>JARLTB010000626.1:0-34726 GCA_030141615.1 Unio pictorum
TTAATACTTGGTTTATTGGCTGCGCACCATTGGATAGTACGTCACCATACTTTAAAACCGGTTCCCACCATTTTTTTCAGCATGACTTTTGATGAAAAACGGACTTTTTTGTTTTTCATGTTATGGATCAGTTGGGCTTAGATAAAAGCTGTTGAAACCCTTTACCCCGCTTGGATTTGGTTAATACTTGGTTTATTGGCTGCGCACCATTGGATAGTACGTCACCATACTTTAAAACCGGTTCCCACCATTTTTTTCAGCATGACTTTTGATGAAAAACGGACTTTTTTGTTTTTCATGTTATGGATCAGTTGGGCTTAGATAAAAGCTGTTGAAACCCTTTACCCCGCTTGGATTTGGTTAATACTTGGTTTATTGGCTGCGCACCATTGGATAGTACGTCACCATACTTTAAAACCGGTTCCCACCATTTTTTTCAGCATGACTTTTGATGAAAAACGGACTTTTTTGTTTTTCATGTTATGGATCAGTTGGGCTTAGATAAAAGCTGTTGAAACCCTTTACCCCGCTTGGATTTGGTTAATACTTGGTTTATTGGCTGCGCACCATTGGATAGTACGTCACCATACTTTAAAACCGGTTCCCACCATTTTTTTCAGCATGACTTTTGATGAAAAACGGACTTTTTTGTTTTTCATGTTATGGATCAGTTGGGCTTAGATAAAAGCTGTTGAAACCCTTTACCCCGCTTGGATTTGGTTAATACTTGGTTTATTGGCTGCGCACCATTGGATAGTACGTCACCATACTTTAAAACCGGTTCCCACCATTTTTTTCAGCATGACTTTTGATGAAAAACGGACTTTTTTGTTTTTCATGTTATGGATCAGTTGGGCTTAGATAAAAGCTGTTGAAACCCTTTACCCCGCTTGGATTTGGTTAATACTTGGTTTATTGGCTGCGCACCATTGGATAGTACGTCACCATACTTTAAAACCGGTTCCCACCATTTTTTTCAGCATGACTTTTGATGAAAAACGGACTTTTTTGTTTTTCATGTTATGGATCAGTTGGGCTTAGATAAAAGCTGTTGAAACCCTTTACCCCGCTTGGATTTGGTTAATACTTGGTTTATTGGCTGCGCACCATTGGATAGTACGTCACCATACTTTAAAACCGGTTCCCACCATTTTTTTCAGCATGACTTTTGATGAAAAACGGACTTTTTTGTTTTTCATGTTATGGATCAGTTGGGCTTAGATAAAAGCTGTTGAAACCCTTTACCCCGCTTGGATTTGGTTAATACTTGGTTTATTGGCTGCGCACCATTGGATAGTACGTCACCATACTTTAAAACCGGTTCCCACCATTTTTTTCAGCATGACTTTTGATGAAAAACGGACTTTTTTGTTTTTCATGTTATGGATCAGTTGGGCTTAGATAAAAGCTGTTGAAACCCTTTACCCCGCTTGGATTTGGTTAATACTTGGTTTATTGGCTGCGCACCATTGGATAGTACGTCACCATACTTTAAAACCGGTTCCCACCATTTTTTTCAGCATGACTTTTGATGAAAAACGGACTTTTTTGTTTTTCATGTTATGGATCAGTTGGGCTTAGATAAAAGCTGTTGAAACCCTTTACCCCGCTTGGATTTGGTTAATACTTGGTTTATTGGCTGCGCACCATTGGATAGTACGTCACCATACTTTAAAACCGGTTCCCACCATTTTTTTCAGCATGACTTTTGATGAAAAACGGACTTTTTTGTTTTTCATGTTATGGATCAGTTGGGCTTAGATAAAAGCTGTTGAAACCCTTTACCCCGCTTGGATTTGGTTAATACTTGGTTTATTGGCTGCGCACCATTGGATAGTACGTCACCATACTTTAAAACCGGTTCCCACCATTTTTTTCAGCATGACTTTTGATGAAAAACGGACTTTTTTGTTTTTCATGTTATGGATCAGTTGGGCTTAGATAAAAGCTGTTGAAACCCTTTACCCCGCTTGGATTTGGTTAATACTTGGTTTATTGGCTGCGCACCATTGGATAGTACGTCACCATACTTTAAAACCGGTTCCCACCATTTTTTTCAGCATGACTTTTGATGAAAAACGGACTTTTTTGTTTTTCATGTTATGGATCAGTTGGGCTTAGATAAAAGCTGTTGAAACCCTTTACCCCGCTTGGATTTGGTTAATACTTGGTTTATTGGCTGCGCACCATTGGATAGTACGTCACCATACTTTAAAACCGGTTCCCACCATTTTTTTCAGCATGACTTTTGATGAAAAACGGACTTTTTTGTTTTTCATGTTATGGATCAGTTGGGCTTAGATAAAAGCTGTTGAAACCCTTTACCCCGCTTGGATTTGGTTAATACTTGGTTTATTGGCTGCGCACCATTGGATAGTACGTCACCATACTTTAAAACCGGTTCCCACCATTTTTTTCAGCATGACTTTTGATGAAAAACGGACTTTTTTGTTTTTCATGTTATGGATCAGTTGGGCTTAGATAAAAGCTGTTGAAACCCTTTACCCCGCTTGGATTTGGTTAATACTTGGTTTATTGGCTGCGCACCATTGGATAGTACGTCACCATACTTTAAAACCGGTTCCCACCATTTTTTTCAGCATGACTTTTGATGAAAAACGGACTTTTTTGTTTTTCATGTTATGGATCAGTTGGGCTTAGATAAAAGCTGTTGAAACCCTTTACCCCGCTTGGATTTGGTTAATACTTGGTTTATTGGCTGCGCACCTATTGGATAGTACGTCACCATACTTTAAAACCGGTTCCCACCATTTTTTTCAGCATGACTTTTGATGAAAAACGGACTTTTTTGTTTTTCATGTTATGGATCAGTTGGGCTTAGATAAAAGCTGTTGAAACCCTTTACCCCGCTTGGATTTGGTTAATACTTGGTTTATTGGCTGCGCACCATTGGATAGTACGTCACCATACTTTAAAACCGGTTCCCACCATTTTTTTCAGCATGACTTTTGATGAAAAACGGACTTTTTTGTTTTTCATGTTATGGATCAGTTGGGCTTAGATAAAAGCTGTTGAAACCCTTTACCCCGCTTGGATTTGGTTAATACTTGGTTTATTGGCTGCGCACCATTGGATAGTACGTCACCATACTTTAAAACCGGTTCCCACCATTTTTTTCAGCATGACTTTTGATGAAAAACGGACTTTTTTGTTTTTCATGTTATGGATCAGTTGGGCTTAGATAAAAGCTGTTGAAACCCTTTACCCCGCTTGGATTTGGTTAATACTTGGTTTATTGGCTGCGCACCATTGGATAGTACGTCACCATACTTTAAAACCGGTTCCCACCATTTTTTTCAGCATGACTTTTGATGAAAAACGGACTTTTTTGTTTTTCATGTTATGGATCAGTTGGGCTTAGATAAAAGCTGTTGAAACCCTTTACCCTGCTTGGATTTGGTTAATACTTGGTTTATTGGCTGCGCACCATTGGATAGTACGTTACCATACTTTAAAACCGGTTCCCACCATTTTTTTCAGCATGACTTTTGATGAAAAACGGACTTTTTTGTTTTTCATGTTATGGATCAGTTGGGCTTAGATAAAAGCTGTTGAAACCCTTTACCCCGCTTGGATTTGGTTAATACTTGGTTTATTGGCTGCGCACCATTGGATAGTACGTCACCATACTTTAAAACCGGTTCCCACCATTTTTTTCAGCATGACTTTTGATGAAAAACGGACTTTTTTGTTTTTCATGTTATGGATCAGTTGGGCTTAGATAAAAGCTGTTGAAACCCTTTACCCCGCTTGGATTTGGTTAATACTTGGTTTATTGGCTGCGCACCATTGGATAGTACGTCACCATACTTTAAAACCGGTTCCCACCATTTTTTTCAGCATGACTTTTGATGAAAAACGGACTTTTTTGTTTTTCATGTTATGGATCAGTTGGGCTTAGATAAAAGCTGTTGAAACCCTTTACCCCGCTTGGATTTGGTTAATACTTGGTTTATTGGCTGCGCACCATTGGATAGTACGTCACCATACTTTAAAACCGGTTCCCACCATTTTTTTCAGCATGACTTTTGATGAAAAACGGACTTTTTTGTTTTTCATGTTATGGATCAGTTGGGCTTAGATAAAAGCTGTTGAAACCCTTTACCCCGCTTGGATTTGGTTAATACTTGGTTTATTGGCTGCGCACCATTGGATAGTACGTCACCATACTTTAAAACCGGTTCCCACCATTTTTTTCAGCATGACTTTTGATGAAAAACGGACTTTTTTGTTTTTCATGTTATGGATCAGTTGGGCTTAGATAAAAGCTGTTGAAACCCTTTACCCCGCTTGGATTTGGTTAATACTTGGTTTATTGGCTGCGCACCATTGGATAGTACGTCACCATACTTTAAAACCGGTTCCCACCATTTTTTTCAGCATGACTTTTGATGAAAAACGGACTTTTTTGTTTTTCATGTTATGGATCAGTTGGGCTTAGATAAAAGCTGTTGAAACCCTTTACCCCGCTTGGATTTGGTTAATACTTGGTTTATTGGCTGCGCACCATTGGATAGTACGTCACCATACTTTAAAACCGGTTCCCACCATTTTTTTCAGCATGACTTTTGATGAAAAACGGACTTTTTTGTTTTTCATGTTATGGATCAGTTGGGCTTAGATAAAAGCTGTTGAAACCCTTTACCCCGCTTGGATTTGGTTAATACTTGGTTTATTGGCTGCGCACCATTGGATAGTACGTCACCATACTTTAAAACCGGTTCCCACCATTTTTTTCAGCATGACTTTTGATGAAAAACGGACTTTTTTGTTTTTCATGTTATGGATCAGTTGGGCTTAGATAAAAGCTGTTGAAACCCTTTACCCCGCTTGGATTTGGTTAATACTTGGTTTATTGGCTGCGCACCATTGGATAGTACGTCACCATACTTTAAAACCGGTTCCCACCATTTTTTTCAGCATGACTTTTGATGAAAAACGGACTTTTTTGTTTTTCATGTTATGGATCAGTTGGGCTTAGATAAAAGCTGTTGAAACCCTTTACCCCGCTTGGATTTGGTTAATACTTGGTTTATTGGCTGCGCCCATGGATACGTCACCATACTTTAAAACCGGTTCCCACCATTTTTTTCAGCATGACTTTTGATGAAAAACGGACTTTTTTGTTTTTCATGTTATGGATCAGTTGGGCTTAGATAAAAGCTGTTGAAACCCTTTACCCCGCTTGGATTTGGTTAATACTTGGTTTATTGGCTGCGCACCATTGGATAGTACGTCACCATACTTTAAAACCGGTTCCCACCATTTTTTTCAGCATGACTTTTGATGAAAAACGGACTTTTTTGTTTTTCATGTTATGGATCAGTTGGGCTTAGATAAAAGCTGTTGAAACCCTTTACCCCGCTTGGATTTGGTTAATACTTGGTTTATTGGCTGCGCACCATTGGATAGTACGTCACCATACTTTAAAACCGGTTCCCACCATTTTTTTCAGCATGACTTTTGATGAAAAACGGACTTTTTTGTTTTTCATGTTATGGATCAGTTGGGCTTAGATAAAAGCTGTTGAAACCCTTTACCCCGCTTGGATTTGGTTAATACTTGGTTTATTGGCTGCGCACCATTGGATAGTACGTCACCATACTTTAAAACCGGTTCCCACCATTTTTTTCAGCATGACTTTTGATGAAAAACGGACTTTTTTGTTTTTCATGTTATGGATCAGTTGGGCTTAGATAAAAGCTGTTGAAACCCTTTACCCCGCTTGGATTTGGTTAATACTTGGTTTATTGGCTGCGCACCATTGGATAGTACGTCACCATACTTTAAAACCGGTTCCCACCATTTTTTTTCAGCATGACTTTTGATGAAAAACGGACTTTTTTGTTTTTCATGTTATGGATCAGTTGGGCTTAGATAAAAGCTGTTGAAACCCTTTACCCCGCTTGGATTTGGTTAATACTTGGTTTATTGGCTGCGCACCATTGGATAGTACGTCACCATACTTTAAAACCGGTTCCCACCATTTTTTTCAGCATGAATTTTGATGAAAAATGGACTTTTTTGTTTTTCATGTTATGGATCAGTTGGGCTTAGATAAAAGCTGTTGAAACCCTTTACCCCGCTTGGATTTGGTTAATACTTGGTTTATTGGCTGCGCACCATTGGATAGTACGTCACCATACTTTAAAACCGGTTCCCACCATTTTTTTCAGCATGACTTTTGATGAAAAACGGACTTTTTTGTTTTTCATGTTATGGATCAGTTGGGCTTAGATAAAAGCTGTTGAAACCCTTTACCCCGCTTGGATTTGGTTAATACTTGGTTTATTGGCTGCGCACCATTGGATAGTACGTCACCATACTTTAAAACCAGTTCCCACCATTTTTTTCAGCATGACTTTTGATGAAAAACGGACTTTTTTGTTTTTCATGTTATGGATCAGTTGGGCTTAGATAAAAGCTGTTAAAACCCTTAACCCCACTTGGATTTGGTTAATACTTGGTTTATTGGCTGCGCACCATTGGATAGTACGTCACCATACTTTAAAACCGGTTCCCACCATTTTTTTCAGCATGACTTTTGATGAAAAACGGACTTTTTTGTTTTTCATGTTATGGATCAGTTGGGCTTAGATAAAAGCTGTTGAAACCCTTTACCCCGCCTGGATTTGGTTAATACTTGGTTTATTGGCTGCGCACCATTGGATAGTACGTCACCATACTTTAAAACCGGTTCCCACCATTTTTTTCAGCATGACTTTTGATGAAAAACGGACTTTTTTGTTTTTCATGTTATGGATCAGTTGGGCTTAGATAAAAGCTGTTGAAACCCTTTACCCCGCTTGGATTTGGTTAATACTTGGTTTATTGGCTGCGCACCATTGGATAGTACGTCACCATACTTTAAAACCGGTTCCCACCATTTTTTTCAGCATGACTTTTGATGAAAAACGGACTTTTTTGTTTTTCATGTTATGGATCAGTTGGGCTTAGATAAAAGCTGTTGAAACCCTTTACCCCGCTTGGATTTGGTTAATACTTGGTTTATTGGCTGCGCACCATTGGATAGTACGTCACCATACTTTAAAACCGGTTCCCACCATTTTTTTCAGCATGACTTTTGATGAAAAACGGACTTTTTTGTTTTTCATGTTATGGATCAGTTGGGCTTAGATAAAAGCTGTTGAAACCCTTTACCCCGCTTGGATTTGGTTAATACTTGGTTTATTGGCTGCGCACCATTGGATAGTACGTCACCATACTTTAAAACCGGTTCCCACCATTTTTTTCAGCATGACTTTTGATGAAAAACGGACTTTTTTGTTTTTCATGTTATGGATCAGTTGGGCTTAGATAAAAGCTGTTGAAACCCTTTACCCCGCTTGGATTTGGTTAATACTTGGTTTATTGGCTGCGCACCATTGGATAGTACGTCACCATACTTTAAAACCGGTTCCCACCATTTTTTTCAGCATGACTTTTGATGAAAAACGGACTTTTTTGTTTTTCATGTTATGAATCAGTTGGGCTTAGATAAAAGCTGTTGAAACCCTTTACCCCGCTTGGATTTGGTTAATACTTGGTTTATTGGCTGCGCCACGTCACCATACTTTAAAACCGGTTCCCACCATTTTTTTCAGCATGACTTTTGATGAAAAACGGACTTTTTTGTTTTTCATGTTATGGATCAGTTGGGCTTAGATAAAAGCTGTTGAAACCCTTTACCCCGCTTGGATTTGGTTAATACTTGGTTTATTGGCTGCGCACCATTGGATAGTACGTCACCATACTTTAAAACCGGTTCCCACCATTTTTTTCAGCATGACTTTTGATGAAAAACGGACTTTTTTGTTTTTCATGTTATGGATCAGTTGGGCTTAGATAAAAGCTGTTGAAACCCTTTACCCCGCTTGGATTTGGTTAATACTTGGTTTATTGGCTGCGCACCATTGGATAGTACGTCACCATACTTTAAAACCGGTTCCCACCATTTTTTTCAGCATGACTTTTGATGAAAAACGGACTTTTTTGTTTTTCATGTTATGGATCAGTTGGGCTTAGATAAAAGCTGTTGAAACCCTTTACCCCGCTTGGATTTGGTTAATACTTGGTTTATTGGCTGCGCACCATTGGATAGTACGTCACCATACTTTAAAACCGGTTCCCACCATTTTTTTCAGCATGACTTTTGATGAAAAACGGACTTTTTTGTTTTTCATGTTATGGATCAGTTGGGCTTAGATAAAAGCTGTTGAAACCCTTTACCCCGCTTGGATTTGGTTAATACTTGGTTTTTTGGCTGCGCACCATTGGATAGTACGTCACCATACTTTAAAACCGGTTCCCACCATTTTTTTCAGCATGACTTTTGATGAAAAACGGACTTTTTTGTTTTACATGTTATGGATCAGTTGGGCTTAGATAAAAGCTGTTGAAACCCTTTACCCCGCTTGGATTTGGTTAATACTTGGTTTATTGGCTGCGCACCATTGGATAGTACGTCACCATACTTTAAAACCGGTTCCCACCATTTTTTTCAGCATGACTTTTGATGAAAAACGGACTTTTTTGTTTTTCATGTTATGGATCAGTTGGGCTTAGATAAAAGCTGTTGAAACCCTTTACCCCGCTTGGATTTGGTTAATACTTGGTTTATTGGCTGCGCACCATTGGATAGTACGTCACCATACTTTAAAACCGGTTCCCACCATTTTTTTCAGCATGACTTTTGATGAAAAACGGACTTTTTTGTTTTTCATGTTATGGAGCAGTTGGGCTTAGATAAAAGCTGTTGAAACCCTTTACCCCGCTTGGATTTGGTTAATACTTGGTTTATTGGCTGCGCACCATTGGATAGTACGTCACCATACTTTAAAACCGGTTCCCACCATTTTTTTCAGCATGACTTTTGATGAAAAACGGACTTTTTTGTTTTTCATGTTATGGATCAGTTGGGCTTAGATAAAAGCTGTTGAAACCCTTTACCCCGCTTGGATTTGGTTAATACTTGGTTTATTGGCTGCGCACCATTGGATAGTACGTCACCATACTTTAAAACCGGTTCCCACCATTTTTTTCAGCATGACTTTTGATGAAAAACGGACTTTTTTGTTTTTCATGTTATGGATCAGTTGGGCTTAGATAAAAGCTGTTGAAACCCTTTACCCCGCTTGGATTTGGTTAATACTTGGTTTATTGGCTGCGCACCATTGGATAGTACGTCACCATACTTTAAAACCGGTTCCCACCATTTTTTTCAGCATGACTTTTGATGAAAAACGGACTTTTTTGTTTTTCATGTTATGGATCAGTTGGGCTTAGATAAAAGCTGTTGAAACCCTTTACCCCGCTTGGATTTGGTTAATACTTGGTTTATTGGCTGCGCACCATTGGATAGTACGTCACCATACTTTAAAACCGGTTCCCACCATTTTTTTCAGCATGACTTTTGATGAAAAACGGACTTTTTTGTTTTTCATGTTATGGATCAGTTGGGCTTAGATAAAAGCTGTTGAAACCCTTTACCCCGCTTGGATTTGGTTAATACTTGGTTTATTGGCTGCGCACCATTGGATAGTACGTCACCATACTTTAAAACCGGTTCCCACCATTTTTTTCAGCATGACTTTTGATGAAAAACGGACTTTTTTGTTTTTCATGTTATGGATCAGTTGGGCTTAGATAAAAGCTGTTGAAACCCTTTACCCCGCTTGGATTTGGTTAATACTTGGTTTATTGGCTGCGCACCATTGAATAGTACGTCACCATACTTTAAAACCGGTTCCCACCATTTTTTTCAGCATGACTTTTGATGAAAAACGGACTTTTTTGTTTTTCATGTTATGGATCAGTTGGGCTTAGATAAAAGCTGTTGAAACCCTTTACCCCGCTTGGATTTGGTTAATACTTGGTTTATTGGCTGCGCACCATTGGATAGTACGTCACCATACTTTAAAACCGGTTCCCACCATTTTTTTCAGCATGACTTTTGATGAAAAACGGACTTTTTTGTTTTTCATGTTATGGATCAGTTGGGCTTAGATAAAAGCTGTTGAAACCCTTTACCCCGCTTGGATTTGGTTAATACTTGGTTTATTGGCTGCGCACCATTGGATAGTACGTCACCATACTTTAAAACCGGTTCCCACCATTTTTTTCAGCATGACTTTTGATGAAAAACGGACTTTTTTGTTTTTCATGTTATGGATCAGTTGGGCTTAGATAAAAGCTGTTGAAACCCTTTACCCCGCTTGGATTTGGTTAATACTTGGTTTATTGGCTGCGCACCATTGGATAGTACGTCACCATACTTTAAAACCGGTTCCCACCATTTTTTCAGCATGACTTTTGATGAAAAACGGACTTTTTTGTTTTTCATGTTATGGATCAGTTGGGCTTAGATAAAAGCTGTTGAAACCCTTTACCCCGCTTGGATTTGGTTAATACTTGGTTTATTGGCTGCGCACCATTGGATAGTACGTCACCATACTTTAAAACCGGTTCCCACCATATTTTTCAGCATGACTTTTGATGAAAAACGGACTTTTTTGTTTTTCATGTTATGGATCAGTTGGGCTTAGATAAAAGCTGTTGAAACCCTTTACCCCGCTTGGATTTGGTTAATACTTGGTTTATTGGCTGCGCACCATTGGATAGTACGTCACCATACTTTAAAACCGGTTCCCACCATTTTTTTCAGCATGACTTTTGATGAAAAACGGACTTTTTTGTTTTTCATGTTATGGATCAGTTGGGCTTAGATAAAAGCTGTTGAAACCCTTTACCCCGCTTGGATTTGGTTAATACTTGGTTTATTGGCTGCGCACCATTGGATAGTACGTCACCATACTTTAAAACCGGTTCCCACCATTTTTTTCAGCATGACTTTTGATGAAAAACGGACTTTTTTGTTTTTCATGTTATGGATCAGTTGGGCTTAGATAAAAGCTGTTGAAACCCTTTACCCCGCTTGGATTTGGTTAATACTTGGTTTATTGGCTGCGCACCATTGGATAGTACGTCACCATACTTTAAAACCGGTTCCCACCATTTTTTTCAGCATGACTTTAGCAGTAGAATGGGTGAACAGACCAGGTTTTCAAGCAAAAATAAGGCTTCTACGGAAACGAAATTTTTTAAAAAAATGCAGAGTGTGTGAACAGACAAACTTTTTTAGGCGTCAATTTACTAAACTGAGGCTTCCCAAAATTGCTTATATAAGCCCCAATTTACTAAACTGAGGCTTCCTTGAAAATACTTAATTAATTTTTAATAATAATTTGAGCAAAGAATAAAAAAAAAAAGACGCCATTTAGTTGACGTTCACCTCCTCTGCTGCTAATTCGCTAACAATTTTTTTACGATGAAAGTCTTTAAGACGAAAATCCTTTCAGGACTGTACAAACAAACTAATTTGCAAAACTTCACCTCGTAGATCAATTAAATTATTAGATTGGTCAGTGAGTTTGAAATTAATTCTCGTTAACAAATTATTATGACATCGCATATAGACTAGATTAGTTGGGTCTTCAATAATTAGAAATCCTGGAGGAGCCGTTGGTGCAAATGAATATAAAATATATCCCTGCTGAGCTTGATTTGTTTGCTCAAGATTTATTTGATAGTTTCCTTCGATAACGTCACATACTAAATTTAATGATATCACCGAGGATATATTTACGTTGTTCGGAGCGATATGTCTCCCACCGCCATCTTGGTCGTTATTAAACGTCAAAATATTTGTTTTTTGTCGTGATAATTTCTTCCAATCGTCATGGATTTTCTTAAACCCAATATCGATGGCATAACTGAGATATTTTTTTAATTCGTCGGGTTTATACCCAGGGATTTTAGATGTTTGAATATCCTCTTTTGGGATATTGAATTCTACCGCAAACACTTCTTTATAAATTTCACTCATTAATACTTGTTGAATAATTTGCGTATGAAATGTTTCCATATCGTTGATGATTTTGTTACCTGTTTGTACTACACTAATAAACTCGTTTTTGGTGAGAGAGCCGGATTTGATGGATATTAACAATAATGAAAAATCATTATTCATCGCTGTTAAGTTTTCTTTGATTAAGTTGGTGTAAAATATCATATTATTTTTGTTGTCGTATCCTATAAATTTGTTGGGAGAATAATCTTGATAACTTTTTATTGGATTATCAGGTTTCATCTTGTCTGTGACATAATCGGATTTTACAGGTTCTGGTATATCAACAGTTTCTCGTTGAGGTGGTAGTTCAGGCCATCCTAACACTGATCTTATAGAACTTTGATAAATATCTACAACATACCCAGGGGAATTAATCTCGATCGCAGATGATAACGTCGGCTCGTGAACCGTTATAGCGATTTTTGATTCTTTTCCAGTGAGAGATTTTATTCTTCGTTGAAATTCAGCGTTGATCTGTTCGATTTGATATGACCCAGTTGGTAACGAGACAACGTTCCAGTCTGGGGTTCCGTCTTCACGATTTTTCCACGCGAACACCAAGGAATTATTTGGTTGTTGACCACCAAATGCTACCGATCTGATATTGGGCCAGCTATGATACACTCGTAGTTTTGCTAGCGCGATCTCGCTCACGGGAACGGGAATCGGAAAATTCACACTGAATTCAGGACGCGTTGAGGTTACTGATATTGTGCTTGTTTTCACCGGTGTTGTATTTGTTACTATTTGTTGAAGTAGTTCTTGCGACGACATTATTATTATTATTATTCTGCTCTAATTTCAGCATTGTTGATTTATACAATTGAGCCATCGTTGAAAATTCGCTATCTGATATTGTTGTGTCATCGAGTGACGATGATATCAACGAGGATAATTGTGAGTAACCGGCAGATGCAATATGAAATTTAATTACGTAATTATGTAGTTTACTCTGGCTACACGATGATAATTTTTTTGTGATCCCGGTTAATATACCCGCAATTGTAGCTATCGAAGAAATAACTATTGGAACTACAACCGGAGCAATCATTGTAACCGAAGATAGTATTATCCCAGCAGCAGTGATTACTCCCGACACTGAGTATACGGTGATATCAACTGCGGTTATTCTTCGTTGGTATTTTTTTATTTTTATTTGATACTCCTCACAGAGAGAATTGAGTTTAGTTTGAAACTCTTTGACTTGATCATAGCGATACTGATTCGATGATGGAGTCATTTTATTTTAAAAGCGCTAGCATTTTCAATTCAAAATTCTGAAAGAATTTTTAAATCAATTTAATTGTTTACTTAAATCCACTACGAATTCTACGTACCACGTTACTGAAACCTTGGCTAGATTTCCATCTGTATTTGTTATCGTGAATTGTTCAGTTGTATCCTTGTTGATGATCGTTGATATCGTATTATTGACTCCAGATGAACTACTTGATGATATATTAAACTGATTCGGTGATACTATTATTAATCGATAAATACCCTTGACTGCTGCGGTTATGTTTAAGATGTTGTTTGTGGGAGTCCACGTAAATGATCCATGTTGCATCGTGTGTACTACGTTGCTGACGATAGATTTATCATGAGGAATTTTTACTTTTTCAACAACGCTTATCATTCTCGTTGCATCATCCCTTATTGCGCTGTTGAATGTTTTAAGTTCATCGATGGATTTTTTAATATCGGGAAGTGTTATTTCAATTTTATCAAATGGGCTCCCAATAAACTTGTCCATGAGGTTTTTACGAAACGTCATAAATAGTTTCGTGTGTTTTTCATATTCGGATTGAAGAGTTGTTAGTTCCAATATAGCATTTTTTATTACGGTGAGTTTTGGTGTGGTTACTGGTGGATTTCCAAAAAATTCTAGTATGGGTTTGTCAATTTGGTCAATTGTATTTCTTTGTGTTTCACTAAACTGATCAAATACAATTATATGATCGTCATATTTATCGCTTAGTGATTTTAATGAATTCACTGTGTTATCATATGTTGCTAATTTATCCGTAATTGTTGAAACAAGTACACCTGGTTTGAGTTTACCCCCATCAGAAAATAACGCGATAGTATCCTCTGCTGCGTCTCGTTGTTTAACCAAAATATCATTAAGAGAGATATTACTACTTTTCAACTTACCCTGACGATCTTGAAAAACAACTATTTCACCAGGATCAACATTTGCTAGATTCAACATTTCAGCTATTTCATCTTCGATTAGTTTTTTAACATCCTTGTTATCAACAGTTTCAACTCCACTATCAGGTTTTTTCAGCGATGATAAAGGTCGTCCCCAAATATCAATCATTATTATAGAAATCTTTTTATCATTTAAATCCTATGGATTTCTAATCCTATGGATTTTCAATCCAACGACCGCTAGTATACTCATTTACCACTACATGAGGTGGTTTTAAAGATTCTTTCGAAATAGCATTAAGGACATTTAATACTTCTCGACCGCATATTGGTGGGTCATTCAACGTTTGTGTTGGTAGTGTAGAATAAAAAATTGGAAATCTTTTAAATTTCTTAATATAACGCATAAATTCTTTTGGGGGCGCTAATCCATATGAATCGAAATAAACAATCCCACGAGGATCAATCGCGTAACAAACCCAATGTGTTCCAGGTCCATCGCTGTTATCTAGATTAATAATACCGGTTTCAACATCATTTGGTTGTGTCGGTAACTGATCTCTCATAAAAACACCTCTGAAGTTTTTTATCGCTAGTTTTTTAGCGGCATCAATTAAATCAAAATTGGACATAGGAACCACAGGTTCCCGAACTATATCGTTCCTGGAATTCGAAGACCCTTTCCGCTGTACCATGAATACGGGGTTCCTGGTAGTCTTAGACCCTTTCCTTTTTTTTTACCAGCGCGGACGGATCCGCCTGTTGCTTTCTTTAGTGCCATTCCTGCCGCGGTACCAACGGCTCCTAACGCTGCCGCCTTCGCCACCGCTGGGACCGCTGCGGCAATCAACCCTGGAATCAACCCTAACAGCGGGAATATACCACCAGTTTTTTCCATATTTTTAATCGCGCTCGTAGAAAGAGTAACCTGAACTCCCTTTTTTTCTTTCAGCGCTTTATTAAAATGATTAACCTGAGTTTTCGTCAGCGATAGTTTATTCCCTCCGCCATTCATTTGATTAGGTTTCAGCGTTATTGTGGTTCCGCATTGCTTAGCTGATTTGGATTGTAATTTTTTTATCTGACCAGGTGTCAACGTAACATTGATATTACTATACGACATTATACAAAATAGATTGATTCTAAATCGCAAGCGATTCAATAAAAATTCGTAGAATTTCTAAAGATTTTCCACTGGTGCATCTACCAGTCTCATTCGTCCACCAACACCTTCGAGTATCATTGACTTATCACTGAGAATGACAGCAACCGCTCTATAATTAGCAATAGCACCAGGATGTACACGAGCTCGGAAGTGTATATCAACGACGGACTGTCTCATCAAGTCGAGATGTTCCAACGAAAAGTAATAAATCGGATATAAACTTCTAAAATCCAACTGTGAAATTTGTAGACCAGTATCGACATTTTGATCGCGTCCCATATACGACAGCAACCGATGATAAACTCTTGCAATATGATTGGTTTCATAATCAAGTTGTATATCCTCTGATGGTTCTTGCTGTCCGTTTATTCTCAGCGAGACTTCACTACACCCAATTTGATCAAATATCATATGGGAACGTTCTTGATTATTTAATCGCTCAGTATTCTGTAGCGCAATAAAAATATGCCGTGGAGCTGTAATACCCTGTTTTGATGCTAGATGCCATGTAAGTGTACCATCAATATTAGAATCCATGGTATCTGTGGACGTTGACAGCCAACTTAATAATCGCTTCCCCCCTTGATCCATAAATGACAGTAACCGCGGTTCTGTTGACAACGACGGAGTCAACACTGGCATCCACAGTGATAGTTTTGATAAAATGACTTTACCCGCAGCGGCGCCAGCATCACGCCAGATTGCATGATTATCAGTACTCCTTCTCATTAGCGCTATAGTATGTTTTACCCCATAGATAACTTTTCTGACGTTTCTACAAAATCCAAATATGTGATGGAGCGGAATCGCACATGAAAACCGTCGATGCTCTCCTTGCAACATTGCTACTCTTGTTGCAAATCCTAGGTTGTAATTGGGATCGTTAGTTATAATCATATTCTCAATACCAAAAGCAACACCACCTATAGTAACCTCAAAATCAACAGGATTAGGATCAGCACGATTCTGTGGGCGTCTTATAATAAATTGATCTTTCCCAGCGTGATCATTAATATCCTTCGCGAACATCATAGATGGACCAGCTGATCTAGTATAGTCATCAGAATATCTCGCTAACCCGATTATCCCCGTTGCAATATCAACCTCGCGTTCAATAGCTTCGATTTCTTTTCCATCAATGAGATATCTAGCACTTTCAAATAACGCCATGATGCCATTGTTAACAAAACCGACTTGAGTACCATCTGCATATGGTGTATTAGCTACAACATCTGTTACGAGTTCACCTTCGACTTCAATAAAGGCTTCCGCGGGTAAAAAGTATTTACTGGTATCATGAACTTGAAGTTCAATTCTCCCGCGAAGATTAGGTTGCACTGCGTGATAAGCAAAAAATTGATAATCACGTACAGAATCATCTTTAAGTACTGGGGCTTCCATATCAAAGGCTGTGTCCGGGTTTTGTTTGAACATTTTGTATTATATATCCGATGGTCTAAATTAGAAATCGGAAACGCTAGCATTTCTGAGAGGTGAAATCACTCAAAATCGATGCAAAATACAGAATTGAAAATAAAAAAAAATAATATTATGTTAAATTAATTATTTAGTTGGGTATATCAATAATGTTGCTGATGAAAACAAATCTAGATAACGAAGATCAAATCGAAAATACAAATATTTCAATAACTATAACAACTGAGAATCCTATTCAAATAACCAGAAACATTAGTGTTTCTAACACTAGTGTTTCTAACACTAGTATAGGAAATTCAAGTGGAAACATTAGTGTTTCTAATACAAGTATTTCTACTGAAACCATCGAAAATTCAGAAAATACAAGTATTTCAATAACTATAACAATTGGAAATCCTGTCCAAATAAATATAACCAGAAACGCAAGCGTTTCTAACACAAGTGTTTCTAATACAAGTATAAGAAATGCTAGCAATTCTAGTGATGATTTTTGAGAAAATATTATTCACCGACGTCGGAAATTCTTTGAATTAGAAAATGCTTTAGTACTTTTAAAGCCGCTTCCCGCTATCATATTTGCTGTTATATTATCCTGCAATGACGGAGTCATCGTGTATGACGGGGTCATTAATGACTGTAGTTTTTTATCCACGGCGTTATTTATTATTTTACTAACCTGTGTAGGCATTACTGCAGTAGATGGTAGTGAAGTCATTCCTGGTTTTGAAAAATTTCTACGTCGAACTAGCGCTGTTAGTTTATCCTTAGCGGCTGAAAATGCCTTCCCGGCAAGATCACCAATAGTGTTAATACCCTTATCTCGGATAACATCAATTGCTTTCATCGATAATTGTTTTACTAGCGGAGCCACTTTTGGAGCCATTCTTGAAAATAATCCCATTATAGTATTACCGAGACCATCTCCATAGTATACTCGGTATTTTGGCAATCGTGAGTTTACCACGTAGACACTAGTTGGTTTATCATGGTTGTAGTGTATGATCATTCTCTATATAGAAATGCTAGCATTTCCAATTATCTAATCGCTATGATAACCGTAGAAATTCGAAGAATTTCCATCCAAAGAATTTTCGGCTAACTCCTCAATGAAATCTCTATATGTTGCAATATCCATGATACCACCTTGAAATAACCTCCTACAGATATCAGCTGCTTCATTGATTATTTCTGGTGAGTTATTCCCGGCTCGTTTTCCACCTACGAGTACTTCTAATCGTGATATATCACCGAGAATATTACCAGGACATGTTACACTAGAGTTTCCAACTAAACCACTACCTGTTTTTGAAAATTCTTTGGATTTTTTAGTGATACCAGTTGCACCCTTTGGAGTTTTACTCTGGGAATCAGCCTCTGCCATTATTTGTATTTCATCAGGGATTGGGTCTGCTGTGTATGCTGGTGGTGCTACTGTGATCCCCTTTACCATAGCTAGAAATTGGTCATAATTAGATTTTATTTTTTTGTTGATTTTGTTTTCCCCGCTGTTTGCTAAAAACACCTTATTTGCCCAAAGGTGTTTACTGTTTATAAAATCTTTAGACGTGTCGTCTATTAAATACTCATCTCTCTTCGCTTTTTTAATGTTGTCGTTGGTAAATTTAGCTAAACCATAGAGTGTTGGGATACTTCTGATTTTATTTAACGCATCAACTGTAAATATATTTTCAGGATTATAGTCCCCCCTTGGAACAGCTTCTTGTTGTTGTTCTTCTTGTTCTTCTTCTTCTTCTTGTTCTTGCTGTCGTTGTAGTTCTTCTCGTTCTTCTCGTTCTTGCTGTCGTTGTAGTTCCATCTCCCCTGCGATTTCACCTGGAAGTATTTGTACAGCTTGTTTTGTTTGTTTAGTTCGTTTTGCTATTTTCTCCAACACAGGGAGAAGAGGCTTCTCTGTTCTAGGACCTTCTTTAGGGACATCTCCGTATATCGCCCGTTCAGTTGCTGTTTTCACACCCTCAGTTGCACTAACAATAGGTTTGAAGAGTTGTTCTGTATCCTCTGTGAAGTCAGTCTGAAATAATTGCCGTTGTTGAAGTTTTTCACGTATACGATCACGAAGGGGTAATATTTTCTTAAGAGCTTCAAGTCTTTCTTTAGTGTTCCGTGTAGTTAATGATTGTCCTATCATTATTAAAAGAGTATCACTAATTGTCAATTAAAAATCCAAAGGATTTTAGAAATGCAAATCATTTCGAAAGAAATCACTAACCTAAAAATGCAAAGCATTTTAATACTTCCTTGTTATTGTACTGAGTCACACATAATTTTACTTCCTCGTTTACACAGGTAGTGTGTGTGACATGTATACCGTACGGTTATACAAACAAAGGAGGCTCTCTACGCGTGGGGCTCATCACCCTCAAAATCTCCTTGAGAGTTTTCCATTAGTATTTTTAATTGTCTCACTTTACAATTAATAATCCTTTTTTGTTCATATTCTAAGCCTAATTGCTTTCGTACACGTTCAACGATGTTACATAATGGTACGAATACACTAATATCTTCCGTATTGACTAAGCTCTCACGTATAAGCTTTTGGATCTTTTTAGTTAAAAAATATTTTTTCGCTAGGACGTATTTCCCCGTCTGTTCTGCAAATTGTATATCCTCGAAATCGGTCATAATTTGATCACAATCTAACCCTGAACATAATTTTATATTTTGATCCTTAAGTTTGTTGATTTCAATAATAATCAATTTAAGATTTTCAATATTCATATATATATAAAAATATATTTGTTTAAATACAAAGTATGAAAATTCTTTAGAATTAAAAATACAAAGTATTTTCAAAATGAATTCTGGATACACTAAGGTGTTGAGCATCTTAATATACCCAGAAGCTTAATGCGATTATAGGTGATTATGATTATATACAATATAATGAATGACGACGGCACAATAACCCCTGATCTAGTGTGGTAGGCGGTTATATATACACATAGGACAGTACAACAATAGATTATAAGTGAATGAATTGATTTTCAATGACAATGGATGACGACGGCACAATAACCCCTGATCTAGTGTGGTAGGCGGTTATATACACATAGGACGGTACAACAATAGATTATAGGTGACACAATGACAATGGATGACGCGGGCTATTCTACATTCAAGTGTAAACAAAACCGCAAAATCGAAACTTTGGTTTTGAATGTCAATAATAACGTTCATACCACGTGTGACGGTGTGGTTTTGTTTACACTTGAATTTCGGCTAAATGCCCAATTATAATAAAGACGAATTTGTATATATACACTCATTACGACGAGGTGATATAAAAGAGGTGTAGTGATTGTAATTATTTGTTTGTTTATTAGCGATCACTGACAATGTTGAAAACACGCATAATACTTGAAACAGACATTAAAAAAAATGTTTAAATACGACGTGTCTATAAAACAGTTCTGTTAATACTTGAAAAAAGACAAAATTGATTGTGTTTTGTTCAGATTTATGTAATTATAACAACCAATCAAAATCAATGTTAGAAACGCTAGCGTTTCCATGTTTAAGATCCGTAACTCTGTCATTGATGATTTGTCACACGCGTTATACCTAACGGAGTTATCTCCCGTGAAATCCGTAAGATTTCCATTTACGTATTATACGTAAGAAAACTGAATTTTGTTTTTAAAACGCTTTGAAAAAGCGGTCTTATAAATTCCCTCTGCTACTTTTTGTACTGAGGAGGGGTAAATATCGAAATGCCTACCAGCTTCTGACATTGATTGAAATACTATCTCCGTGTTGTCAGTATTAATTGACTTTACGGATCTAGCATTTTTCGGGTATTTCCCAGTTCTTCCTCGTTTTGTGTTTTCACATTGAGAAATAGCTTGAAGGTTGTTCAATTTGTTATTCTTAGTATCGGAATCAATATGATCAATAACAAAACCATCTTTGATTGATCCGTTATACACTTCGAAGACGAAACGGTGATTGAGATACATTTTCCCTCCAGCTTTAAATATCAAATACCCCATACCATTATCCCACCCAATAGATTTCTACAGTGTCTAACAACACCATCACGAGAAGCTTCATAATTTTCAATAACAGGATGTCTTTGAAATTCTTGGCTCATTTGTATATATAATATATCTATTTGTCTAATTCGTTAATTGGCTGAATTATAACATTAGCAAATCTTTTTATATAGTCATCCGTAGTTTTTATGATTTTGCCATTGACGTTGTCATTGACGTCGTCAGGATTTTTGATTCTTCGCTTGTCATAATAACGTTTTAACTCTCTATAACGCTTACCCCCGCAATTTACGCATAACTGCGACTTGCCTCTTACACCTACCCCACAATGCAAACATGGTAGAGGCCCCTCCGAACCGTTTCTCACACTCTGCATATGATACCCACAGAATTCATTTCTGCATGATTTGTTACACGGAGTCTTTGATCCAATCATAAGCCATTTGCAATGATTCATTATATAAATTTTTTTTATTTAAATACTTGTTTTAATTATAATATGAAGGAGTTCAAGAGATTATCGAAAATTACTCCTTGGAAAAATGCTAGATTTAATCTCGATAGAATCTCTGATATACCTAAAAGTCTAGTAGATGATAAACCACTATTGAGTAAAATCAGCGACTGTTTTAATGAGTTTAAGCGTGATGGAGCATCTCATACGTGGTCGACATTTCGAATTATTGATGAAGATGTCAATATACCCATAATTGATGCTACTATGAATGATATAAGAGCAGCTGTGATACTTTCACACCTTGGCGGGAAATCTCAACGGAGGTATATTTTTAGAATAAAATTTATTATCGAAGAGGAAGGTGAATGGATTATCAGAGATAAATTTGACCCAATCCTTAAGGATAAAAAAACTGTTATTGTGAGTAGAGATTCCAAACCAGGAATTCTAACTGGAATTGACAAACCATACTATGAGAAATCTTATCCTGTAACAGCAGTTGTTTACGGAATATATCAGCTAAATGATAAGCCAAGTATTGCAAAACTAGCTCCGATGTTTTCATCGTCGAAATCACAAGGTGATTTGACGGAGTCGTCACCATTAAATTGTGTAGCAACACGGTTAATAGAACACTTCACAAATGCATCCCGGGGAAACAAATTAACTGAACAACGACGAAACAAAATAACCGAATGGGAACTAACGGTGAAACAACGCGGGGCAACGATTTCCGATATAGCTAAATTAGAAGCATTATTAAAATTTCCAATATCGGTAGCGACGATAACCGGAGAAGTATTATACGAACCGAAATATCAATCGCGAGGAGCTCCAATTGAAATTATCGATCATAACAAACACGCGTGGACACCCGCGGTAAATATATTTCCACGAGAAAGAACTGTTCGATATATCCCTAAAGAATTTTCTAGGGATGGTTTCTATGAAGAGAAATTATTTGATGCTATTCACACATTAACCAAAGACGACCCTGTGTCAATGTGGTTACTCAGGAGTAATGAGGATCCGGAAATAGGATTTGATCAGTTTGTAAAACCAAATGGTGAATTATATCGAACTGAAGAATTAGATACTAGAATGAGAAAAATCGCTAATGAATTTTCACCGGAGAGTTTCCATGAAAAACTACTTACGGATAGCTTCACAATTCCATCAGTGGTAGCTCACTTTGCAAGAGAAAAAAACTCATGGCGTCCAACACGAAGTGATTTTCTCAATGACGTGAAGTTGAGTTGCGTCGAATTGGGTCATGGAGGATTGTGGAATACGAAATACTCACGTGATGGTATGATTTCAATTGATATATCCGCGTGTTATCCTGGAAGTTTTCTCGGATATGGAGAATGCTCTGAATATTTTAAACGATTTGGACATCCCACACATGAAATGACTCGTGTTGCGATTAATGGTCCATTGCCTGGAACTGCTAGCAGTTCTAATTTTGATTTAACCGGGTTCGCTCGTGTGATATCATTCGAATTAGCTACAGGGTTACATCCGTGTAGTTATCTTTGGCTTGGTAGACATATGTATGAAAAAGCGTGGATGCCAATTGTGCTATTGCGATATATGATCGATTGTGGTATGTTAACATCATTAATTGTCAGCGAAGCTATTATATGCTATAACGCGCAGAAAGATGTTTGGTTACCAAAACCCGATCTAGAAAAAATAATTAACGAACAACGAAAACAATTGGGAGATTGTGAAACACTTATGGATTGGTCTAAGAGGTTATTCGAAGGTAGGAATAGAGAGGCTAAAGAGCTCGGACGAAGAATAATCGGTAAATTCACTCAAGGTGGAAGATTTGACAATGCAAAATATTCTTCGAGATTGATCTTAGACAATGAAGAATACGATTTTATCATAACCGATTTAATAAAAAAAGGAAAATTTGTAACCCGTAGGGATGCTTTTCGATCCAATGGTGAGAAATTAGGTACGGTTGTTACCTACTGTGATGGATATAGTTGTCAGTACACACATTTGAGAAGTTCTATGCTAGCCTATTCTTGTATTAATCTATTCTCGATGATAAACAGATTTCCCGATACCGCGGTTAGAGTAGCTACTGATTCGATGTATATCCATGAGAAATACAAATCAGATGTAGCTAAATTCACAGATCCTAAGGAAGCGTGGGGAAATTGGAGGTTTAAAAAAGAAACACTACATGAGTATTGTAAATCCGCAGACGTTGCTATGGATGATAAATATATTTGTTGTGAAATTGGAAACGCTAGCGTTTCTACAGAATTTTCTACTGCACCACCTGTATCCGATCCGATTTGTAGATACAAGACAGTTTATTTAAACGGCTGTGGTGGATCAGGAAAGACAACTCGTGCAATCGAATTATTTCGTCGGTCAACCATGGTTGTGTTAACACCAACTCACAGACTCGCCAGAGAGATGATAGCGCGGGGGGTAAAAGCCTGTACTTATCACAGCTTCTTTCGATGGAAAGGCGATACATGGACTCCTGATCGAATGGGCGATAAATTTATTCCTGAAATAATAATCTGGGATGAAATATGCACGGTATCGTTGACAGTATTACAGATATTTCTTGAATGGTTGTTATTGAAAAATACAAAAGTCGTCATGTGCGGGGATCACGGCCAACCGCAGCCATTTGTTGGTGGATCTCCACATGAATGGCTAAAAGGATTTGTAGATTATTATGAAGAGATTAATACCGACCATAGATCACTTGATGAACAATTACGAGAATTCAAAGTGCTAATTAGATTACAACCGGATAAAATCCAATGTGAAATAGCGCGTGAAATAATTTCAGAAACTCCCATGAATGATTTTTGGGAAATGTGGAGGCCAAATGATTTAATAATCGCGAGTAGAAAAATAGTCAGAGACGCACTTCAGATGAAGTTGTTTGCGCTACATAAAGAAAAATTTGCAACACTTCCAGTACCACTCTGTTATAGACCTAAGGATACACGAAAGCAGAATATCGACGTTGACATTCCTGGACAACAACAAAAGCAGAATTTAGTATTAAATGATATTGTGCTGGTTGATATCAGCGTCGTTAAAGATGCATTAGGTGCTGATAAATCCCCATGGACGTTAGGTTATGCAGCAACAATACACTCTTCACAGGGATTAACTATCACAGACACAACTCTTTGGATAGTAGATAATCATATTGAGTGGTCAAATTTAGTTTATCTCGCAGTATCCAGAGTACGGCGAATAAACCAACTTCGAAGAATTGTGGTTAATGATAATGACAATACATTAAGTAATATACACACCGATGATAATATAATCAGAAAAAAACTCTCTGGTTATAAACAACAGGATAAAAAAAAATAAAAGAGAATTTGACATCGATGCTGAATTAATTAAGACGCTGAAACAGCAACAGAATAATCACTGCGCGAGTTGTAATTGTATAATGAGTTGGAATTGGTCGGATAAAGATCCTCGCCAATTCACCGTAGATAGAAAAGATAACAATCTCGGTCATGTCAGAAACAATGTGAGGTTGACTTGTCTTGAGTGCAACAGACGCAGAGGTGCCAGCACCTTAGGTGCTAGTTAAGACCACGCGGTGGCAATTGAGTATCTTCGGGGATCACTTGTAGTTGTTGTCGAGTAAATCCTCGCTGAGGAGCAGTTGAATCCAGTCTATAGATTGGAGGTCTACCAGTTGATCGTGTTATACCGAATATCCTATGCGTAGTGACACTCCAAATAGGATCGGTAGCTCTTTTTTTACCACCCTCAAGCTCTCCTGGTTCATATAAGTACCTTACAATGACATTACTACCAAGAATTGGTTCTTTTTGTGAAATTCCTTGGATTTCCATTTTGATAGACGCCTTCTTAATAGCGTTGACAGGTTTCATATTAATTGTTCTAGTAATCTCATTATTGATTGCGGTAATCACAGCTGGTAATCTCTTGACCCATTCACGGGATCGTTTATCCTGGATGAATTCTTTTGCGTATTGATATCCGAATAACCGCTCAGCAAGGGTTTTATTAAACCGTTCAACAATTGCCTGCTCGCGATGTAGCGCAGTGTGTCCTCGTCTGATGGCGACATTATGATGTTTCATCGTAGATGTAACAACACCTTGAAATTCCTTGCCAGGATCAACTTGCAACAGATTTGGCCAGCGCAGAGGACCTCGTCGATAAATTTTTTCAAATGCAGAAGCTACTTCAGTAGATGATTTTGCTTTTAACGGTTCTGCTTCTTTGTATCGACTTGCAATATCAACTAACGTTAACGCGTATTTGTAACCGTTGTCATGCGGCAGAAATAGTATATCAGCTTGATGAACTTCATTAGGTGTTGTAACATCAAAATGCGAATAGTTAATTTGTTTAGGCGCTGGTAGATAAATTTGCCATATTGCCTGTTTAGATAACCAGTTTGCCGCTGTAGTTTTTTTCACCTTTGATGCACTAGCTAGTTTATTGATTGCTGCGTAACCTCTCCAGTATCCCCTCGGAGAATAGTAAATAGATTCCATATTAAAATGCTAGCATTTTCAATTACCAGCACCTAACATCAATTTACCCTTCATAGCAGATTTTACCAACCACGAAGCCAATTTTTCTTTGAAGGATTTATCAGGAATAGCATTTAACGCATGAATTAATTTTACATCTGCGAGATGTCTGTGTTGAAGATTGCTGCTTTTGTAAGCGACATCATGAGCATGACACGCCTTATCAATAGCGTTTATTGGATACTCGCCGGGTCGGGGCTGATTTTGATCATCAAGTCTGATATCTAATCGTGTCCCCGGTCCACAGTAGCTATATCCTGGAAGGTGCTTTTCTCCTGGATACTTTGCCCACGGTGTTCCAGGGAGTTTTGCTAACTTGGCTGCAATATCACCTCCTCGTTTTTTTTTAAAGGTTTCGTGGAAGTAAATCTAAATTTTTTCGTACTACATTGTACGCATTTACCAGAAAGCGCTGATCGATTATTTTTCGTTGTAATCGTCGTCAAGTCATTTGTGCCAGTACGCGTCCTACACTTCACACAATATAGATCCATAATTTATATATAAACAGCATGAATTTAATTGATTATTCAGCTACGAGACGACGGGAACCTATTAGACACCATGCAATGTTACCAAATTCTATTCGCGCGATTATCATCGGACCATCTGGAAGTGGTAAAACACAATTGCTACTTAATTTGATAACGAGATGGATGAAGTGGGATAAGTTGTATATGATTGCTCCGAGTGTTGATGATCAGCGATGTTATGAAGTGTTAAAGGATTTTAATGATGCCGCGCGAGAAATTAACGGTGATGGTGTTATTGAGTTTATAACCGATATCGAAGAGGCACCTAGTATTGACTCCATCGACGGAAGTATTAACAATTTAGTCGTATATGATGATATCATGTTAGATAATCAAAACAATCCTGCTAGAATATTTTCCCGGGGGCGTCACAAAAACACAGATGTGATATATGTCACTCAACGTTACACTCAAATACCAAAAGTGATCCGAGATAACTGCAATATACTGTGTGTATTTAACGGAGTTGATACTCATACTCTTAGAAATATTTGGCAAACTTGGTGCGGTGGTGATATGGATCATAATCAATTTAAAAATTTCTTTAGCCGCGCTCAGTCAATCCCACACGGATTTGTGACGATAAATTTATCAGACCCTCGGACAAGATATCGTGTCGGACTTGATCAAATATTTAGTTAGCGCATTAGCAGCAGAGGAGGTGAACGTCAACTAAATGGCGTCTTTTTTTTTTTATTCTTTGCTCAAATTATTATTAAAAATTAATTAAGTATTTTCAAGGAAGCCTCAGTTTAGTAAATTGGGGCTTATATAAGCAATTTTGGGAAGCCTCAGTTTAGTAAATTGACGCCTAAAAAAGTTTGTCTGTTCACACACTCTGCATTTTTTTAAATAATTTCGTTTCCGTAGAAGCCTTATTTTTGCTTGAAAACCTGGTCTGTTCACCCATTCTGCTGCTACTTTTGATGAAAAACGGACTTTTTTGTTTTTCATGTTATGGATCAGTTGGGCTTAGATAAAAGCTGTTGAAACCCTTTACCCCGCTTGGATTTGGTTAATACTTGGTTTATTGGCTGCGCACCATTGGATAGTACGTCACCATACTTTAAAACCGGTTCCCACCATTTTTTTCAGCATGACTTTTGATGAAAAACGGACTTTTTTGTTTTTCATGTTATGGATCAGTTGGGCTTAGATAAAAGCTGTTGAAACCCTTTACCCCGCTTGGATTTGGTTAATACTTGGTTTATTGGCTGCGCACCATTGGATAGTACGTCACCATACTTTAAAACCGGTTCCCACCATTTTTTTCAGCATGACTTTTGATGAAAAACGGACTTTTTTGTTTTTCATGTTATGGATCAGTTGGGCTTAGATAAAAGCTGTTGAAACCCTTTACCCCGCTTGGATTTGGTTAATACTTGGTTTATTGGCTGCGCACCATTGGATAGTACGTCACCATACTTTAAAACCGGTTCCCACCATTTTTTCAGCATGACTTTTGATGAAAAACGGACTTTTTTGTTTTTCATGTTATGGATCAGTTGGGCTTAGATAAAAGCTGTTGAAACCCTTTACCCCGCTTGGATTTGGTTAATACTTGGTTCATTGGCTGCGTACCATTGGATAGTACGTCACCATACTTTAAAACCGGTTCCCACCATTTTTTTCAGCATGACCTTTGATGAAAAACGGACTTTTTTGTTTTTCATGTTATGGATCAGTTGGGCTTAGATAAAAGCTGTTGAAACCCTTTACCCCGCTTGGATTTGGTTAATACTTGGTTTATTGGCTGCGCACCATTGGATAGTACGTCACCATACTTTAAAACCGGTTCCCACCATTTTTTTCAGCATGACTTTTGATGAAAAACGGACTTTTTTGTTTTTCATATTATGGATCAGTTGAGCTTAGATAAAAGCTGTTGAAACCCTTTACCCCGCTTGGATTTGGTTAATACTTGGTTTATTGGCTGCGCACCATTGGATAGTACGTCACCATACTTTAAAACCGGTTCCCACCATTTTTTTCAGCATGACTTTTGATGAAAAACGGACTTTTTTGTTTTTCATGTTATGGATCAGTTGGGCTTAGATAAAAGCTGTTGAAACCCTTTACCCCGCTTGGATTTGGTTAATACTTGGTTTATTGGCTGCGCACCATTGGATAGTACGTCACCATACTTTAAAACCGGTTCCCACCATTTTTTTCAGCATGACTTTTGATGAAAAACGGACTTTTTTGTTTTTCATGTTATGGATCAGTTGGGCTTAGATAAAAGCTGTTGAAACCCTTTACCCCGCTTGGATTTGGTTAATACTTGGTTTATTGGCTGCGCACCATTGGATAGTACGTCACCATACTTTAAAACCGGTTCCCACCATTTTTTTCAGCATGACTTTTGATGAAAAACGGACTTTTTTGTTTTTCATGTTATGGATCAGTTGGGCTTAGATAAAAGCTGTTGAAACCCTTTACCCCGCTTGGATTTGGTTAATACTTGGTTTATTGGCTGCGCACCATTGGATAGTACGTCACCATACTTTAAAACCGGTTCCCACCATTTTTTTCAGCATGACTTTTGATGAAAAACGGACTTTTTTGTTTTCATGTTATGGATCAGTTGGGCTTAGATAAAAGCTGTTGAAACCCTTTACCCCGCTTGGATTTGGTTAATACTTGGTTTATTGGCTGCGCACCATTGGATAGTACGTCACCATACTTTAAAACCGGTTCCCACCATTTTTTTCAGCATGACTTTTGATGAAAAACGGACTTTTTTGTTTTTCATGTTATGGATCAGTTGGGCTTAGATAAAAGCTGTTGAAACCCTTTACCCCGCTTGGATTTGGTTAATACTTGGTTTATTGGCTGCGCACCATTGGATAGTACGTCACCATACTTTAAAACCGGTTCCCACCATTTTTTTCAGCATGACTTTTGATGAAAAACGGACTTTTTTGTTTTTCATGTTATGGATCAGTTGGGCTTAGATAAAAGCTGTTGAAACCCTTTACCCCGCTTGGATTTGGTTAATACTTGGTTTATTGGCTGCGCACCATTGGATAGTACGTCACCATACTTTGAAACCGGTTCCCACCATTTTTTTCAGCATGACTTTTGATGAAAAACGGACTTTTTTGTTTTTCATGTTATGGATCAGTTGGGCTTAGATAAAAGCTGTTGAAACCCTTTACCCCGCTTGGATTTGGTTAATACTTGGTTTATTGGCTGCGCACCATTGGATAGTACGTCACCATACTTTAAAACCGGTTCCCACGATTTTTTTCAGCATGACTTTTGATGAAAAACGGACTTTTTTGTTTTTCATGTTATGGATCAGTTTGCTTAGATAAAAGCTGTTGAAACCCTTTACCCCGCTTGGATTTGGTTAATACTTGGTTTATTGGCTGCGCACCATTGGATAGTACGTCACCATACTTTAAAACCGGTTCCCACCATTTTTTTTCAGCATGACTTTTGATGGAAAACGGACTTTTTTGTTTTTCATGTTATGGATCAGTTGGGCTTAGATAAAAGCTGTTGAAACCCTTTACCCCGCTTGGATTTGGTTAATACTTGGTTTATTGGCTGCGCACCATTGGATAGTACGTCACCATACTTTAAAACCGGTTCCCACCATTTTTTTCAGCATGACTTTTGATGAAAAACGGACTTTTTTGTTTTTCATGTTATGGATCAGTTGGGCTTAGATAAAAGCTGTTGAAACCCTTTACCCCGCTTGGATTTGGTTAATACTTGGTTTATTGGCTGCGCACCATTGGATAGTACGTCACCATACTTTAAAACCGGTTCCCACCATTTTTTTCAGCATGACTTTTGATGAAAAACGGACTTTTTTGTTTTTCATGTTATGGATCAGTTGGGCTTAGATAAAAGCTGTTGAAACCCTTTACCCCGCTTGGATTTGGTTAATACTTGGTTTATTGGCTGCGCACCATTGGATAGTACGTCACCATACTTTAAAACCGGTTCCCACCATTTTTTTCAGCATGACTTTTGATGAAAAACGGCCTTTTTTGTTTTCATGTTATGGATCAGTTGGGCTTAGATAAAAGCTGTTGAAACCCTTTACCCCGCTTGGATTTGGTTAATACTTGGTTTATTGGCTGCGCACCATTGGATAGTACGTCACCATACTTTAAAACCGGTTCCCACCATTTTTTTCAGCATGACTTTTGATGAAAAACGGACTTTTTTGTTTTTCATGTTATGGATCAGTTGGGCTTAGATAAAAGCTGTTGAAACCCTTTACCCCGCTTGGATTTGGTTAATACTTGATTTATTGGCTGCGCACCATTGGATAGTACGTCACCATACTTTAAAACCGGTTCCCACCATTTTTTTCAGCATGACTTTTGATGAAAAACGGACTTTTTTGTTTTTCATGTTATGGATCAGTTGGGCTTAGATAAAAGCTGTTGAAACCCTTTACCCCGCTTGGATTTGGTTAATACTTGGTTTATTGGCTGCGCACCAATGGATAGTACGTCACCATACTTTAAAACCGGTTCCCACCATTTTTTTCAGCATGACTTTTGATGAAAAACGGACTTTTTTGTTTTTCATGTTATGGATCAGTTGGGCTTAGATAAAAGCTGTTGAAACCCTTTACCCCGCTTGGATTTGGTTAATACTTGGTTTATTGGCTGCGCATCATTGGATAGTACGTCACCATACTTTAAAACCGGTTCCCACCATTTTTTTCAGCATGACTTTTGATGAAAAACGGACTTTTTTGTTTTTCATGTTATGGATCAGTTGGGCTTAGATAAAAGCTGTTGAAACCCTTTACCCCGCTTGGATTTGGTTAATACTTGGTTTATTGGCTGCGCACCATTGGATAGTACGTCACCATACTTTAAAACCGGTTCCCACCATTTTTTTCAGCATGACTTTTGATGAAAAACGGACTTTTTTGTTTTTCATGTTATGGATCAGTTGGGCTTAGATAAAAGCTGTTGAAACCCTTTACCCGCTTGGATTTCGTTAATACTTGGTTTATTGGCTGCGCACCATTGGATAGTACGTCACCATACTTTAAAACCGGTTCCCACCATTTTTTTCAGCATGACTTTTGATGAAAAACGGACTTTTTTGTTTTTCATGTTATGGATCAGTTGGGCTTAGATAAAAGCTGTTGAAACCCTTTACCCCGCTTGGATTTGGTTAATACTTGGTTTATTGGCTGCGCACCATTGGATTGTACGTCACCATACTTTAAAACCGGTTCCCACCATTTTTTTCAGCATGACTTTTGATGAAAAACGGACTTTTTTGTTTTTCATGTTATGGATCAGTTGGGCTTAGATAAAAGCTGTTGAAACCCTTTACCCCGCTTGGATTTGGTTAATACTTGGTTTATTGGCTGCGCACCATTGGATAGTACGTCACCATACTTTAAAACCGGTTCCCACCATTTTTTTCAGCATGACTTTTGATGAAAAACGGACTTTTTTGTTTTTCATGTTATGGATCAGTTGGGCTTAGATAAAAGCTGTTGAAACCCTTTACCCCGCTTGGATTTGGTTAATACTTGGTTTATTGGCTGCGCACCATTGGATAGTACGTCACCATACTTTAAAACCGGTTCCCACCATTTTTTTCAGCATGACTTTTGATGAAAAACGGACTTTTTTGTTTTTCATGTTATGGATCAGTTGGGCTTAGATAAAAGCTGTTGAAACCCTTTACCCCGCTTGGATTTGGTTAATACTTGGTTTATTGGCTGCGCACCATTGGATAGTACGTCACCATACTTTAAAACCGGTTCCCACCATTTTTTTCAGCATGACTTTTGATGAAAAACGGACTTTTTTGTTTTTCATGTTATGGATCAGTTGGGCTTAGATAAAAGCTGTTGAAACCCTTTACCCCGCTTGGATTTGGTTAATACTTGGTTTATTGGCTGCGCACCATTGGATAGTACGTCACCATACTTTAAAACCGGTTCCCACCATTTTTTTCAGCATGACTTTTGATGAAAAACGGACTTTTTTGTTTTTCATGTTATGGATCAGTTGGGCTTAGATAAAAGCTGTTGAAACCCTTTACCCCGCTTGGATTTGGTTAATACTTGGTTTATTGGCTGCGCACCATTGGATAGTACGTCACCATACTTTAAAACCGGTTCCCACCATTTTTTTCAGCATGACTTTTGATGAAAAACGGACTTTTTTGTTTTTCATGTTATGGATCAGTTGGGCTTAGATAAAAGCTGTTGAAACCCTTTACCCCGCTTGGATTTGGTTAATACTTGGTTTATTGGCTGCGCACCATTGGATAGTACGTCACCATACTTTAAAACCGGTTCCCACCATTTTTTTCAGCATGACTTTTGATGAAAAACGGACTTTTTTGTTTTTCATGTTATGGATCAGTTGGGCTTAGATAAAAGCTGTTGAAACCCTTTACCCCGCTTGGATTTGGTTAATACTTGGTTTATTGGCTGCGCACCATTGGATAGTACGTCACCATACTTTAAAACCGGTTCCCACCATTTTTTTCAGCATGACTTTTGATGAAAAACGGACTTTTTTGTTTTTCATGTTATGGATCAGTTGGGCTTAGATAAAAGCTGTTGAAACCCTTTACCCCGCTTGGATTTGGTTAATACTTGGTTTATTGGCTGCGCACCATTGGATAGTACGTCACCATGCTTTAAAACCGGTTCCCACCATTTTTTTCAGCATGACTTTTGATGAAAAACGGACTTTTTTGTTTTTCATGTTATGGATCAGTTGGGCTTAGATAAAAGCTGTTGAAACCCTTTACCCCGCTTGGATTTGGTTAATACTTGGTTTATTGGCTGCGCACCATTGGATAGTACGTCACCATACTTTAAAACCGGTTCCCACCATTTTTTTCAGCATGACTTTTGATGAAAAACGGACTTTTTTGTTTTTCATGTTATGGATCAGTTGGGCTTAGATAAAAGCTGTTGAAACCCTTTACCCCGCTTGGATTTGGTTAATACTTGGTTTATTGGCTGCGCACCATTGGATAGTACGTCACCATACTTTAAAACCGGTTCCCACCATTTTTTTCAGCATGACTTTTGATGAAAAACGGACTTTTTTGTTTTTCATGTTATGGATCAGTTGGGCTTAGATAAAAGCTGTTGAAACCCTTTACCCCGCTTGGATTTGGTTAATACTTGGTTTATTGGCTGCGCACCATTGGATAGTACGTCACCATACTTTAAAACCGGTTCCCACCATTTTTTTCAGCATGACTTTTGATGAAAAACGGACTTTTTTGTTTTTCATGTTATGGATCAGTTGGGCTTAGATAAAAGCTGTTGAAACCCTTTACCCCGCTTGGATTTGGTTAATACTTGGTTTATTGGCTGCGCACCATTGGATAGTACGTCACCATACTTTAAAACCGGTTCCCACCATTTTTTTCAGCATGACTTTTGATGAAAAACGGACTTTTTTGTTTTTCATGTTATGGATCAGTTGGGCTTAGATAAAAGCTGTTGAAACCCTTTACCCCGCTTGGATTTGGTTAATACTTGGTTTATTGGCTGCGCACCATTGGATAGTACGTCACCATACTTTAAAACCGGTTCCCACCATTTTTTTCAGCATGACTTTTGATGAAAAACGGACTTTTTTGTTTTTCATGTTATGGATCAGTTGGGCTTAGATAAAAGCTGTTGAAACCCTTTACCCCGCTTGGATTTGGTTAATACTTGGTTTATTGGCTGCGCACCATTGGATAGTACGTCACCATACTTTAAAACCGGTTCCCACCATTTTTTTCAGCATGACTTTTGATGAAAAACGGACTTTTTTGTTTTTCATGTTATGGATCAGTTGGGCTTAGATAAAAGCTGTTGAAACCCTTTACCCCGCTTGGATTTGGTTAATACTTGGTTTATTGGCTGCGCACCATTGGATAGTACGTCACCATACTTTAAAACCGGTTCCCACCATTTTTTTCAGCATGACTTTTGATGAAAAACGGACTTTTTTGTTTTTCATGTTATGGATCAGTTGGGCTTAGATAAAAGCTGTTGAAACCCTTTACCCCGCTTGGATTTGGTTAATACTTGGTTTATTGGCTGCGCACCATTGGATAGTACGTCACCATACTTTAAAACCGGTTCCCACCATTTTTTTCAGCATGACTTTTGATGAAAAACGGACTTTTTTGTTTTTCATGTTATGGATCAGTTGGGCTTAGATAAAAGCTGTTGAAACCCTTTACCCCGCTTGGATTTGGTTAATACTTGGTTTATTGGCTGCGCACCATTGGATAGTACGTCACCATACTTTAAAACCGGTTCCCACCATTTTTTTCAGCATGACTTTTGATGAAAAACGGACTTTTTTGTTTTTCATGTTATGGATCAGTTGGGCTTAGATAAAAGCTGTTGAAACCCTTTACCCCGCTTGGATTTGGTTAATACTTGGTTTATTGGCTGCGCACCATTGGATAGTACGTCACCATACTTTAAAACCGGTTCCCACCATTT
>JARLTB010000627.1:0-44262 GCA_030141615.1 Unio pictorum
AGAAAAAGTACTGAAAATGTCACTTTTTATTTCTTGAAAAGATTTGTTCCATGAAGGGAGATAACTTAGTGAGATACCTACACATGTGTAATAATTTTCTTTCCATGTCTTAATTCTCCATATAATAAAACTGTTAACTTAAATGTGATTTAAATTATATGCATTACATCAAAGAAAAAAAAACAATATCAGAATGTGAGTGCTTACATAATCAGAGATCTATACATATAAAAGTATTGTAGAGTGCCTGACAGTAGTTATTTTATTATTTGGCAGAGATGAGGAGTCATCTACAAATCAGATAATAAATGTCCACCAGAATGAATTGATGTGAAATTCTCTATTCCGAGAACATACACAAGTATCCCCAATGTGTTTGGGTTTTTTTTAAATGGGACCAGCACTCTGAAGAGCAATGGGGCCTTGGTTGGTTGTAACAAATGTAGTTACAAATCAAAGATGTTTAATCTATTTGAAGAAATTGAAAATAAAAGTTCTGGACGCAAAGCAGCCAATATAAACAGAGGGCTACAAGTTGGGTTGACACAAGTGTCAATGGGAAATGCTGGCCTAAGGAAATTACTCTTGTCTGCCAGCATCCCTGCCCCTTCCACGAAGGGGATGCAAAAGGTTTCAAACAAAATTTGTAAAGAAATCATGAAATAAAAGGGGAAAAGAAGACCATATATATAATAAATTACCAAAGATCACTTAATCCAGCATTTCTTATATGACACAAACCGGTCTATGACAACCGGAACACCTTCCTTGTGCCTTACAATGTTCTCTATCCTGGTTTATGGCATGCTGCTCTAGAACTAAATGTTTACTATTTATACATGATTTATTATGACATATATGTGAAATATCTAATAGGTGACCACATTCATCCATATGTGATATATTGTGTTTAAATAAATTATTTTGCCGCATGTATGACATCCTATGAGCAGACTCCACCATCTGGCCATACAACTTTCTGTCTGCCATAGCCGTCTTTATCAAATGCCCCCCTCCAAAGCCAGCATGTGTCTTCATCTGAAGATTTTATACATTTTCTATGTAAAAGTCTGTCAATATTAGACCAAAACTTCTCAATATTCATTGTTTAACCAAATGACACTATGACATTATAGAAATGGTGGCTATATATACTCGTTACTATGGATACACTGTGAAGCTGGTATTACCTTTTAGGTATCACGGTACCAATTGTTTTTCCATAGACCTCAATGCTAATATTTGGAGAGATAACTATATTTTCTATCCTAATTTAGCATGCATCTCACACACTGTTATAGAGAACAATGTTAGATTGTCAATTTGACGATGACAAAACCAGGTACTCCATTGCATTTAAGAGAGATAACTCTGCTGGAAGTAGACAGGGGTATGAGTTATCTAGTCACAACATACTTATTTTCAGTCATGTCTATGACATTTTCAAAAAATCATAAAAAATACAAAATATGATCTATATAGGAATTAACATAAATTCACATGTTGCCAAGAGGCTAAACTATATTTTAAGCCTAACAGAAAGTACAACTCTTACATAATCCACCAATCATAGCTTGTGCTGTTGTTAATCTCTGAATGGTATGGACCCTACACCATAAGCTCCTCCCACCTGCACTTGCGCAATTGGTACCGTTATACCTATAGCAAACCTTGATTTTTCCAATAATCTGTGAAATAGCTTGGGACTATATAAGTAACAAATGTACCTAGTCTCGCTTGTCAGAAACAATTTTATGAGGTACTAAGCTATGTTTTATATGACTGTGTATAGAAATGTTATTGAGCTGTTCTAACTCTTGTTTACATGCCTTTCCTTCACTATCAAACTCATCTTTTGAAATAAAATGAATTCTTTTAACTATGAGTTGTGTGTTATTCATATTAGCACTTATCATACTTCACTTTGGTGATATGGGATAAATCACATTATGTCATATTATGTAATAGTAAGGTCAAAGGTCAATGCACTAGTTAGCATGTACCAGTTCTACACTTAAAGAGACATTTTGATATAAAGTAAAGGACTTATATTTGTTTCACAAACACAGAAAGTAACAGCAGGGACAGGTGGACATGACCTAATCTTTAGAAACAGTCTAGGCTATCAACAACTTTCACTGCCTCTAAATGAGTGAGGTCACTAACCCCAGTCCTTTCACACAGTTTAGCCTCCCAAATCCCATCTGTAACATAAACAACAAACTTTCCTCAATTAAATAGCAACTAATATTCATGTAATGAACCATTCTGTGATCACACCTTGTATAATACAACTTATAAGCACTTTTGGTTTAGAATTTTGAATACTTTGGGGAATAAAGAACAGAAAAATGCCAAGAAAAAGTAATAAGTCTAGCACTTCCAAGGGAGTAAAAAACAGGAGGAGAGTCTGTTTCCAAAAGGGATGTGTACCTTTCAATAAAGGAATCAGATTTGAAAACAACAATGTACAAAAATCAGAGAATAGAAAGTTTATTAGACTCACATGGGATCAGTATGTGGAGGCTATGCCGACGAATAAGAGTGACAATGCATTGGCACCAGTACTGCTGCGGCCCTTAGTTTCATCAAAACTGCAGGTGGAACAGTGTGCATATCCATCTGAAATAAAAGGGTAAATAACTTAATGCATACAGACACATGCAATTTGTACTGGTTCCACACAATAAGTTAATATTAATTGGCTTTGATTAAACCAGTGAAAGAATAATTGTTTATAAAAAGACAACACACAAACAGTAAGCTTTGCTCTGACAAATTATGAAAGCAATTCTACTGTAATTTGAATAATTATCCAATGATTTAGTTAATATTGTATTATTAATCTTCTCATTATTGACAGAAAAAGTACTGAAAATGTCACTTTTTATTTCTTGAAAAGATTTGTTCCATGAAGGGAGATAACTTAGTGAGATACCTACACATGTGTAATAATTTTCTTTCCATGTCTTAATTCTCCATATAATAAAACTGTTAACTTAAATGTGATTTAAATTATATGCATTACATCAAAGAAAAAAAAACAATATCAGAATGTGAGTGCTTACATAATCAGAGATCTATACATATAAAAGTATTGTAGAGTGCCTGACAGTAGTTATTTTATTATTTGGCAGAGATGAGGAGTCATCTACAAATCAGATAATAAATGTCCACCAGAATGAATTGATGTGAAATTCTCTATTCCGAGAACATACACAAGTATCCCCAATGTGTTTGGGTTTTTTTTAAATGGGACCAGCACTCTGAAGAGCAATGGGGCCTTGGTTGGTTGTAACAAATGTAGTTACAAATCAAAGATGTTTAATCTATTTGAAGAAATTGAAAATAAAAGTTCTGGACGCAAAGCAGCCAATATAAACAGAGGGCTACAAGTTGGGTTGACACAAGTGTCAATGGGAAATGCTGGCCTAAGGAAATTACTCTTGTCTGCCAGCATCCCTGCCCCTTCCACGAAGGGGATGCAAAAGGTTTCAAACAAAATTTGTAAAGAAATCATGAAATAAAAGGGGAAAAGAAGACCATATATATAATAAATTACCAAAGATCACTTAATCCAGCATTTCTTATATGACACAAACCGGTCTATGACAACCGGAACACCTTCCTTGTGCCTTACAATGTTCTCTATCCTGGTTTATGGCATGCTGCTCTAGAACTAAATGTTTACTATTTATACATGATTTATTATGACATATATGTGAAATATCTAATAGGTGACCACATTCATCCATATGTGATATATTGTGTTTAAATAAATTATTTTGCCGCATGTATGACATCCTATGAGCAGACTCCACCATCTGGCCATACAACTTTCTGTCTGCCATAGCCGTCTTTATCAAATGCCCCCCTCCAAAGCCAGCATGTGTCTTCATCTGAAGATTTTATACATTTTCTATGTAAAAGTCTGTCAATATTAGACCAAAACTTCTCAATATTCATTGTTTAACCAAATGACACTATGACATTATAGAAATGGTGGCTATATATACTCGTTACTATGGATACACTGTGAAGCTGGTATTACCTTTTAGGTATCACGGTACCAATTGTTTTTCCATAGACCTCAATGCTAATATTTGGAGAGATAACTATATTTTCTATCCTAATTTAGCATGCATCTCACACACTGTTATAGAGAACAATGTTAGATTGTCAATTTGACGATGACAAAACCAGGTACTCCATTGCATTTAAGAGAGATAACTCTGCTGGAAGTAGACAGGGGTATGAGTTATCTAGTCACAACATACTTATTTTCAGTCATGTCTATGACATTTTCAAAAAATCATAAAAAATACAAAATATGATCTATATAGGAATTAACATAAATTCACATGTTGCCAAGAGGCTAAACTATATTTTAAGCCTAACAGAAAGTACAACTCTTACATAATCCACCAATCATAGCTTGTGCTGTTGTTAATCTCTGAATGGTATGGACCCTACACCATAAGCTCCTCCCACCTGCACTTGCGCAATTGGTACCGTTATACCTATAGCAAACCTTGATTTTTCCAATAATCTGTGAAATAGCTTGGGACTATATAAGTAACAAATGTACCTAGTCTCGCTTGTCAGAAACAATTTTATGAGGTACTAAGCTATGTTTTATATGACTGTGTATAGAAATGTTATTGAGCTGTTCTAACTCTTGTTTACATGCCTTTCCTTCACTATCAAACTCATCTTTTGAAATAAAATGAATTCTTTTAACTATGAGTTGTGTGTTATTCATATTAGCACTTATCATACTTCACTTTGGTGATATGGGATAAATCACATTATGTCATATTATGTAATAGTAAGGTCAAAGGTCAATGCACTAGTTAGCATGTACCAGTTCTACACTTAAAGAGACATTTTGATATAAAGTAAAGGACTTATATTTGTTTCACAAACACAGAAAGTAACAGCAGGGACAGGTGGACATGACCTAATCTTTAGAAACAGTCTAGGCTATCAACAACTTTCACTGCCTCTAAATGAGTGAGGTCACTAACCCCAGTCCTTTCACACAGTTTAGCCTCCCAAATCCCATCTGTAACATAAACAACAAACTTTCCTCAATTAAATAGCAACTAATATTCATGTAATGAACCATTCTGTGATCACACCTTGTATAATACAACTTATAAGCACTTTTGGTTTAGAATTTTGAATACTTTGGGGAATAAAGAACAGAAAAATGCCAAGAAAAAGTAATAAGTCTAGCACTTCCAAGGGAGTAAAAAACAGGAGGAGAGTCTGTTTCCAAAAGGGATGTGTACCTTTCAATAAAGGAATCAGATTTGAAAACAACAATGTACAAAAATCAGAGAATAGAAAGTTTATTAGACTCACATGGGATCAGTATGTGGAGGCTATGCCGACGAATAAGAGTGACAATGCATTGGCACCAGTACTGCTGCGGCCCTTAGTTTCATCAAAACTGCAGGTGGAACAGTGTGCATATCCATCTGAAATAAAAGGGTAAATAACTTAATGCATACAGACACATGCAATTTGTACTGGTTCCACACAATAAGTTAATATTAATTGGCTTTGATTAAACCAGTGAAAGAATAATTGTTTATAAAAAGACAACACACAAACAGTAAGCTTTGCTCTGACAAATTATGAAAGCAATTCTACTGTAATTTGAATAATTATCCAATGATTTAGTTAATATTGTATTATTAATCTTCTCATTATTGACAGAAAAAGTACTGAAAATGTCACTTTTTATTTCTTGAAAAGATTTGTTCCATGAAGGGAGATAACTTAGTGAGATACCTACACATGTGTAATAATTTTCTTTCCATGTCTTAATTCTCCATATAATAAAACTGTTAACTTAAATGTGATTTAAATTATATGCATTACATCAAAGAAAAAAAAACAATATCAGAATGTGAGTGCTTACATAATCAGAGATCTATACATATAAAAGTATTGTAGAGTGCCTGACAGTAGTTATTTTATTATTTGGCAGAGATGAGGAGTCATCTACAAATCAGATAATAAATGTCCACCAGAATGAATTGATGTGAAATTCTCTATTCCGAGAACATACACAAGTATCCCCAATGTGTTTGGGTTTTTTTTAAATGGGACCAGCACTCTGAAGAGCAATGGGGCCTTGGTTGGTTGTAACAAATGTAGTTACAAATCAAAGATGTTTAATCTATTTGAAGAAATTGAAAATAAAAGTTCTGGACGCAAAGCAGCCAATATAAACAGAGGGCTACAAGTTGGGTTGACACAAGTGTCAATGGGAAATGCTGGCCTAAGGAAATTACTCTTGTCTGCCAGCATCCCTGCCCCTTCCACGAAGGGGATGCAAAAGGTTTCAAACAAAATTTGTAAAGAAATCATGAAATAAAAGGGGAAAAGAAGACCATATATATAATAAATTACCAAAGATCACTTAATCCAGCATTTCTTATATGACACAAACCGGTCTATGACAACCGGAACACCTTCCTTGTGCCTTACAATGTTCTCTATCCTGGTTTATGGCATGCTGCTCTAGAACTAAATGTTTACTATTTATACATGATTTATTATGACATATATGTGAAATATCTAATAGGTGACCACATTCATCCATATGTGATATATTGTGTTTAAATAAATTATTTTGCCGCATGTATGACATCCTATGAGCAGACTCCACCATCTGGCCATACAACTTTCTGTCTGCCATAGCCGTCTTTATCAAATGCCCCCCTCCAAAGCCAGCATGTGTCTTCATCTGAAGATTTTATACATTTTCTATGTAAAAGTCTGTCAATATTAGACCAAAACTTCTCAATATTCATTGTTTAACCAAATGACACTATGACATTATAGAAATGGTGGCTATATATACTCGTTACTATGGATACACTGTGAAGCTGGTATTACCTTTTAGGTATCACGGTACCAATTGTTTTTCCATAGACCTCAATGCTAATATTTGGAGAGATAACTATATTTTCTATCCTAATTTAGCATGCATCTCACACACTGTTATAGAGAACAATGTTAGATTGTCAATTTGACGATGACAAAACCAGGTACTCCATTGCATTTAAGAGAGATAACTCTGCTGGAAGTAGACAGGGGTATGAGTTATCTAGTCACAACATACTTATTTTCAGTCATGTCTATGACATTTTCAAAAAATCATAAAAAATACAAAATATGATCTATATAGGAATTAACATAAATTCACATGTTGCCAAGAGGCTAAACTATATTTTAAGCCTAACAGAAAGTACAACTCTTACATAATCCACCAATCATAGCTTGTGCTGTTGTTAATCTCTGAATGGTATGGACCCTACACCATAAGCTCCTCCCACCTGCACTTGCGCAATTGGTACCGTTATACCTATAGCAAACCTTGATTTTTCCAATAATCTGTGAAATAGCTTGGGACTATATAAGTAACAAATGTACCTAGTCTCGCTTGTCAGAAACAATTTTATGAGGTACTAAGCTATGTTTTATATGACTGTGTATAGAAATGTTATTGAGCTGTTCTAACTCTTGTTTACATGCCTTTCCTTCACTATCAAACTCATCTTTTGAAATAAAATGAATTCTTTTAACTATGAGTTGTGTGTTATTCATATTAGCACTTATCATACTTCACTTTGGTGATATGGGATAAATCACATTATGTCATATTATGTAATAGTAAGGTCAAAGGTCAATGCACTAGTTAGCATGTACCAGTTCTACACTTAAAGAGACATTTTGATATAAAGTAAAGGACTTATATTTGTTTCACAAACACAGAAAGTAACAGCAGGGACAGGTGGACATGACCTAATCTTTAGAAACAGTCTAGGCTATCAACAACTTTCACTGCCTCTAAATGAGTGAGGTCACTAACCCCAGTCCTTTCACACAGTTTAGCCTCCCAAATCCCATCTGTAACATAAACAACAAACTTTCCTCAATTAAATAGCAACTAATATTCATGTAATGAACCATTCTGTGATCACACCTTGTATAATACAACTTATAAGCACTTTTGGTTTAGAATTTTGAATACTTTGGGGAATAAAGAACAGAAAAATGCCAAGAAAAAGTAATAAGTCTAGCACTTCCAAGGGAGTAAAAAACAGGAGGAGAGTCTGTTTCCAAAAGGGATGTGTACCTTTCAATAAAGGAATCAGATTTGAAAACAACAATGTACAAAAATCAGAGAATAGAAAGTTTATTAGACTCACATGGGATCAGTATGTGGAGGCTATGCCGACGAATAAGAGTGACAATGCATTGGCACCAGTACTGCTGCGGCCCTTAGTTTCATCAAAACTGCAGGTGGAACAGTGTGCATATCCATCTGAAATAAAAGGGTAAATAACTTAATGCATACAGACACATGCAATTTGTACTGGTTCCACACAATAAGTTAATATTAATTGGCTTTGATTAAACCAGTGAAAGAATAATTGTTTATAAAAAGACAACACACAAACAGTAAGCTTTGCTCTGACAAATTATGAAAGCAATTCTACTGTAATTTGAATAATTATCCAATGATTTAGTTAATATTGTATTATTAATCTTCTCATTATTGACAGAAAAAGTACTGAAAATGTCACTTTTTATTTCTTGAAAAGATTTGTTCCATGAAGGGAGATAACTTAGTGAGATACCTACACATGTGTAATAATTTTCTTTCCATGTCTTAATTCTCCATATAATAAAACTGTTAACTTAAATGTGATTTAAATTATATGCATTACATCAAAGAAAAAAAAACAATATCAGAATGTGAGTGCTTACATAATCAGAGATCTATACATATAAAAGTATTGTAGAGTGCCTGACAGTAGTTATTTTATTATTTGGCAGAGATGAGGAGTCATCTACAAATCAGATAATAAATGTCCACCAGAATGAATTGATGTGAAATTCTCTATTCCGAGAACATACACAAGTATCCCCAATGTGTTTGGGTTTTTTTTAAATGGGACCAGCACTCTGAAGAGCAATGGGGCCTTGGTTGGTTGTAACAAATGTAGTTACAAATCAAAGATGTTTAATCTATTTGAAGAAATTGAAAATAAAAGTTCTGGACGCAAAGCAGCCAATATAAACAGAGGGCTACAAGTTGGGTTGACACAAGTGTCAATGGGAAATGCTGGCCTAAGGAAATTACTCTTGTCTGCCAGCATCCCTGCCCCTTCCACGAAGGGGATGCAAAAGGTTTCAAACAAAATTTGTAAAGAAATCATGAAATAAAAGGGGAAAAGAAGACCATATATATAATAAATTACCAAAGATCACTTAATCCAGCATTTCTTATATGACACAAACCGGTCTATGACAACCGGAACACCTTCCTTGTGCCTTACAATGTTCTCTATCCTGGTTTATGGCATGCTGCTCTAGAACTAAATGTTTACTATTTATACATGATTTATTATGACATATATGTGAAATATCTAATAGGTGACCACATTCATCCATATGTGATATATTGTGTTTAAATAAATTATTTTGCCGCATGTATGACATCCTATGAGCAGACTCCACCATCTGGCCATACAACTTTCTGTCTGCCATAGCCGTCTTTATCAAATGCCCCCCTCCAAAGCCAGCATGTGTCTTCATCTGAAGATTTTATACATTTTCTATGTAAAAGTCTGTCAATATTAGACCAAAACTTCTCAATATTCATTGTTTAACCAAATGACACTATGACATTATAGAAATGGTGGCTATATATACTCGTTACTATGGATACACTGTGAAGCTGGTATTACCTTTTAGGTATCACGGTACCAATTGTTTTTCCATAGACCTCAATGCTAATATTTGGAGAGATAACTATATTTTCTATCCTAATTTAGCATGCATCTCACACACTGTTATAGAGAACAATGTTAGATTGTCAATTTGACGATGACAAAACCAGGTACTCCATTGCATTTAAGAGAGATAACTCTGCTGGAAGTAGACAGGGGTATGAGTTATCTAGTCACAACATACTTATTTTCAGTCATGTCTATGACATTTTCAAAAAATCATAAAAAATACAAAATATGATCTATATAGGAATTAACATAAATTCACATGTTGCCAAGAGGCTAAACTATATTTTAAGCCTAACAGAAAGTACAACTCTTACATAATCCACCAATCATAGCTTGTGCTGTTGTTAATCTCTGAATGGTATGGACCCTACACCATAAGCTCCTCCCACCTGCACTTGCGCAATTGGTACCGTTATACCTATAGCAAACCTTGATTTTTCCAATAATCTGTGAAATAGCTTGGGACTATATAAGTAACAAATGTACCTAGTCTCGCTTGTCAGAAACAATTTTATGAGGTACTAAGCTATGTTTTATATGACTGTGTATAGAAATGTTATTGAGCTGTTCTAACTCTTGTTTACATGCCTTTCCTTCACTATCAAACTCATCTTTTGAAATAAAATGAATTCTTTTAACTATGAGTTGTGTGTTATTCATATTAGCACTTATCATACTTCACTTTGGTGATATGGGATAAATCACATTATGTCATATTATGTAATAGTAAGGTCAAAGGTCAATGCACTAGTTAGCATGTACCAGTTCTACACTTAAAGAGACATTTTGATATAAAGTAAAGGACTTATATTTGTTTCACAAACACAGAAAGTAACAGCAGGGACAGGTGGACATGACCTAATCTTTAGAAACAGTCTAGGCTATCAACAACTTTCACTGCCTCTAAATGAGTGAGGTCACTAACCCCAGTCCTTTCACACAGTTTAGCCTCCCAAATCCCATCTGTAACATAAACAACAAACTTTCCTCAATTAAATAGCAACTAATATTCATGTAATGAACCATTCTGTGATCACACCTTGTATAATACAACTTATAAGCACTTTTGGTTTAGAATTTTGAATACTTTGGGGAATAAAGAACAGAAAAATGCCAAGAAAAAGTAATAAGTCTAGCACTTCCAAGGGAGTAAAAAACAGGAGGAGAGTCTGTTTCCAAAAGGGATGTGTACCTTTCAATAAAGGAATCAGATTTGAAAACAACAATGTACAAAAATCAGAGAATAGAAAGTTTATTAGACTCACATGGGATCAGTATGTGGAGGCTATGCCGACGAATAAGAGTGACAATGCATTGGCACCAGTACTGCTGCGGCCCTTAGTTTCATCAAAACTGCAGGTGGAACAGTGTGCATATCCATCTGAAATAAAAGGGTAAATAACTTAATGCATACAGACACATGCAATTTGTACTGGTTCCACACAATAAGTTAATATTAATTGGCTTTGATTAAACCAGTGAAAGAATAATTGTTTATAAAAAGACAACACACAAACAGTAAGCTTTGCTCTGACAAATTATGAAAGCAATTCTACTGTAATTTGAATAATTATCCAATGATTTAGTTAATATTGTATTATTAATCTTCTCATTATTGACAGAAAAAGTACTGAAAATGTCACTTTTTATTTCTTGAAAAGATTTGTTCCATGAAGGGAGATAACTTAGTGAGATACCTACACATGTGTAATAATTTTCTTTCCATGTCTTAATTCTCCATATAATAAAACTGTTAACTTAAATGTGATTTAAATTATATGCATTACATCAAAGAAAAAAAAACAATATCAGAATGTGAGTGCTTACATAATCAGAGATCTATACATATAAAAGTATTGTAGAGTGCCTGACAGTAGTTATTTTATTATTTGGCAGAGATGAGGAGTCATCTACAAATCAGATAATAAATGTCCACCAGAATGAATTGATGTGAAATTCTCTATTCCGAGAACATACACAAGTATCCCCAATGTGTTTGGGTTTTTTTTAAATGGGACCAGCACTCTGAAGAGCAATGGGGCCTTGGTTGGTTGTAACAAATGTAGTTACAAATCAAAGATGTTTAATCTATTTGAAGAAATTGAAAATAAAAGTTCTGGACGCAAAGCAGCCAATATAAACAGAGGGCTACAAGTTGGGTTGACACAAGTGTCAATGGGAAATGCTGGCCTAAGGAAATTACTCTTGTCTGCCAGCATCCCTGCCCCTTCCACGAAGGGGATGCAAAAGGTTTCAAACAAAATTTGTAAAGAAATCATGAAATAAAAGGGGAAAAGAAGACCATATATATAATAAATTACCAAAGATCACTTAATCCAGCATTTCTTATATGACACAAACCGGTCTATGACAACCGGAACACCTTCCTTGTGCCTTACAATGTTCTCTATCCTGGTTTATGGCATGCTGCTCTAGAACTAAATGTTTACTATTTATACATGATTTATTATGACATATATGTGAAATATCTAATAGGTGACCACATTCATCCATATGTGATATATTGTGTTTAAATAAATTATTTTGCCGCATGTATGACATCCTATGAGCAGACTCCACCATCTGGCCATACAACTTTCTGTCTGCCATAGCCGTCTTTATCAAATGCCCCCCTCCAAAGCCAGCATGTGTCTTCATCTGAAGATTTTATACATTTTCTATGTAAAAGTCTGTCAATATTAGACCAAAACTTCTCAATATTCATTGTTTAACCAAATGACACTATGACATTATAGAAATGGTGGCTATATATACTCGTTACTATGGATACACTGTGAAGCTGGTATTACCTTTTAGGTATCACGGTACCAATTGTTTTTCCATAGACCTCAATGCTAATATTTGGAGAGATAACTATATTTTCTATCCTAATTTAGCATGCATCTCACACACTGTTATAGAGAACAATGTTAGATTGTCAATTTGACGATGACAAAACCAGGTACTCCATTGCATTTAAGAGAGATAACTCTGCTGGAAGTAGACAGGGGTATGAGTTATCTAGTCACAACATACTTATTTTCAGTCATGTCTATGACATTTTCAAAAAATCATAAAAAATACAAAATATGATCTATATAGGAATTAACATAAATTCACATGTTGCCAAGAGGCTAAACTATATTTTAAGCCTAACAGAAAGTACAACTCTTACATAATCCACCAATCATAGCTTGTGCTGTTGTTAATCTCTGAATGGTATGGACCCTACACCATAAGCTCCTCCCACCTGCACTTGCGCAATTGGTACCGTTATACCTATAGCAAACCTTGATTTTTCCAATAATCTGTGAAATAGCTTGGGACTATATAAGTAACAAATGTACCTAGTCTCGCTTGTCAGAAACAATTTTATGAGGTACTAAGCTATGTTTTATATGACTGTGTATAGAAATGTTATTGAGCTGTTCTAACTCTTGTTTACATGCCTTTCCTTCACTATCAAACTCATCTTTTGAAATAAAATGAATTCTTTTAACTATGAGTTGTGTGTTATTCATATTAGCACTTATCATACTTCACTTTGGTGATATGGGATAAATCACATTATGTCATATTATGTAATAGTAAGGTCAAAGGTCAATGCACTAGTTAGCATGTACCAGTTCTACACTTAAAGAGACATTTTGATATAAAGTAAAGGACTTATATTTGTTTCACAAACACAGAAAGTAACAGCAGGGACAGGTGGACATGACCTAATCTTTAGAAACAGTCTAGGCTATCAACAACTTTCACTGCCTCTAAATGAGTGAGGTCACTAACCCCAGTCCTTTCACACAGTTTAGCCTCCCAAATCCCATCTGTAACATAAACAACAAACTTTCCTCAATTAAATAGCAACTAATATTCATGTAATGAACCATTCTGTGATCACACCTTGTATAATACAACTTATAAGCACTTTTGGTTTAGAATTTTGAATACTTTGGGGAATAAAGAACAGAAAAATGCCAAGAAAAAGTAATAAGTCTAGCACTTCCAAGGGAGTAAAAAACAGGAGGAGAGTCTGTTTCCAAAAGGGATGTGTACCTTTCAATAAAGGAATCAGATTTGAAAACAACAATGTACAAAAATCAGAGAATAGAAAGTTTATTAGACTCACATGGGATCAGTATGTGGAGGCTATGCCGACGAATAAGAGTGACAATGCATTGGCACCAGTACTGCTGCGGCCCTTAGTTTCATCAAAACTGCAGGTGGAACAGTGTGCATATCCATCTGAAATAAAAGGGTAAATAACTTAATGCATACAGACACATGCAATTTGTACTGGTTCCACACAATAAGTTAATATTAATTGGCTTTGATTAAACCAGTGAAAGAATAATTGTTTATAAAAAGACAACACACAAACAGTAAGCTTTGCTCTGACAAATTATGAAAGCAATTCTACTGTAATTTGAATAATTATCCAATGATTTAGTTAATATTGTATTATTAATCTTCTCATTATTGACAGAAAAAGTACTGAAAATGTCACTTTTTATTTCTTGAAAAGATTTGTTCCATGAAGGGAGATAACTTAGTGAGATACCTACACATGTGTAATAATTTTCTTTCCATGTCTTAATTCTCCATATAATAAAACTGTTAACTTAAATGTGATTTAAATTATATGCATTACATCAAAGAAAAAAAAACAATATCAGAATGTGAGTGCTTACATAATCAGAGATCTATACATATAAAAGTATTGTAGAGTGCCTGACAGTAGTTATTTTATTATTTGGCAGAGATGAGGAGTCATCTACAAATCAGATAATAAATGTCCACCAGAATGAATTGATGTGAAATTCTCTATTCCGAGAACATACACAAGTATCCCCAATGTGTTTGGGTTTTTTTTAAATGGGACCAGCACTCTGAAGAGCAATGGGGCCTTGGTTGGTTGTAACAAATGTAGTTACAAATCAAAGATGTTTAATCTATTTGAAGAAATTGAAAATAAAAGTTCTGGACGCAAAGCAGCCAATATAAACAGAGGGCTACAAGTTGGGTTGACACAAGTGTCAATGGGAAATGCTGGCCTAAGGAAATTACTCTTGTCTGCCAGCATCCCTGCCCCTTCCACGAAGGGGATGCAAAAGGTTTCAAACAAAATTTGTAAAGAAATCATGAAATAAAAGGGGAAAAGAAGACCATATATATAATAAATTACCAAAGATCACTTAATCCAGCATTTCTTATATGACACAAACCGGTCTATGACAACCGGAACACCTTCCTTGTGCCTTACAATGTTCTCTATCCTGGTTTATGGCATGCTGCTCTAGAACTAAATGTTTACTATTTATACATGATTTATTATGACATATATGTGAAATATCTAATAGGTGACCACATTCATCCATATGTGATATATTGTGTTTAAATAAATTATTTTGCCGCATGTATGACATCCTATGAGCAGACTCCACCATCTGGCCATACAACTTTCTGTCTGCCATAGCCGTCTTTATCAAATGCCCCCCTCCAAAGCCAGCATGTGTCTTCATCTGAAGATTTTATACATTTTCTATGTAAAAGTCTGTCAATATTAGACCAAAACTTCTCAATATTCATTGTTTAACCAAATGACACTATGACATTATAGAAATGGTGGCTATATATACTCGTTACTATGGATACACTGTGAAGCTGGTATTACCTTTTAGGTATCACGGTACCAATTGTTTTTCCATAGACCTCAATGCTAATATTTGGAGAGATAACTATATTTTCTATCCTAATTTAGCATGCATCTCACACACTGTTATAGAGAACAATGTTAGATTGTCAATTTGACGATGACAAAACCAGGTACTCCATTGCATTTAAGAGAGATAACTCTGCTGGAAGTAGACAGGGGTATGAGTTATCTAGTCACAACATACTTATTTTCAGTCATGTCTATGACATTTTCAAAAAATCATAAAAAATACAAAATATGATCTATATAGGAATTAACATAAATTCACATGTTGCCAAGAGGCTAAACTATATTTTAAGCCTAACAGAAAGTACAACTCTTACATAATCCACCAATCATAGCTTGTGCTGTTGTTAATCTCTGAATGGTATGGACCCTACACCATAAGCTCCTCCCACCTGCACTTGCGCAATTGGTACCGTTATACCTATAGCAAACCTTGATTTTTCCAATAATCTGTGAAATAGCTTGGGACTATATAAGTAACAAATGTACCTAGTCTCGCTTGTCAGAAACAATTTTATGAGGTACTAAGCTATGTTTTATATGACTGTGTATAGAAATGTTATTGAGCTGTTCTAACTCTTGTTTACATGCCTTTCCTTCACTATCAAACTCATCTTTTGAAATAAAATGAATTCTTTTAACTATGAGTTGTGTGTTATTCATATTAGCACTTATCATACTTCACTTTGGTGATATGGGATAAATCACATTATGTCATATTATGTAATAGTAAGGTCAAAGGTCAATGCACTAGTTAGCATGTACCAGTTCTACACTTAAAGAGACATTTTGATATAAAGTAAAGGACTTATATTTGTTTCACAAACACAGAAAGTAACAGCAGGGACAGGTGGACATGACCTAATCTTTAGAAACAGTCTAGGCTATCAACAACTTTCACTGCCTCTAAATGAGTGAGGTCACTAACCCCAGTCCTTTCACACAGTTTAGCCTCCCAAATCCCATCTGTAACATAAACAACAAACTTTCCTCAATTAAATAGCAACTAATATTCATGTAATGAACCATTCTGTGATCACACCTTGTATAATACAACTTATAAGCACTTTTGGTTTAGAATTTTGAATACTTTGGGGAATAAAGAACAGAAAAATGCCAAGAAAAAGTAATAAGTCTAGCACTTCCAAGGGAGTAAAAAACAGGAGGAGAGTCTGTTTCCAAAAGGGATGTGTACCTTTCAATAAAGGAATCAGATTTGAAAACAACAATGTACAAAAATCAGAGAATAGAAAGTTTATTAGACTCACATGGGATCAGTATGTGGAGGCTATGCCGACGAATAAGAGTGACAATGCATTGGCACCAGTACTGCTGCGGCCCTTAGTTTCATCAAAACTGCAGGTGGAACAGTGTGCATATCCATCTGAAATAAAAGGGTAAATAACTTAATGCATACAGACACATGCAATTTGTACTGGTTCCACACAATAAGTTAATATTAATTGGCTTTGATTAAACCAGTGAAAGAATAATTGTTTATAAAAAGACAACACACAAACAGTAAGCTTTGCTCTGACAAATTATGAAAGCAATTCTACTGTAATTTGAATAATTATCCAATGATTTAGTTAATATTGTATTATTAATCTTCTCATTATTGACAGAAAAAGTACTGAAAATGTCACTTTTTATTTCTTGAAAAGATTTGTTCCATGAAGGGAGATAACTTAGTGAGATACCTACACATGTGTAATAATTTTCTTTCCATGTCTTAATTCTCCATATAATAAAACTGTTAACTTAAATGTGATTTAAATTATATGCATTACATCAAAGAAAAAAAAACAATATCAGAATGTGAGTGCTTACATAATCAGAGATCTATACATATAAAAGTATTGTAGAGTGCCTGACAGTAGTTATTTTATTATTTGGCAGAGATGAGGAGTCATCTACAAATCAGATAATAAATGTCCACCAGAATGAATTGATGTGAAATTCTCTATTCCGAGAACATACACAAGTATCCCCAATGTGTTTGGGTTTTTTTTAAATGGGACCAGCACTCTGAAGAGCAATGGGGCCTTGGTTGGTTGTAACAAATGTAGTTACAAATCAAAGATGTTTAATCTATTTGAAGAAATTGAAAATAAAAGTTCTGGACGCAAAGCAGCCAATATAAACAGAGGGCTACAAGTTGGGTTGACACAAGTGTCAATGGGAAATGCTGGCCTAAGGAAATTACTCTTGTCTGCCAGCATCCCTGCCCCTTCCACGAAGGGGATGCAAAAGGTTTCAAACAAAATTTGTAAAGAAATCATGAAATAAAAGGGGAAAAGAAGACCATATATATAATAAATTACCAAAGATCACTTAATCCAGCATTTCTTATATGACACAAACCGGTCTATGACAACCGGAACACCTTCCTTGTGCCTTACAATGTTCTCTATCCTGGTTTATGGCATGCTGCTCTAGAACTAAATGTTTACTATTTATACATGATTTATTATGACATATATGTGAAATATCTAATAGGTGACCACATTCATCCATATGTGATATATTGTGTTTAAATAAATTATTTTGCCGCATGTATGACATCCTATGAGCAGACTCCACCATCTGGCCATACAACTTTCTGTCTGCCATAGCCGTCTTTATCAAATGCCCCCCTCCAAAGCCAGCATGTGTCTTCATCTGAAGATTTTATACATTTTCTATGTAAAAGTCTGTCAATATTAGACCAAAACTTCTCAATATTCATTGTTTAACCAAATGACACTATGACATTATAGAAATGGTGGCTATATATACTCGTTACTATGGATACACTGTGAAGCTGGTATTACCTTATAGCAAACCTTGATTTTTCCAATAATCTGTGAAATAGCTTGGGACTATATAAGTAACAAATGTACCTAGTCTCGCTTGTCAGAAACAATTTTATGAGGTACTAAGCTATGTTTTATATGACTGTGTATAGAAATGTTATTGAGCTGTTCTAACTCTTGTTTACATGCCTTTCCTTCACTATCAAACTCATCTTTTGAAATAAAATGAATTCTTTTAACTATGAGTTGTGTGTTATTCATATTAGCACTTATCATACTTCACTTTGGTGATATGGGATAAATCACATTATGTCATATTATGTAATAGTAAGGTCAAAGGTCAATGCACTAGTTAGCATGTACCAGTTCTACACTTAAAGAGACATTTTGATATAAAGTAAAGGACTTATATTTGTTTCACAAACACAGAAAGTAACAGCAGGGACAGGTGGACATGACCTAATCTTTAGAAACAGTCTAGGCTATCAACAACTTTCACTGCCTCTAAATGAGTGAGGTCACTAACCCCAGTCCTTTCACACAGTTTAGCCTCCCAAATCCCATCTGTAACATAAACAACAAACTTTCCTCAATTAAATAGCAACTAATATTCATGTAATGAACCATTCTGTGATCACACCTTGTATAATACAACTTATAAGCACTTTTGGTTTAGAATTTTGAATACTTTGGGGAATAAAGAACAGAAAAATGCCAAGAAAAAGTAATAAGTCTAGCACTTCCAAGGGAGTAAAAAACAGGAGGAGAGTCTGTTTCCAAAAGGGATGTGTACCTTTCAATAAAGGAATCAGATTTGAAAACAACAATGTACAAAAATCAGAGAATAGAAAGTTTATTAGACTCACATGGGATCAGTATGTGGAGGCTATGCCGACGAATAAGAGTGACAATGCATTGGCACCAGTACTGCTGCGGCCCTTAGTTTCATCAAAACTGCAGGTGGAACAGTGTGCATATCCATCTGAAATAAAAGGGTAAATAACTTAATGCATACAGACACATGCAATTTGTACTGGTTCCACACAATAAGTTAATATTAATTGGCTTTGATTAAACCAGTGAAAGAATAATTGTTTATAAAAAGACAACACACAAACAGTAAGCTTTGCTCTGACAAATTATGAAAGCAATTCTACTGTAATTTGAATAATTATCCAATGATTTAGTTAATATTGTATTATTAATCTTCTCATTATTGACAGAAAAAGTACTGAAAATGTCACTTTTTATTTCTTGAAAAGATTTGTTCCATGAAGGGAGATAACTTAGTGAGATACCTACACATGTGTAATAATTTTCTTTCCATGTCTTAATTCTCCATATAATAAAACTGTTAACTTAAATGTGATTTAAATTATATGCATTACATCAAAGAAAAAAAAACAATATCAGAATGTGAGTGCTTACATAATCAGAGATCTATACATATAAAAGTATTGTAGAGTGCCTGACAGTAGTTATTTTATTATTTGGCAGAGATGAGGAGTCATCTACAAATCAGATAATAAATGTCCACCAGAATGAATTGATGTGAAATTCTCTATTCCGAGAACATACACAAGTATCCCCAATGTGTTTGGGTTTTTTTTAAATGGGACCAGCACTCTGAAGAGCAATGGGGCCTTGGTTGGTTGTAACAAATGTAGTTACAAATCAAAGATGTTTAATCTATTTGAAGAAATTGAAAATAAAAGTTCTGGACGCAAAGCAGCCAATATAAACAGAGGGCTACAAGTTGGGTTGACACAAGTGTCAATGGGAAATGCTGGCCTAAGGAAATTACTCTTGTCTGCCAGCATCCCTGCCCCTTCCACGAAGGGGATGCAAAAGGTTTCAAACAAAATTTGTAAAGAAATCATGAAATAAAAGGGGAAAAGAAGACCATATATATAATAAATTACCAAAGATCACTTAATCCAGCATTTCTTATATGACACAAACCGGTCTATGACAACCGGAACACCTTCCTTGTGCCTTACAATGTTCTCTATCCTGGTTTATGGCATGCTGCTCTAGAACTAAATGTTTACTATTTATACATGATTTATTATGACATATATGTGAAATATCTAATAGGTGACCACATTCATCCATATGTGATATATTGTGTTTAAATAAATTATTTTGCCGCATGTATGACATCCTATGAGCAGACTCCACCATCTGGCCATACAACTTTCTGTCTGCCATAGCCGTCTTTATCAAATGCCCCCCTCCAAAGCCAGCATGTGTCTTCATCTGAAGATTTTATACATTTTCTATGTAAAAGTCTGTCAATATTAGACCAAAACTTCTCAATATTCATTGTTTAACCAAATGACACTATGACATTATAGAAATGGTGGCTATATATACTCGTTACTATGGATACACTGTGAAGCTGGTATTACCTTTTAGGTATCACGGTACCAATTGTTTTTCCATAGACCTCAATGCTAATATTTGGAGAGATAACTATATTTTCTATCCTAATTTAGCATGCATCTCACACACTGTTATAGAGAACAATGTTAGATTGTCAATTTGACGATGACAAAACCAGGTACTCCATTGCATTTAAGAGAGATAACTCTGCTGGAAGTAGACAGGGGTATGAGTTATCTAGTCACAACATACTTATTTTCAGTCATGTCTATGACATTTTCAAAAAATCATAAAAAATACAAAATATGATCTATATAGGAATTAACATAAATTCACATGTTGCCAAGAGGCTAAACTATATTTTAAGCCTAACAGAAAGTACAACTCTTACATAATCCACCAATCATAGCTTGTGCTGTTGTTAATCTCTGAATGGTATGGACCCTACACCATAAGCTCCTCCCACCTGCACTTGCGCAATTGGTACCGTTATACCTATAGCAAACCTTGATTTTTCCAATAATCTGTGAAATAGCTTGGGACTATATAAGTAACAAATGTACCTAGTCTCGCTTGTCAGAAACAATTTTATGAGGTACTAAGCTATGTTTTATATGACTGTGTATAGAAATGTTATTGAGCTGTTCTAACTCTTGTTTACATGCCTTTCCTTCACTATCAAACTCATCTTTTGAAATAAAATGAATTCTTTTAACTATGAGTTGTGTGTTATTCATATTAGCACTTATCATACTTCACTTTGGTGATATGGGATAAATCACATTATGTCATATTATGTAATAGTAAGGTCAAAGGTCAATGCACTAGTTAGCATGTACCAGTTCTACACTTAAAGAGACATTTTGATATAAAGTAAAGGACTTATATTTGTTTCACAAACACAGAAAGTAACAGCAGGGACAGGTGGACATGACCTAATCTTTAGAAACAGTCTAGGCTATCAACAACTTTCACTGCCTCTAAATGAGTGAGGTCACTAACCCCAGTCCTTTCACACAGTTTAGCCTCCCAAATCCCATCTGTAACATAAACAACAAACTTTCCTCAATTAAATAGCAACTAATATTCATGTAATGAACCATTCTGTGATCACACCTTGTATAATACAACTTATAAGCACTTTTGGTTTAGAATTTTGAATACTTTGGGGAATAAAGAACAGAAAAATGCCAAGAAAAAGTAATAAGTCTAGCACTTCCAAGGGAGTAAAAAACAGGAGGAGAGTCTGTTTCCAAAAGGGATGTGTACCTTTCAATAAAGGAATCAGATTTGAAAACAACAATGTACAAAAATCAGAGAATAGAAAGTTTATTAGACTCACATGGGATCAGTATGTGGAGGCTATGCCGACGAATAAGAGTGACAATGCATTGGCACCAGTACTGCTGCGGCCCTTAGTTTCATCAAAACTGCAGGTGGAACAGTGTGCATATCCATCTGAAATAAAAGGGTAAATAACTTAATGCATACAGACACATGCAATTTGTACTGGTTCCACACAATAAGTTAATATTAATTGGCTTTGATTAAACCAGTGAAAGAATAATTGTTTATAAAAAGACAACACACAAACAGTAAGCTTTGCTCTGACAAATTATGAAAGCAATTCTACTGTAATTTGAATAATTATCCAATGATTTAGTTAATATTGTATTATTAATCTTCTCATTATTGACAGAAAAAGTACTGAAAATGTCACTTTTTATTTCTTGAAAAGATTTGTTCCATGAAGGGAGATAACTTAGTGAGATACCTACACATGTGTAATAATTTTCTTTCCATGTCTTAATTCTCCATATAATAAAACTGTTAACTTAAATGTGATTTAAATTATATGCATTACATCAAAGAAAAAAAAACAATATCAGAATGTGAGTGCTTACATAATCAGAGATCTATACATATAAAAGTATTGTAGAGTGCCTGACAGTAGTTATTTTATTATTTGGCAGAGATGAGGAGTCATCTACAAATCAGATAATAAATGTCCACCAGAATGAATTGATGTGAAATTCTCTATTCCGAGAACATACACAAGTATCCCCAATGTGTTTGGGTTTTTTTTAAATGGGACCAGCACTCTGAAGAGCAATGGGGCCTTGGTTGGTTGTAACAAATGTAGTTACAAATCAAAGATGTTTAATCTATTTGAAGAAATTGAAAATAAAAGTTCTGGACGCAAAGCAGCCAATATAAACAGAGGGCTACAAGTTGGGTTGACACAAGTGTCAATGGGAAATGCTGGCCTAAGGAAATTACTCTTGTCTGCCAGCATCCCTGCCCCTTCCACGAAGGGGATGCAAAAGGTTTCAAACAAAATTTGTAAAGAAATCATGAAATAAAAGGGGAAAAGAAGACCATATATATAATAAATTACCAAAGATCACTTAATCCAGCATTTCTTATATGACACAAACCGGTCTATGACAACCGGAACACCTTCCTTGTGCCTTACAATGTTCTCTATCCTGGTTTATGGCATGCTGCTCTAGAACTAAATGTTTACTATTTATACATGATTTATTATGACATATATGTGAAATATCTAATAGGTGACCACATTCATCCATATGTGATATATTGTGTTTAAATAAATTATTTTGCCGCATGTATGACATCCTATGAGCAGACTCCACCATCTGGCCATACAACTTTCTGTCTGCCATAGCCGTCTTTATCAAATGCCCCCCTCCAAAGCCAGCATGTGTCTTCATCTGAAGATTTTATACATTTTCTATGTAAAAGTCTGTCAATATTAGACCAAAACTTCTCAATATTCATTGTTTAACCAAATGACACTATGACATTATAGAAATGGTGGCTATATATACTCGTTACTATGGATACACTGTGAAGCTGGTATTACCTTATAGCAAACCTTGATTTTTCCAATAATCTGTGAAATAGCTTGGGACTATATAAGTAACAAATGTACCTAGTCTCGCTTGTCAGAAACAATTTTATGAGGTACTAAGCTATGTTTTATATGACTGTGTATAGAAATGTTATTGAGCTGTTCTAACTCTTGTTTACATGCCTTTCCTTCACTATCAAACTCATCTTTTGAAATAAAATGAATTCTTTTAACTATGAGTTGTGTGTTATTCATATTAGCACTTATCATACTTCACTTTGGTGATATGGGATAAATCACATTATGTCATATTATGTAATAGTAAGGTCAAAGGTCAATGCACTAGTTAGCATGTACCAGTTCTACACTTAAAGAGACATTTTGATATAAAGTAAAGGACTTATATTTGTTTCACAAACACAGAAAGTAACAGCAGGGACAGGTGGACATGACCTAATCTTTAGAAACAGTCTAGGCTATCAACAACTTTCACTGCCTCTAAATGAGTGAGGTCACTAACCCCAGTCCTTTCACACAGTTTAGCCTCCCAAATCCCATCTGTAACATAAACAACAAACTTTCCTCAATTAAATAGCAACTAATATTCATGTAATGAACCATTCTGTGATCACACCTTGTATAATACAACTTATAAGCACTTTTGGTTTAGAATTTTGAATACTTTGGGGAATAAAGAACAGAAAAATGCCAAGAAAAAGTAATAAGTCTAGCACTTCCAAGGGAGTAAAAAACAGGAGGAGAGTCTGTTTCCAAAAGGGATGTGTACCTTTCAATAAAGGAATCAGATTTGAAAACAACAATGTACAAAAATCAGAGAATAGAAAGTTTATTAGACTCACATGGGATCAGTATGTGGAGGCTATGCCGACGAATAAGAGTGACAATGCATTGGCACCAGTACTGCTGCGGCCCTTAGTTTCATCAAAACTGCAGGTGGAACAGTGTGCATATCCATCTGAAATAAAAGGGTAAATAACTTAATGCATACAGACACATGCAATTTGTACTGGTTCCACACAATAAGTTAATATTAATTGGCTTTGATTAAACCAGTGAAAGAATAATTGTTTATAAAAAGACAACACACAAACAGTAAGCTTTGCTCTGACAAATTATGAAAGCAATTCTACTGTAATTTGAATAATTATCCAATGATTTAGTTAATATTGTATTATTAATCTTCTCATTATTGACAGAAAAAGTACTGAAAATGTCACTTTTTATTTCTTGAAAAGATTTGTTCCATGAAGGGAGATAACTTAGTGAGATACCTACACATGTGTAATAATTTTCTTTCCATGTCTTAATTCTCCATATAATAAAACTGTTAACTTAAATGTGATTTAAATTATATGCATTACATCAAAGAAAAAAAAACAATATCAGAATGTGAGTGCTTACATAATCAGAGATCTATACATATAAAAGTATTGTAGAGTGCCTGACAGTAGTTATTTTATTATTTGGCAGAGATGAGGAGTCATCTACAAATCAGATAATAAATGTCCACCAGAATGAATTGATGTGAAATTCTCTATTCCGAGAACATACACAAGTATCCCCAATGTGTTTGGGTTTTTTTTAAATGGGACCAGCACTCTGAAGAGCAATGGGGCCTTGGTTGGTTGTAACAAATGTAGTTACAAATCAAAGATGTTTAATCTATTTGAAGAAATTGAAAATAAAAGTTCTGGACGCAAAGCAGCCAATATAAACAGAGGGCTACAAGTTGGGTTGACACAAGTGTCAATGGGAAATGCTGGCCTAAGGAAATTACTCTTGTCTGCCAGCATCCCTGCCCCTTCCACGAAGGGGATGCAAAAGGTTTCAAACAAAATTTGTAAAGAAATCATGAAATAAAAGGGGAAAAGAAGACCATATATATAATAAATTACCAAAGATCACTTAATCCAGCATTTCTTATATGACACAAACCGGTCTATGACAACCGGAACACCTTCCTTGTGCCTTACAATGTTCTCTATCCTGGTTTATGGCATGCTGCTCTAGAACTAAATGTTTACTATTTATACATGATTTATTATGACATATATGTGAAATATCTAATAGGTGACCACATTCATCCATATGTGATATATTGTGTTTAAATAAATTATTTTGCCGCATGTATGACATCCTATGAGCAGACTCCACCATCTGGCCATACAACTTTCTGTCTGCCATAGCCGTCTTTATCAAATGCCCCCCTCCAAAGCCAGCATGTGTCTTCATCTGAAGATTTTATACATTTTCTATGTAAAAGTCTGTCAATATTAGACCAAAACTTCTCAATATTCATTGTTTAACCAAATGACACTATGACATTATAGAAATGGTGGCTATATATACTCGTTACTATGGATACACTGTGAAGCTGGTATTACCTTTTAGGTATCACGGTACCAATTGTTTTTCCATAGACCTCAATGCTAATATTTGGAGAGATAACTATATTTTCTATCCTAATTTAGCATGCATCTCACACACTGTTATAGAGAACAATGTTAGATTGTCAATTTGACGATGACAAAACCAGGTACTCCATTGCATTTAAGAGAGATAACTCTGCTGGAAGTAGACAGGGGTATGAGTTATCTAGTCACAACATACTTATTTTCAGTCATGTCTATGACATTTTCAAAAAATCATAAAAAATACAAAATATGATCTATATAGGAATTAACATAAATTCACATGTTGCCAAGAGGCTAAACTATATTTTAAGCCTAACAGAAAGTACAACTCTTACATAATCCACCAATCATAGCTTGTGCTGTTGTTAATCTCTGAATGGTATGGACCCTACACCATAAGCTCCTCCCACCTGCACTTGCGCAATTGGTACCGTTATACCTATAGCAAACCTTGATTTTTCCAATAATCTGTGAAATAGCTTGGGACTATATAAGTAACAAATGTACCTAGTCTCGCTTGTCAGAAACAATTTTATGAGGTACTAAGCTATGTTTTATATGACTGTGTATAGAAATGTTATTGAGCTGTTCTAACTCTTGTTTACATGCCTTTCCTTCACTATCAAACTCATCTTTTGAAATAAAATGAATTCTTTTAACTATGAGTTGTGTGTTATTCATATTAGCACTTATCATACTTCACTTTGGTGATATGGGATAAATCACATTATGTCATATTATGTAATAGTAAGGTCAAAGGTCAATGCACTAGTTAGCATGTACCAGTTCTACACTTAAAGAGACATTTTGATATAAAGTAAAGGACTTATATTTGTTTCACAAACACAGAAAGTAACAGCAGGGACAGGTGGACATGACCTAATCTTTAGAAACAGTCTAGGCTATCAACAACTTTCACTGCCTCTAAATGAGTGAGGTCACTAACCCCAGTCCTTTCACACAGTTTAGCCTCCCAAATCCCATCTGTAACATAAACAACAAACTTTCCTCAATTAAATAGCAACTAATATTCATGTAATGAACCATTCTGTGATCACACCTTGTATAATACAACTTATAAGCACTTTTGGTTTAGAATTTTGAATACTTTGGGGAATAAAGAACAGAAAAATGCCAAGAAAAAGTAATAAGTCTAGCACTTCCAAGGGAGTAAAAAACAGGAGGAGAGTCTGTTTCCAAAAGGGATGTGTACCTTTCAATAAAGGAATCAGATTTGAAAACAACAATGTACAAAAATCAGAGAATAGAAAGTTTATTAGACTCACATGGGATCAGTATGTGGAGGCTATGCCGACGAATAAGAGTGACAATGCATTGGCACCAGTACTGCTGCGGCCCTTAGTTTCATCAAAACTGCAGGTGGAACAGTGTGCATATCCATCTGAAATAAAAGGGTAAATAACTTAATGCATACAGACACATGCAATTTGTACTGGTTCCACACAATAAGTTAATATTAATTGGCTTTGATTAAACCAGTGAAAGAATAATTGTTTATAAAAAGACAACACACAAACAGTAAGCTTTGCTCTGACAAATTATGAAAGCAATTCTACTGTAATTTGAATAATTATCCAATGATTTAGTTAATATTGTATTATTAATCTTCTCATTATTGACAGAAAAAGTACTGAAAATGTCACTTTTTATTTCTTGAAAAGATTTGTTCCATGAAGGGAGATAACTTAGTGAGATACCTACACATGTGTAATAATTTTCTTTCCATGTCTTAATTCTCCATATAATAAAACTGTTAACTTAAATGTGATTTAAATTATATGCATTACATCAAAGAAAAAAAAACAATATCAGAATGTGAGTGCTTACATAATCAGAGATCTATACATATAAAAGTATTGTAGAGTGCCTGACAGTAGTTATTTTATTATTTGGCAGAGATGAGGAGTCATCTACAAATCAGATAATAAATGTCCACCAGAATGAATTGATGTGAAATTCTCTATTCCGAGAACATACACAAGTATCCCCAATGTGTTTGGGTTTTTTTTAAATGGGACCAGCACTCTGAAGAGCAATGGGGCCTTGGTTGGTTGTAACAAATGTAGTTACAAATCAAAGATGTTTAATCTATTTGAAGAAATTGAAAATAAAAGTTCTGGACGCAAAGCAGCCAATATAAACAGAGGGCTACAAGTTGGGTTGACACAAGTGTCAATGGGAAATGCTGGCCTAAGGAAATTACTCTTGTCTGCCAGCATCCCTGCCCCTTCCACGAAGGGGATGCAAAAGGTTTCAAACAAAATTTGTAAAGAAATCATGAAATAAAAGGGGAAAAGAAGACCATATATATAATAAATTACCAAAGATCACTTAATCCAGCATTTCTTATATGACACAAACCGGTCTATGACAACCGGAACACCTTCCTTGTGCCTTACAATGTTCTCTATCCTGGTTTATGGCATGCTGCTCTAGAACTAAATGTTTACTATTTATACATGATTTATTATGACATATATGTGAAATATCTAATAGGTGACCACATTCATCCATATGTGATATATTGTGTTTAAATAAATTATTTTGCCGCATGTATGACATCCTATGAGCAGACTCCACCATCTGGCCATACAACTTTCTGTCTGCCATAGCCGTCTTTATCAAATGCCCCCCTCCAAAGCCAGCATGTGTCTTCATCTGAAGATTTTATACATTTTCTATGTAAAAGTCTGTCAATATTAGACCAAAACTTCTCAATATTCATTGTTTAACCAAATGACACTATGACATTATAGAAATGGTGGCTATATATACTCGTTACTATGGATACACTGTGAAGCTGGTATTACCTTTTAGGTATCACGGTACCAATTGTTTTTCCATAGACCTCAATGCTAATATTTGGAGAGATAACTATATTTTCTATCCTAATTTAGCATGCATCTCACACACTGTTATAGAGAACAATGTTAGATTGTCAATTTGACGATGACAAAACCAGGTACTCCATTGCATTTAAGAGAGATAACTCTGCTGGAAGTAGACAGGGGTATGAGTTATCTAGTCACAACATACTTATTTTCAGTCATGTCTATGACATTTTCAAAAAATCATAAAAAATACAAAATATGATCTATATAGGAATTAACATAAATTCACATGTTGCCAAGAGGCTAAACTATATTTTAAGCCTAACAGAAAGTACAACTCTTACATAATCCACCAATCATAGCTTGTGCTGTTGTTAATCTCTGAATGGTATGGACCCTACACCATAAGCTCCTCCCACCTGCACTTGCGCAATTGGTACCGTTATACCTATAGCAAACCTTGATTTTTCCAATAATCTGTGAAATAGCTTGGGACTATATAAGTAACAAATGTACCTAGTCTCGCTTGTCAGAAACAATTTTATGAGGTACTAAGCTATGTTTTATATGACTGTGTATAGAAATGTTATTGAGCTGTTCTAACTCTTGTTTACATGCCTTTCCTTCACTATCAAACTCATCTTTTGAAATAAAATGAATTCTTTTAACTATGAGTTGTGTGTTATTCATATTAGCACTTATCATACTTCACTTTGGTGATATGGGATAAATCACATTATGTCATATTATGTAATAGTAAGGTCAAAGGTCAATGCACTAGTTAGCATGTACCAGTTCTACACTTAAAGAGACATTTTGATATAAAGTAAAGGACTTATATTTGTTTCACAAACACAGAAAGTAACAGCAGGGACAGGTGGACATGACCTAATCTTTAGAAACAGTCTAGGCTATCAACAACTTTCACTGCCTCTAAATGAGTGAGGTCACTAACCCCAGTCCTTTCACACAGTTTAGCCTCCCAAATCCCATCTGTAACATAAACAACAAACTTTCCTCAATTAAATAGCAACTAATATTCATGTAATGAACCATTCTGTGATCACACCTTGTATAATACAACTTATAAGCACTTTTGGTTTAGAATTTTGAATACTTTGGGGAATAAAGAACAGAAAAATGCCAAGAAAAAGTAATAAGTCTAGCACTTCCAAGGGAGTAAAAAACAGGAGGAGAGTCTGTTTCCAAAAGGGATGTGTACCTTTCAATAAAGGAATCAGATTTGAAAACAACAATGTACAAAAATCAGAGAATAGAAAGTTTATTAGACTCACATGGGATCAGTATGTGGAGGCTATGCCGACGAATAAGAGTGACAATGCATTGGCACCAGTACTGCTGCGGCCCTTAGTTTCATCAAAACTGCAGGTGGAACAGTGTGCATATCCATCTGAAATAAAAGGGTAAATAACTTAATGCATACAGACACATGCAATTTGTACTGGTTCCACACAATAAGTTAATATTAATTGGCTTTGATTAAACCAGTGAAAGAATAATTGTTTATAAAAAGACAACACACAAACAGTAAGCTTTGCTCTGACAAATTATGAAAGCAATTCTACTGTAATTTGAATAATTATCCAATGATTTAGTTAATATTGTATTATTAATCTTCTCATTATTGACAGAAAAAGTACTGAAAATGTCACTTTTTATTTCTTGAAAAGATTTGTTCCATGAAGGGAGATAACTTAGTGAGATACCTACACATGTGTAATAATTTTCTTTCCATGTCTTAATTCTCCATATAATAAAACTGTTAACTTAAATGTGATTTAAATTATATGCATTACATCAAAGAAAAAAAAACAATATCAGAATGTGAGTGCTTACATAATCAGAGATCTATACATATAAAAGTATTGTAGAGTGCCTGACAGTAGTTATTTTATTATTTGGCAGAGATGAGGAGTCATCTACAAATCAGATAATAAATGTCCACCAGAATGAATTGATGTGAAATTCTCTATTCCGAGAACATACACAAGTATCCCCAATGTGTTTGGGTTTTTTTTAAATGGGACCAGCACTCTGAAGAGCAATGGGGCCTTGGTTGGTTGTAACAAATGTAGTTACAAATCAAAGATGTTTAATCTATTTGAAGAAATTGAAAATAAAAGTTCTGGACGCAAAGCAGCCAATATAAACAGAGGGCTACAAGTTGGGTTGACACAAGTGTCAATGGGAAATGCTGGCCTAAGGAAATTACTCTTGTCTGCCAGCATCCCTGCCCCTTCCACGAAGGGGATGCAAAAGGTTTCAAACAAAATTTGTAAAGAAATCATGAAATAAAAGGGGAAAAGAAGACCATATATATAATAAATTACCAAAGATCACTTAATCCAGCATTTCTTATATGACACAAACCGGTCTATGACAACCGGAACACCTTCCTTGTGCCTTACAATGTTCTCTATCCTGGTTTATGGCATGCTGCTCTAGAACTAAATGTTTACTATTTATACATGATTTATTATGACATATATGTGAAATATCTAATAGGTGACCACATTCATCCATATGTGATATATTGTGTTTAAATAAATTATTTTGCCGCATGTATGACATCCTATGAGCAGACTCCACCATCTGGCCATACAACTTTCTGTCTGCCATAGCCGTCTTTATCAAATGCCCCCCTCCAAAGCCAGCATGTGTCTTCATCTGAAGATTTTATACATTTTCTATGTAAAAGTCTGTCAATATTAGACCAAAACTTCTCAATATTCATTGTTTAACCAAATGACACTATGACATTATAGAAATGGTGGCTATATATACTCGTTACTATGGATACACTGTGAAGCTGGTATTACCTTTTAGGTATCACGGTACCAATTGTTTTTCCATAGACCTCAATGCTAATATTTGGAGAGATAACTATATTTTCTATCCTAATTTAGCATGCATCTCACACACTGTTATAGAGAACAATGTTAGATTGTCAATTTGACGATGACAAAACCAGGTACTCCATTGCATTTAAGAGAGATAACTCTGCTGGAAGTAGACAGGGGTATGAGTTATCTAGTCACAACATACTTATTTTCAGTCATGTCTATGACATTTTCAAAAAATCATAAAAAATACAAAATATGATCTATATAGGAATTAACATAAATTCACATGTTGCCAAGAGGCTAAACTATATTTTAAGCCTAACAGAAAGTACAACTCTTACATAATCCACCAATCATAGCTTGTGCTGTTGTTAATCTCTGAATGGTATGGACCCTACACCATAAGCTCCTCCCACCTGCACTTGCGCAATTGGTACCGTTATACCTATAGCAAACCTTGATTTTTCCAATAATCTGTGAAATAGCTTGGGACTATATAAGTAACAAATGTACCTAGTCTCGCTTGTCAGAAACAATTTTATGAGGTACTAAGCTATGTTTTATATGACTGTGTATAGAAATGTTATTGAGCTGTTCTAACTCTTGTTTACATGCCTTTCCTTCACTATCAAACTCATCTTTTGAAATAAAATGAATTCTTTTAACTATGAGTTGTGTGTTATTCATATTAGCACTTATCATACTTCACTTTGGTGATATGGGATAAATCACATTATGTCATATTATGTAATAGTAAGGTCAAAGGTCAATGCACTAGTTAGCATGTACCAGTTCTACACTTAAAGAGACATTTTGATATAAAGTAAAGGACTTATATTTGTTTCACAAACACAGAAAGTAACAGCAGGGACAGGTGGACATGACCTAATCTTTAGAAACAGTCTAGGCTATCAACAACTTTCACTGCCTCTAAATGAGTGAGGTCACTAACCCCAGTCCTTTCACACAGTTTAGCCTCCCAAATCCCATCTGTAACATAAACAACAAACTTTCCTCAATTAAATAGCAACTAATATTCATGTAATGAACCATTCTGTGATCACACCTTGTATAATACAACTTATAAGCACTTTTGGTTTAGAATTTTGAATACTTTGGGGAATAAAGAACAGAAAAATGCCAAGAAAAAGTAATAAGTCTAGCACTTCCAAGGGAGTAAAAAACAGGAGGAGAGTCTGTTTCCAAAAGGGATGTGTACCTTTCAATAAAGGAATCAGATTTGAAAACAACAATGTACAAAAATCAGAGAATAGAAAGTTTATTAGACTCACATGGGATCAGTATGTGGAGGCTATGCCGACGAATAAGAGTGACAATGCATTGGCACCAGTACTGCTGCGGCCCTTAGTTTCATCAAAACTGCAGGTGGAACAGTGTGCATATCCATCTGAAATAAAAGGGTAAATAACTTAATGCATACAGACACATGCAATTTGTACTGGTTCCACACAATAAGTTAATATTAATTGGCTTTGATTAAACCAGTGAAAGAATAATTGTTTATAAAAAGACAACACACAAACAGTAAGCTTTGCTCTGACAAATTATGAAAGCAATTCTACTGTAATTTGAATAATTATCCAATGATTTAGTTAATATTGTATTATTAATCTTCTCATTATTGACAGAAAAAGTACTGAAAATGTCACTTTTTATTTCTTGAAAAGATTTGTTCCATGAAGGGAGATAACTTAGTGAGATACCTACACATGTGTAATAATTTTCTTTCCATGTCTTAATTCTCCATATAATAAAACTGTTAACTTAAATGTGATTTAAATTATATGCATTACATCAAAGAAAAAAAAACAATATCAGAATGTGAGTGCTTACATAATCAGAGATCTATACATATAAAAGTATTGTAGAGTGCCTGACAGTAGTTATTTTATTATTTGGCAGAGATGAGGAGTCATCTACAAATCAGATAATAAATGTCCACCAGAATGAATTGATGTGAAATTCTCTATTCCGAGAACATACACAAGTATCCCCAATGTGTTTGGGTTTTTTTTAAATGGGACCAGCACTCTGAAGAGCAATGGGGCCTTGGTTGGTTGTAACAAATGTAGTTACAAATCAAAGATGTTTAATCTATTTGAAGAAATTGAAAATAAAAGTTCTGGACGCAAAGCAGCCAATATAAACAGAGGGCTACAAGTTGGGTTGACACAAGTGTCAATGGGAAATGCTGGCCTAAGGAAATTACTCTTGTCTGCCAGCATCCCTGCCCCTTCCACGAAGGGGATGCAAAAGGTTTCAAACAAAATTTGTAAAGAAATCATGAAATAAAAGGGGAAAAGAAGACCATATATATAATAAATTACCAAAGATCACTTAATCCAGCATTTCTTATATGACACAAACCGGTCTATGACAACCGGAACACCTTCCTTGTGCCTTACAATGTTCTCTATCCTGGTTTATGGCATGCTGCTCTAGAACTAAATGTTTACTATTTATACATGATTTATTATGACATATATGTGAAATATCTAATAGGTGACCACATTCATCCATATGTGATATATTGTGTTTAAATAAATTATTTTGCCGCATGTATGACATCCTATGAGCAGACTCCACCATCTGGCCATACAACTTTCTGTCTGCCATAGCCGTCTTTATCAAATGCCCCCCTCCAAAGCCAGCATGTGTCTTCATCTGAAGATTTTATACATTTTCTATGTAAAAGTCTGTCAATATTAGACCAAAACTTCTCAATATTCATTGTTTAACCAAATGACACTATGACATTATAGAAATGGTGGCTATATATACTCGTTACTATGGATACACTGTGAAGCTGGTATTACCTTTTAGGTATCACGGTACCAATTGTTTTTCCATAGACCTCAATGCTAATATTTGGAGAGATAACTATATTTTCTATCCTAATTTAGCATGCATCTCACACACTGTTATAGAGAACAATGTTAGATTGTCAATTTGACGATGACAAAACCAGGTACTCCATTGCATTTAAGAGAGATAACTCTGCTGGAAGTAGACAGGGGTATGAGTTATCTAGTCACAACATACTTATTTTCAGTCATGTCTATGACATTTTCAAAAAATCATAAAAAATACAAAATATGATCTATATAGGAATTAACATAAATTCACATGTTGCCAAGAGGCTAAACTATATTTTAAGCCTAACAGAAAGTACAACTCTTACATAATCCACCAATCATAGCTTGTGCTGTTGTTAATCTCTGAATGGTATGGACCCTACACCATAAGCTCCTCCCACCTGCACTTGCGCAATTGGTACCGTTATACCTATAGCAAACCTTGATTTTTCCAATAATCTGTGAAATAGCTTGGGACTATATAAGTAACAAATGTACCTAGTCTCGCTTGTCAGAAACAATTTTATGAGGTACTAAGCTATGTTTTATATGACTGTGTATAGAAATGTTATTGAGCTGTTCTAACTCTTGTTTACATGCCTTTCCTTCACTATCAAACTCATCTTTTGAAATAAAATGAATTCTTTTAACTATGAGTTGTGTGTTATTCATATTAGCACTTATCATACTTCACTTTGGTGATATGGGATAAATCACATTATGTCATATTATGTAATAGTAAGGTCAAAGGTCAATGCACTAGTTAGCATGTACCAGTTCTACACTTAAAGAGACATTTTGATATAAAGTAAAGGACTTATATTTGTTTCACAAACACAGAAAGTAACAGCAGGGACAGGTGGACATGACCTAATCTTTAGAAACAGTCTAGGCTATCAACAACTTTCACTGCCTCTAAATGAGTGAGGTCACTAACCCCAGTCCTTTCACACAGTTTAGCCTCCCAAATCCCATCTGTAACATAAACAACAAACTTTCCTCAATTAAATAGCAACTAATATTCATGTAATGAACCATTCTGTGATCACACCTTGTATAATACAACTTATAAGCACTTTTGGTTTAGAATTTTGAATACTTTGGGGAATAAAGAACAGAAAAATGCCAAGAAAAAGTAATAAGTCTAGCACTTCCAAGGGAGTAAAAAACAGGAGGAGAGTCTGTTTCCAAAAGGGATGTGTACCTTTCAATAAAGGAATCAGATTTGAAAACAACAATGTACAAAAATCAGAGAATAGAAAGTTTATTAGACTCACATGGGATCAGTATGTGGAGGCTATGCCGACGAATAAGAGTGACAATGCATTGGCACCAGTACTGCTGCGGCCCTTAGTTTCATCAAAACTGCAGGTGGAACAGTGTGCATATCCATCTGAAATAAAAGGGTAAATAACTTAATGCATACAGACACATGCAATTTGTACTGGTTCCACACAATAAGTTAATATTAATTGGCTTTGATTAAACCAGTGAAAGAATAATTGTTTATAAAAAGACAACACACAAACAGTAAGCTTTGCTCTGACAAATTATGAAAGCAATTCTACTGTAATTTGAATAATTATCCAATGATTTAGTTAATATTGTATTATTAATCTTCTCATTATTGACAGAAAAAGTACTGAAAATGTCACTTTTTATTTCTTGAAAAGATTTGTTCCATGAAGGGAGATAACTTAGTGAGATACCTACACATGTGTAATAATTTTCTTTCCATGTCTTAATTCTCCATATAATAAAACTGTTAACTTAAATGTGATTTAAATTATATGCATTACATCAAAGAAAAAAAAACAATATCAGAATGTGAGTGCTTACATAATCAGAGATCTATACATATAAAAGTATTGTAGAGTGCCTGACAGTAGTTATTTTATTATTTGGCAGAGATGAGGAGTCATCTACAAATCAGATAATAAATGTCCACCAGAATGAATTGATGTGAAATTCTCTATTCCGAGAACATACACAAGTATCCCCAATGTGTTTGGGTTTTTTTTAAATGGGACCAGCACTCTGAAGAGCAATGGGGCCTTGGTTGGTTGTAACAAATGTAGTTACAAATCAAAGATGTTTAATCTATTTGAAGAAATTGAAAATAAAAGTTCTGGACGCAAAGCAGCCAATATAAACAGAGGGCTACAAGTTGGGTTGACACAAGTGTCAATGGGAAATGCTGGCCTAAGGAAATTACTCTTGTCTGCCAGCATCCCTGCCCCTTCCACGAAGGGGATGCAAAAGGTTTCAAACAAAATTTGTAAAGAAATCATGAAATAAAAGGGGAAAAGAAGACCATATATATAATAAATTACCAAAGATCACTTAATCCAGCATTTCTTATATGACACAAACCGGTCTATGACAACCGGAACACCTTCCTTGTGCCTTACAATGTTCTCTATCCTGGTTTATGGCATGCTGCTCTAGAACTAAATGTTTACTATTTATACATGATTTATTATGACATATATGTGAAATATCTAATAGGTGACCACATTCATCCATATGTGATATATTGTGTTTAAATAAATTATTTTGCCGCATGTATGACATACTATGAGCAGACTCCACCATCTGGCCATACAACTTTCTGTCTGCCATAGCCGTCTTTATCAAATGCCCCCCTCCAAAGCCAGCATGTGTCTTCATCTGAAGATTTTATACATTTTCTATGTAAAAGTCTGTCAATATTAGACCAAAACTTCTCAATATTCATTGTTTAACCAAATGACACTATGACATTATAGAAATGGTGGCTATATATACTCGTTACTATGGATACACTGTGAAGCTGGTATTACCTTTTAGGTATCACGGTACCAATTGTTTTTCCATAGACCTCAATGCTAATATTTGGAGAGATAACTATATTTTCTATCCTAATTTAGCATGCATCTCACACACTGTTATAGAGAACAATGTTAGATTGTCAATTTGACGATGACAAAACCAGGTACTCCATTGCATTTAAGAGAGATAACTCTGCTGGAAGTAGACAGGGGTATGAGTTATCTAGTCACAACATACTTATTTTCAGTCATGTCTATGACATTTTCAAAAAATCATAAAAAATACAAAATATGATCTATATAGGAATTAACATAAATTCACATGTTGCCAAGAGGCTAAACTATATTTTAAGCCTAACAGAAAGTACAACTCTTACATAATCCACCAATCATAGCTTGTGCTGTTGTTAATCTCTGAATGGTATGGACCCTACACCATAAGCTCCTCCCACCTGCACTTGCGCAATTGGTACCGTTATACCTATAGCAAACCTTGATTTTTCCAATAATCTGTGAAATAGCTTGGGACTATATAAGTAACAAATGTACCTAGTCTCGCTTGTCAGAAACAATTTTATGAGGTACTAAGCTATGTTTTATATGACTGTGTATAGAAATGTTATTGAGCTGTTCTAACTCTTGTTTACATGCCTTTCCTTCACTATCAAACTCATCTTTTGAAATAAAATGAATTCTTTTAACTATGAGTTGTGTGTTATTCATATTAGCACTTATCATACTTCACTTTGGTGATATGGGATAAATCACATTATGTCATATTATGTAATAGTAAGGTCAAAGGTCAATGCACTAGTTAGCATGTACCAGTTCTACACTTAAAGAGACATTTTGATATAAAGTAAAGGACTTATATTTGTTTCACAAACACAGAAAGTAACAGCAGGGACAGGTGGACATGACCTAATCTTTAGAAACAGTCTAGGCTATCAACAACTTTCACTGCCTCTAAATGAGTGAGGTCACTAACCCCAGTCCTTTCACACAGTTTAGCCTCCCAAATCCCATCTGTAACATAAACAACAAACTTTCCTCAATTAAATAGCAACTAATATTCATGTAATGAACCATTCTGTGATCACACCTTGTATAATACAACTTATAAGCACTTTTGGTTTAGAATTTTGAATACTTTGGGGAATAAAGAACAGAAAAATGCCAAGAAAAAGTAATAAGTCTAGCACTTCCAAGGGAGTAAAAAACAGGAGGAGAGTCTGTTTCCAAAAGGGATGTGTACCTTTCAATAAAGGAATCAGATTTGAAAACAACAATGTACAAAAATCAGAGAATAGAAAGTTTATTAGACTCACATGGGATCAGTATGTGGAGGCTATGCCGACGAATAAGAGTGACAATGCATTGGCACCAGTACTGCTGCGGCCCTTAGTTTCATCAAAACTGCAGGTGGAACAGTGTGCATATCCATCTGAAATAAAAGGGTAAATAACTTAATGCATACAGACACATGCAATTTGTACTGGTTCCACACAATAAGTTAATATTAATTGGCTTTGATTAAACCAGTGAAAGAATAATTGTTTATAAAAAGACAACACACAAACAGTAAGCTTTGCTCTGACAAATTATGAAAGCAATTCTACTGTAATTTGAATAATTATCCAATGATTTAGTTAATATTGTATTATTAATCTTCTCATTATTGACAGAAAAAGTACTGAAAATGTCACTTTTTATTTCTTGAAAAGATTTGTTCCATGAAGGGAGATAACTTAGTGAGATACCTACACATGTGTAATAATTTTCTTTCCATGTCTTAATTCTCCATATAATAAAACTGTTAACTTAAATGTGATTTAAATTATATGCATTACATCAAAGAAAAAAAAACAATATCAGAATGTGAGTGCTTACATAATCAGAGATCTATACATATAAAAGTATTGTAGAGTGCCTGACAGTAGTTATTTTATTATTTGGCAGAGATGAGGAGTCATCTACAAATCAGATAATAAATGTCCACCAGAATGAATTGATGTGAAATTCTCTATTCCGAGAACATACACAAGTATCCCCAATGTGTTTGGGTTTTTTTTAAATGGGACCAGCACTCTGAAGAGCAATGGGGCCTTGGTTGGTTGTAACAAATGTAGTTACAAATCAAAGATGTTTAATCTATTTGAAGAAATTGAAAATAAAAGTTCTGGACGCAAAGCAGCCAATATAAACAGAGGGCTACAAGTTGGGTTGACACAAGTGTCAATGGGAAATGCTGGCCTAAGGAAATTACTCTTGTCTGCCAGCATCCCTGCCCCTTCCACGAAGGGGATGCAAAAGGTTTCAAACAAAATTTGTAAAGAAATCATGAAATAAAAGGGGAAAAGAAGACCATATATATAATAAATTACCAAAGATCACTTAATCCAGCATTTCTTATATGACACAAACCGGTCTATGACAACCGGAACACCTTCCTTGTGCCTTACAATGTTCTCTATCCTGGTTTATGGCATGCTGCTCTAGAACTAAATGTTTACTATTTATACATGATTTATTATGACATATATGTGAAATATCTAATAGGTGACCACATTCATCCATATGTGATATATTGTGTTTAAATAAATTATTTTGCCGCATGTATGACATCCTATGAGCAGACTCCACCATCTGGCCATACAACTTTCTGTCTGCCATAGCCGTCTTTATCAAATGCCCCCCTCCAAAGCCAGCATGTGTCTTCATCTGAAGATTTTATACATTTTCTATGTAAAAGTCTGTCAATATTAGACCAAAACTTCTCAATATTCATTGTTTAACCAAATGACACTATGACATTATAGAAATGGTGGCTATATATACTCGTTACTATGGATACACTGTGAAGCTGGTATTACCTTTTAGGTATCACGGTACCAATTGTTTTTCCATAGACCTCAATGCTAATATTTGGAGAGATAACTATATTTTCTATCCTAATTTAGCATGCATCTCACACACTGTTATAGAGAACAATGTTAGATTGTCAATTTGACGATGACAAAACCAGGTACTCCATTGCATTTAAGAGAGATAACTCTGCTGGAAGTAGACAGGGGTATGAGTTATCTAGTCACAACATACTTATTTTCAGTCATGTCTATGACATTTTCAAAAAATCATAAAAAATACAAAATATGATCTATATAGGAATTAACATAAATTCACATGTTGCCAAGAGGCTAAACTATATTTTAAGCCTAACAGAAAGTACAACTCTTACATAATCCACCAATCATAGCTTGTGCTGTTGTTAATCTCTGAATGGTATGGACCCTACACCATAAGCTCCTCCCACCTGCACTTGCGCAATTGGTACCGTTATACCTATAGCAAACCTTGATTTTTCCAATAATCTGTGAAATAGCTTGGGACTATATAAGTAACAAATGTACCTAGTCTCGCTTGTCAGAAACAATTTTATGAGGTACTAAGCTATGTTTTATATGACTGTGTATAGAAATGTTATTGAGCTGTTCTAACTCTTGTTTACATGCCTTTCCTTCACTATCAAACTCATCTTTTGAAATAAAATGAATTCTTTTAACTATGAGATGTGTGTTATTCATATTAGCACTTATCATACTTCACTTTGGTGATATGGGATAAATCACATTATGTCATATTATGTAATAGTAAGGTCAAAGGTCAATGCACTAGTTAGCATGTACCAGTTCTACACTTAAAGAGACATTTTGATATAAAGTAAAGGACTTATATTTGTTTCACAAACACAGAAAGTAACAGCAGGGACAGGTGGACATGACCTAATCTTTAGAAACAGTCTAGGCTATCAACAACTTTCACTGCCTCTAAATGAGTGAGGTCACTAACCCCAGTCCTTTCACACAGTTTAGCCTCCCAAATCCCATCTGTAACATAAACAACAAACTTTCCTCAATTAAATAGCAACTAATATTCATGTAATGAACCATTCTGTGATCACACCTTGTATAATACAACTTATAAGCACTTTTGGTTTAGAATTTTGAATACTTTGGGGAATAAAGAACAGAAAAATGCCAAGAAAAAGTAATAAGTCTAGCACTTCCAAGGGAGTAAAAAACAGGAGGAGAGTCTGTTTCCAAAAGGGATGTGTACCTTTCAATAAAGGAATCAGATTTGAAAACAACAATGTACAAAAATCAGAGAATAGAAAGTTTATTAGACTCACATGGGATCAGTATGTGGAGGCTATGCCGACGAATAAGAGTGACAATGCATTGGCACCAGTACTGCTGCGGCCCTTAGTTTCATCAAAACTGCAGGTGGAACAGTGTGCATATCCATCTGAAATAAAAGGGTAAATAACTTAATGCATACAGACACATGCAATTTGTACTGGTTCCACACAATAAGTTAATATTAATTGGCTTTGATTAAACCAGTGAAAGAATAATTGTTTATAAAAAGACAACACACAAACAGTAAGCTTTGCTCTGACAAATTATGAAAGCAATTCTACTGTAATTTGAATAATTATCCAATGATTTAGTTAATATTGTATTATTAATCTTCTCATTATTGACAGAAAAAGTACTGAAAATGTCACTTTTTATTTCTTGAAAAGATTTGTTCCATGAAGGGAGATAACTTAGTGAGATACCTACACATGTGTAATAATTTTCTTTCCATGTCTTAATTCTCCATATAATAAAACTGTTAACTTAAATGTGATTTAAATTATATGCATTACATCAAAGAAAAAAAAACAATATCAGAATGTGAGTGCTTACATAATCAGAGATCTATACATATAAAAGTATTGTAGAGTGCCTGACAGTAGTTATTTTATTATTTGGCAGAGATGAGGAGTCATCTACAAATCAGATAATAAATGTCCACCAGAATGAATTGATGTGAAATTCTCTATTCCGAGAACATACACAAGTATCCCCAATGTGTTTGGTTTTTTTTTAAATGGGACCAGCACTCTGAAGAGCAATGGGGCCTTGGTTGGTTGTAACAAATGTAGTTACAAATCAAAGATGTTTAATCTATTTGAAGAAATTGAAAATAAAAGTTCTGGACGCAAAGCAGCCAATATAAACAGAGGGCTACAAGTTGGGTTGACACAAGTGTCAATGGGAAATGCTGGCCTAAGGAAATTACTCTTGTCTGCCAGCATCCCTGCCCCTTCCACGAAGGGGATGCAAAAGGTTTCAAACAAAATTTGTAAAGAAATCATGAAATAAAAGGGGAAAAGAAGACCATATATATAATAAATTACCAAAGATCACTTAATCCAGCATTTCTTATATGACACAAACCGGTCTATGACAACCGGAACACCTTCCTTGTGCCTTACAATGTTCTCTATCCTGGTTTATGGCATGCTGCTCTAGAACTAAATGTTTACTATTTATACATGATTTATTATGACATATATGTGAAATATCTAATAGGTGACCACATTCATCCATATGTGATATATTGTGTTTAAATAAATTATTTTGCCGCATGTATGACATCCTATGAGCAGACTCCACCATCTGGCCATACAACTTTCTGTCTGCCATAGCCGTCTTTATCAAATGCCCCCCTCCAAAGCCAGCATGTGTCTTCATCTGAAGATTTTATACATTTTCTATGTAAAAGTCTGTCAATATTAGACCAAAACTTCTCAATATTCATTGTTTAACCAAATGACACTATGACATTATAGAAATGGTGGCTATATATACTCGTTACTATGGATACACTGTGAAGCTGGTATTACCTTTTAGATATCACGGTACCAATTGTTTTTCCATAGACCTCAATGCTAATATTTGGAGAGATAACTATATTTTCTATCCTAATTTAGCATGCATCTCACACACTGTTATAGAGAACAATGTTAGATTGTCAATTTGACGATGACAAAACCAGGTACTCCATTGCATTTAAGAGAGATAACTCTGCTGGAAGTAGACAGGGGTATGAGTTATCTAGTCACAACATACTTATTTTCAGTCATGTCTATGACATTTTCAAAAAATCATAAAAAATACAAAATATGATCTATATAGGAATTAACATAAATTCACATGTTGCCAAGAGGCTAAACTATATTTTAAGCCTAACAGAAAGTACAACTCTTACATAATCCACCAATCATAGCTTGTGCTGTTGTTAATCTCTGAATGGTATGGACCCTACACCATAAGCTCCTCCCACCTGCACTTGCGCAATTGGTACCGTTATACCTATAGCAAACCTTGATTTTTCCAATAATCTGTGAAATAGCTTGGGACTATATAAGTAACAAATGTACCTAGTCTCGCTTGTCAGAAACAATTTTATGAGGTACTAAGCTATGTTTTATATGACTGTGTATAGAAATGTTATTGAGCTGTTCTAACTCTTGTTTACATGCCTTTCCTTCACTATCAAACTCATCTTTTGAAATAAAATGAATTCTTTTAACTATGAGTTGTGTGTTATTCATATTAGCACTTATCATACTTCACTTTGGTGATATGGGATAAATCACATTATGTCATATTATGTAATAGTAAGGTCAAAGGTCAATGCACTAGTTAGCATGTACCAGTTCTACACTTAAAGAGACATTTTGATATAAAGTAAAGGACTTATATTTGTTTCACAAACACAGAAAGTAACAGCAGGGACAGGTGGACATGACCTAATCTTTAGAAACAGTCTAGGCTATCAACAACTTTCACTGCCTCTAAATGAGTGAGGTCACTAACCCCAGTCCTTTCACACAGTTTAGCCTCCCAAATCCCATCTGTAACATAAACAACAAACTTTCCTCAATTAAATAGCAACTAATATTCATGTAATGAACCATTCTGTGATCACACCTT
>JARLTB010000629.1:0-33283 GCA_030141615.1 Unio pictorum
CTAAAATGGCCAAATCTATTACAAGTTGATCCGGGTAAGGAATTTCAAGGTGCTGTTACATCTACGATGAAAGCTCATAATGTCACCATCAGACGAGGACATACTGCAATACACCGCGATCAGGCAATTGTAGAGCGATTTAATAGAACTCTCGCTGAGCGATTATTTGGATATCAATACGCAAAAGAGTTTACTCAAGAAACTCGCTCTCGTGAATGGGTTTCAAGGTTGCCAAAAGTAGTATCTGTGTTAAATAACGAAATAACTAGAATGATTGGTATCAAACCTAACATCGCAATAAAAAAAAAGTATGTATCTAGAATTGTAAACAATTCCACAAATAATTCCAATTTTCAACCAATTCTTAGTGACGTTACTGTAAGATATTTATACGAGCCAGGTGAACTTGAAGGTGGTGGCGCAAGAGCCACTGATCCTATTTGGAGTATTACTACACATAAAATATCATCAGCAACGCGATCTTCTTCTAGACCAGCAATTTATAGATTAGATTCATCCGCACCTCAGCGAGGATTTACACGTGAACAACTACAAGTTATTCCTGATGATACTCAATTACCACCGCGAAAAATTAGTTAGAATGACGTATATTACACGCGAGACAAGTTAATCTTACATTTCCGTTAATATGCCCTAAATTATTATCAATTCTATCAACGGTAAATTGGCGACAATCTCCAGGATGAAATCTCCAGCGCATTAAACAGTTGCAAATAGCGCAGTGATTATCTTGTTGCTTTTTCAGTGATAAAATTAATTCAGAATCAATATTAAAATTTCTATTTTTTTCCTTATCTTGTTGTCGATATCCAGATAATTTTTTCTTAACTATGTAAATATCAACATCAGAGCTGTTCGCGTTATCTTCGATGATAACTCTTCTCAATTGATTTATTCGTCTAGCTCTAGATACCGCTAAATAAACTAAATTTGACCATTCGATACGATTATCTACGATCCAAATAGTTGTATCTGTGATTGTTAATCCTTGTGATGAGTGTATTGTAGCCGCGTATCCTAGTAACCAGGAAGAATCTTTAGCATTTAATGCATCATTAACAACATCAATATCTACATATACAACTTCATTTACCACTAAATTTTCAACTCTAGAGTTTTTATCTGGAATATTAACATCAATATTTTGTTTTCGTGTATCAGATGGTTTATAACATAGTGGTACTTTTTCCTCAGGAAATTTTTCTTTATGTATCTCAAATAATCGTCGCTGAATATCATCACGAGTTATTTTTCTACTTGCAAATACTATATCAGATGGTTTCCAAATTCTCCAAAATTCTTCCTCTGGAGTTTCTGGAATAACTTCTCTAAAAATTATACATTGTTCACTATCAGGCTGCCGGCGGATTCTAGATTTTAAATCTTTTAGTTCTTCATCTAATGATCTATAATCTTCTGTAACCTCTTCATAATAGTCAACATTTTCTTTTAACCACTCATGAGGTGATTCTCCAAAAAGTGGTGGTGGTTGACCGTCATCACCGCACATGATGACTTTAGTGTTTTTTGTACGTAACCAATCTAGAAATTGTTTTAATGTTTCTAACTGCATTGTACACACTTCATCAATAAGGAGAATAGACGGTGGATATTTATTCCCCATTCTTTCTGGAGTCCACACACCGCCATTATATTTAAAAAAGCTGTGATAAGTATCAGCAGGAATTCCACGTTCCATTATATCTTTCTTTAGTTTATTAGTTGGAGTTAACGCTATTATATTAGAATTTTTATATAATTTTATAACTCTTTCAGTCTTTCCAGAACCTCCGCAGCCATTTAAATAAATTGTCTTATGTCTTGTTATTGGTTCATATACTGATGGTATATTGGAAAATTCTGTTGATATATTTTCCACAATCTTTCCACGATAACTATCAAATATCTTAACATCTGCGTGTTGATTATAATCATGTAATTTTTCGTTTTTAATTCTCCAAGTTCCCCAGTCACCAGTTTTACTTAAATACGGTGTAACAGCATCAATATGTTTCTTATAAAAGTACATAGAATCCGTGGCAACTCTTACTGCGATATCTGGAAATCTATTTATCATCGAAAATAAATTAATAGTTGTATATGCTAACATTGAAGATCTTAAATGTGTATATTGGAGATTTTCCCCGTCTTTATAGGTTATAACAGTACCATATTCTTTACCATTTGATAAAAATACTTTTCTTTTTGTTTCAAATCTATTATTATCAGTAACATGTTTCATAAGAATTTGGTCCTCAACTGGATCAATTACTAATCTAGAAGAGCATCTAGCGTTAGAATTTCCTCCTCCTTGAGTAAACTTTCCTATGATTTTTCGTCCTAAATCCTTTGCAAATTTTTCTCTATTACGATATATTTGTTCAGCCATCTTAATAATTTGTTCTTCGTTATATTCCGGAAATTTCTCTTTTACTTTTTTAATCTCTCTATCTAAATCTGGCGTTGGTAACCAAACATCTTTTTGAGAGTAATAACTTATTATTGCCTCGCCAACTATCAACATAGTCAACATACCGCTATCTAACATGTATCTTAACAATACTATTGGCATCCACATTTTCTCAGACATATGTTTACCAAGCCATAAATAACTACAAGGATGTAATCCATCGCGAAGTTGAAACGCAATAACTTTAGTAAATCCAGTTAAATCAAAATCTGGTAAATTTCCATTAATCGAAACTCTTGTCATCTCATGTGTTGGATGTCCGAAACGTTTGAAATATTCTGCGCATTCTCCCATCCCTAAAAACCCTCCAGGATAACTAGCATTCATATCAGCAGAGATTAAATCATTAGTTTTATATTTGGTATTCCATAAACCGCCATGTCCAAATTCAATACAACTTAATTTTACATCATTAAGAAACATTTTCGGAGTTTTCTTCCAAGAATTCTTTTTTCTGGCGTAGTGAGCAGTTACTGATGATACTGTAAAAGAATTACATAATACATTTTCATCAAAGTTTTCTACAAAAGTTTTTGTAACATTTCTCATACGATTATTTAATTCTTCGGTGCGATATAATTCTCCGCTAGTTTTCACAAATTGATCATAATCCATTCCTTCCTCATTATCACTTCTAAATAACCAAACTCCTGTTGGGTCGGAAACGTTAGCGTTTCTATTATGAGTCTCTGCAATAAAATCAAATATATTTCCAGAAAACTCTTGAGGTATATATTTTATATTTTTTACTGGTGGAAATTCAGTTATCTCAGAATTCCAAGCATGCCCATTATGATCAATAATTTCGATAGGATGTGATCTATTTTTTATATATTTACAATTTTGTAATATTTCTCCAGTTAACGATTTTACAATAATAGGATACTGTAAAGATTTTTGTAATTCAGCAACATCACCGATTTTAGCGCCGCCATTTTCCATCATTCGTTTTCCCCAAGATGTTATTTTTTCCTCTCTTTGTTTAGTTAATCCGTTTCCTCGTAAAGTATTTTTAAAATGTTCCATAACTCTATCCGCCACGCAATTAATAGTTGATGTTCTCATCGGATACATTCTATCGTGATCAATATCTCTATCAATTTTATAAAGCGCATATATTACAACACTCATAGGATAATCTCTTACATAATATAACCTATCAATTCCAACTAACGCTCCAGGATCCATATCATGACTGAAAATTGCATCTCTACCACTTTTCTTTATTTTTATATTATGATAATCATCTTGAATAATCCATGTAGGTATTTCACTTTTATCATCCCACCTTATAAATTTTCTTCTTGAATAATAGGTGTATCTAGCATCTACCACTGATAATATATTTACTGCACGACCTTCATCTATTGTTGCATCTATAGTAATATCATCTTTTTTTATTCTATAAGAAATAAATACGTGTGTAGCTCCATCTCGCTTAAGCTCCTTCTTTGCACGTTTTATCAATTTTCTAATTTTTTTATCTAATTTTTTTATAGATAGTCCAGATCTTGAATCGAGTGAAAAATAGTTTTTACTCATTATATTAAAGCAAATATCTAATTCAAAAAAATAATTAAAACAATTGTTTAAAATTTAATTAAATATATGCGTAGTTATATAATGTATAATTGTAAGTGGTTGCTAATCGGTTCGACAGATACATGTAATAAAAAATCGAAAAAGGAATATTGCGGACAACATCAAGTATTAATTAGACGTGGTAGTACAGGACCTAAACCTTGTATAGTGTGTGGTGTAGGGGTCCGCGGTAAAACGGAATTATGTCTGGAACACGGCGGAAAAAAATATAGAGAACTAAAGCGGTACTATGATGTCTACACTCATGTTAATCACAGAACCCCAGTTATCCAGACCCCGGAAGACTATATAAACAAACCAAAATGAAATAACATTTAGACAAATAAATTCTATATAGAATAAATGACGAACGAATACCGCACGCATCCGATTTACGTTAACTATGAAGCATCCCGAGATGGAACGATTAGAAATAGACGAACAAGTAAACAAATAGGCATTGTTGATAATAGAGGTTATTTACGTATTACTATAAATCTTCAAGGGGAAAAAAAAAAGAATTATGCTGTTCATAGATTTATCGTTGAAACTTTTATTGGAGAGATTCCGGCCGGATACGTAGTAGATCATATTGATCGAAATAAATTAAATAACCGAGTTGATAACTTAAGAATTGTAACACCACGAGAAAATAATCTTAATACGACTTATAATCGTAAATTCCTCAAACCTATGCCAGTTACTGCCTTTTACGGTAATGAGATTACAGATTTTCCATCTATTAGTTCTGCCGCCAAGTTTTTTAATATTGATTCTGCATCTGTAAGACGAGCAGCTGATTATATAGTTTCATCAACATACTCTGATAAATATGATTGTAAAGTCTCATTTTGTTGGGCTTAAAAAAATAAATATTAAAATATAAATAATGAAAATCTGAAAGATTAAAAATTCGTAGAATTTTCACATACAGCTGTTATCAAATTGCTCAGCAAACTGAGCTATATTTTTTTCCTCCTCAAATACTTCTCCAACGGATTTCAATAACGGTGGAGGAGTTTACTGAGTTCAACAAGTTCATCTAACACATTATCATTACCAAATTTTTTAAGATAGTAAATTATTATATTACGTTGCCGTATCAACGTCTTTACTACACTATACTCCGATCGATATGTTGGATAATCCTTAACACGTGCAGATTCAATTTTACGGAATTCATCTACAAGGTAATCAGCGTTGAAATGTTGTATTTTTTTTTTGTGCTACTATTGCAGTGATTTCCGGGATTTCGTGTATGCGGTTAAGTTGCGTTACGATTTCGTCGACGATTGTTTGATTCATTATATATATATATAATTAAAATTAATTTCTAAATTAAAATTAATTTCTAAATTAAAAAAAATTCATTTTAGGTGAAAAAGTATACGAGAATTAACATTAAAATTCGACCACTTGACAGTACAAATCTCAAAGAGATTTTTACGGTTTCTAGTGAGTATAATCTATCTAAAATCATCAAAAAATGTGAAAAATGTAAAAAATTAGTGAAAAATATGAAAAAATCATGAAAAAATGAGTTCAAAAATTAAAAATTTAATTTTTAGGTAGAAAAGTCTATGGGAAATTAACATTAAAAATCGACTACTTAACCCTACGACTTTTAGTCAAAATCAGTCAAAAATCAGTATAAAACAGTCAAAAATCAGTCAAAATCGGTCAAAAATCAGTCAAAATCAGATTTAAAATTCTTCGAATTTTTATTTATTTATAAAAATTTATTTATAAAAATTTTCAATTTCAAAATTGGAAATGCTTGTATTTCTAAGAATTTTATGACATTGCATGCAACGTGAGTTGTAGTTCTTCTCCGCGAAGATCTAACAACGAAAAATCTTGATCAACAACTCTAAAAAACATCTTTGTGGTCTGCTGGTTAATTGTTTGTAGATAGGTTGGTGGAGATGGATCCTTCACAATTAAGCTACCCGGAGAAACATTCGGTGAAAAGCTATATAAAATATATCCCTGTGTTACATTATCAGATTGTTTAGTATTAACAGTGTAACTTCCTGTTATCGAGTCACAAATAACATGGACGGTCGTTACTGCCGATATATTAACATTATTCGGGGATTTATGTTTATGTTTGTTTCTCGGTGAATTATTATACGTAAGTAATTCCCGTACTGGAATAAATTTAAACCATAATGCATGAATTTGTGGAAAATACTCGTCCATGATTTTTCGTTGCATACTCATTAATTCAGGAACACACCAACCAGGAAATTTATAACTTTGTACTGTGCTTTCAGTACGCGCGGTTAACTCTAAACACTCTTTTTTATGATTAGCGATTGATATATCTAATAACATTTGATTGAGAAAATTCATATTTGCAATTATTTGATTAAGAACTCTATTATTACGCACAATTGTATCTCTAGAAACACCGGTATTTTTAACTACATCACTAAATTCATGTGCTGTACTAATTATAGCTCTAAAAGATTCTTGTTGTTGTTGACATCGTTGAATAAACCTCTCTCTCATAGCATTAAAAATCTTAGGTAGTGAGTTCCATGTTATTGAAAACGCCCATGGCGGGTTCCATTGTAGCTCACCCCACCATGATATCGGACCATCCCTACTATACTCAGACATTGCTGGAGTTAGTATACGATAATTTTTTGGCATCTGTGGGATTGATAGCGCGTACACATTATTATTGTCATTATAATTAAATTCAGGATGTTGTCGAGAATTAACTGTGGACGGGGATATTGTCAATTTATCGATAAAATCAGATAATACTGGTTCAGGTAATCTATGATGTGTTACAGGAAGATTATCAAGCCATCGTCGGTGAATCGTTAAAAATGATTCTGAGATAGTATCACTCAATTTTTTTTGTTGTGCTGGTACATTATATCCGGGATATTTAAAATTAGGGATGTCTTCAATAAAATTCGGGGAATTTTTAGTGTTATATGTTGTCGCGAATTTTTGTTTAGCTTCTTGAGTAAGCACTAAGACTGTATCAATTGCGTGCTGGTTATTATCGATTGCATCCGCGATTATCTGATTGAGTATTTCAACAAATTTGGTGACAGCCTTATAATTTATGGGTGTTGCACCGATCGCAGATATATATAAATCTATAAACCGATCAAAATCAGAATTTATTAACGCAAGATTTGCAGAGATATCAGGAATACCAGCATCACCTATTACCATTCCACGTCGTGTGTACGTAAATTTAGAAACACTTAAGTATCCAGAGGTACTGGCGTCTTCATAAATATTATCAATATCACTATAATATAATCCGTGATCACTACTACGTTCAGACGTAAAATCAGATTTTTTTGGTTCAGGTTGTATTGATGCTGGATCAATTGTATCTAAGTAAGATTCTGGATATCCTAATAATCTCCTAATACTACTATTCCAAATATCTACCGCGTAATCAGGTGAATTTATTTCGATGATCGAACTCAATGAAGATTCTTTAGCCTTAATTTCAATCGGATATTTATCGTCAATATCAATAAGAGGGGTATCTTTACCCTCTATTAAATTTGGTCCAGTTATATGTTCAATCTCCTCTATTATTACCTCACTGATATCCTCAATATCATACGCACCTGTAGGTATGTGAATTGTGTGCCATTTGGTTGTATCAGCGATAGATCCATCCGGATTTTGTTTATAGTTAGCTGAAAATGTAAAACTATTATTAGGGGGTTTACCTTTATATGGCTCTGACCTCACATTCGGCCAGCTGTAGTAACACCCTAAATGAACTAGTGCAATCTCAGATATTTTTAATGGAGGATTAAATTCAAAAGTGAATTCTGGGGTGTTGGTGGTAATGTTTATCGGTAATGTTTTCAGTGGGGTTGTATTATTCGCGATCTGATTAAGAAATACTTGCGTTTCTTGAGACATTATTCAAAATACTTTGTATTTTTCAAATTAGAAATACTTGCATTTCAAAATCTCTTTGAGATTTTTCAATCTGTATCATATTTTACATCTTCTGAATAAGTTTTAATAGTATAATTACCTTCTGTCAGGAATAATACAGAGTCCTCCGAATCAGAATTCGAAGAATTCGTCGGAGAATCAAACCAACCTAATACACTTCTAATACTACTCTGGTAGATATCAACCACAAGTTCTGGAGCTATTATAAATATGTTTCTATAAGATAAAATAATTTTTGGTATAAAATCTTTCAGACTTCCACTTACATTTTCATTCATAACTATAAACATATTATTATTTAGTTGTTTATTAATTTCTTTCATCGTATATTCACCTGGTGATATTCCAACAGCATACCACTCAATTGGAGATTTCCAAGAAAAAACAATTGAATTATTTTCCCGGGTTATTTGATATTTTTTGACTGAGGTCATTATGTATATTGTCAGTATTTAATTTCTTCATCGCGGAATTATAACGCTCAGTAATATGTGAAAATTCATTCTCAGTTATCTCATTATCGCTTATTGCTTTAGAAAGTAAAGCTGTTATTTCCGTGTATGTCGCCGTTGCTGTGTTAAGTTTTAATGTATAATCGCGTAATTTTTGTGAAGAACAAGATGAGATTTTATTTGAAACTCCTGTAAAGATACCTGTAAGAGCTGTTACCGCAGAAATAACGATAGGAATTACAACCGGAGCTGTCATAGTGACTGAAGATAATACTATTCCGGTGCCTACAATAACCCTTGACACTGTGTAAACAGTTATATCTATTGCTGAGATTCTTCGCTGATATTTTTTCTTTTTGACGGTATAAATGTTTATAAGATCCTGCAATTGTTGTTGATATTTCGATACAGTATCATAACGATACTGGGATGGTGAAACGTTAAGAGGGTTTAGTGACATTTATTTGAAAATGTTGGTATTTCTATAAATCGGAAATCTTAAGATTTTTAAAGATTTTTAAAATTTTTTACTCTGATAAGAATTCTACAATCCACCGTACTTGTGTTCTAATTACATTGGGATCAACGGGATTTATATAACAATAATAATCACCCATCGGACTTAAATACACCAATAATATATTACCCCCTGATAGAAAAATATCTCCGCCTCCTACAAAATTAAATTGATACTTGGAAAGTAATGTAATTCGATATAAACCCGTTATATCAATTGTAAAATTTATAACTTCATTATCACCATCATTAATATATTCAAATTCTCCTTTAGCAACAATATAAGTAAGATTTTTAATTTGATCTGCTGTGTGAAGAATTTTTATTTTATCGAGTCTGAGAGTTATTTTTGGAAAATCTTCTTTGACCGCATCAGTGATTGTTTTAAGATCACTGATAACTCTAGCGTTATCTTCAATCGATTTTTTATTGATCGCGATTAAATCTGAAATTGATTTAGTATCACGGATAACACCTAACCGGGAATTAATCGCAGTTATATCGTCGCTGGATTTTTGTTGCTTAGTTGTAATATCAGTGAGTGTTGTTGTAATATCATCCGGTTTAACATTTTTTTTTACCAAAGAATTTCTCAATCGAGTTATCGGTGGCATTAAAGTTTCTCCGGAGTGTAACATAACTAGTTATGTGAGCATCATATTCAGCCCGTAATCGCGCTAAATTATCTATCGCCGCTTTGACATGCGCGATTTGTAAATCTAGTGTTTGTCGTGGAATACCAAAGAATCTATTTAGGTCAGTATTGATAGATGTTATTTGACTATTAATTTGGTTTATTTCACTAAATTTATCTGTTATTGTTGTAAGGGTTTCACCTGCTGCGAGCTTACCTTGTTGGAACACTACAATAGAGTCGTCGGGAGCGGTTGGTTGTTTTGTTAATATATCATCTAATGATAGATTACTTGTTGTTAATTTGCCATTAGTATCTTCAAAAACAACTAATTCTCCTGGATCTACATTAACGAGATTTAACCCTGGTGTATACCTTTTTATCAAATTTATTATTTGTCGGATAGATAGAGATTTCTCTTGTCGAGTTGTTGATCTTAAAAAAATATCTGACATGTTTATATTAAAGATGTTTTCCATTTTCAAATTGTTGCAATTTGATTGTTGCAATTTGATTGATTGTTTTCATTGCGGTATATTCATGAATTGCTTTAGTTGGAATATTAGTGTTAGATAATACCGATAACGCGTTAATAGTTTCTGGTCCACATATCGGAGGATCAATTATTGTTTGTGTTGGGAGTGTTGAATACCAAATTGGTAAATTAATTCGTGAAACATAATTAACAAACTCAGGCGGTGGTGGTAATCCGTATGAATCAAAATAAATAATATTTTTTGAGGTAATTGAGTAACAAACCCAATGAGTTTCAGGTCCAGAGTTATTATCTAGATTAATTATTCCTGTTTCGGGAATTTGTGGGCGATCCGGTAATTGATCTCTCATAAATACACCTCTGAAATGTTTTATCGGAAATTTAGTTGATTTAGATTTTTCAACCGCAGCTATAAGATCATAATTTGACATAGGAACCATCGAATTTAACTTGGTATGTATCTCGTGAATCGACTCCCTGGAAGTCTGAGTCCTTTTCCCTTTTTTTTTCTTGGTAATCCTTTACCGCTAATCTTGTCAAAAATCCAACTACCTACTGATCCAAGAACAGGTGCTAACGCTCCAAGTAATGGAAGAAGAAATCCTCCTGTTTTAACCATATTGTCGATTGCAGCCTTGGAAAGAGTAATTTGAGCTCCTTTTTTATTTTTTAGTGCAGTATTTATTTGCTTTATCTGAGTATTTGTAAGAGATAATTTATTTGGTCCACCAGTTAGTTGACTGTGTTTCAGCGAAATTGTAGTTCCGCATTGTTTAGCGACCGATGATTGTAATTTCTTTATTTGACCCTCAGTCAATGTTACATTAAGAGTGTTATACGACATTTATTGTAAAATGCTAACATTTTTCTAAATGTTAAAGATTAGAAAATCTAAAGAGTTTCTATAGGTGCATCAATCAATCTCATTCTTCCACCACCTCCTTCAAGAATCATTGATTTATCACTAAGAATTACAGCAATCGCTCTAAATCCTTCAGCTGGGGCTGCATCAACACGAGCCTGGAATTTCATGTCAACAGTAGAATGTTTAGACATATCAAGATGTTGTAATGAAAAATAATAAATTGGGTAATGTTGCTGAAAGTCCAATTGAGATATTTGTAGACCAGTATCAACATTTTGATCGCGTCCCATGAATGACCACAATCTGTGATAAACCCTTCCAATCTGATTATTTGTGTAATTGAGAATAAGTTGTTCTTCAGGTTCTTGTTGATTACATACACGTAGTGAAACTTCATTAACACCGCATTGATCAAATATCATATGAGATCTAGATTGTTGAGAGGCAGGATTAAGTACAGCTGCAACAGCACCTGCTGCAGTAGGTATAGTTCTGGTTCTATTTATACTTTGTAATGCAACAAATACATGTCTTGGTGCAGATGTATTTTTAGTTAGTGCAAGCTGCCATGTAAAAACTCCACTAGCGGTGTGTGTTATGGTTGAGGTTGTAACTTCATGCCAAGATAATAGATTTCTACCTCCATGATCCATAAACGATAGCAATTTAGTTTCAATATTCAACGATGGTGTCATAACAGGCATCCATAATGCTAGTTTTGTTAATTCAACTACACCATTAGCAACATCTGGCGCCTTCCAGAGAGCATAATTATCGGAAGGATTTCTTTGTAATACTACGTTATGACTAGCACCAAAGATAACTTTTCTAACATCCCTACAAAACCCGAATATATGTGAGAGTGGAATCGTACAAGAAAACCTACCATCATCATTTATCATCTTTTTAAGTTTTGCAAATCCTGCGTTATAATTAGGGTTAACACCCATAACAACGGGTTCAACAGCAGCGTCAGCAGCACCAGCAACAATACTTACTTTCGGTTGTTTGAACGCAAATGGATTAATATCCGCAGAATTACTTGTATCTTTTGCGAACATCATTGAATGACCAGCTGATTGAATAAAATCATCAGAGTATCTTGCAAGTCCTATTATTGTTGTTGCAACATCCACATCATTATCAATAGATTCAATTTTGGTTGTGCCGATATGATACTCAGCCGACTTAAACAACGCCATAATACCGTTATTGACAAATCCAATATTTGTGGTTGCAAGATCTAGATAACTTCCTGGTGGATCCCTTGTACCCAATCGCCCTTCAACCTCAATGTAAGCTTCTGCGGGGAGAAAGTATTTGGAGGTATCATCAAATCTAAGTTCAATTCGTCCTGGTGTATTAGGTTGTTGGGCGACATACGAAAAATATTGATAATCCCGTACTGAATCATTTTTTTGTACCTTAGCATCTATGTCAAAGGCGTCATCGGTTTCATATTCAAACATTATATTTATTTGATAAATCTAAATAATTAATCGTTTTAGTCCGGAACCAGAAATACGTCTTAAACGAGCTTGAACTATTTTATTAATTGCACTACCAGTTTTAGGTGGCATATTATTTGTAAACTCTAATTTTGGTTTTCCTCTCACTAAAGATCCAATTTTATCTACCGCCGCATCAATTCCACGAAGAGCGAGATTACCAAGTTCTGTACCAGCCTTACTAGTGAACACTCCGATAGCCTTAGATCCAATTTCTTTACCTATAGGGAGTAATTTTGGGGCAATTCTAGTAACAAAACTTGTGATAACATCACCAAGACCATCTCCATGTCTAATTTTATAAACGGGTAATCTTGAATTCATGACAAAAACCCGTCTAGGTTTGTTCATACTTCGATGTACTATCATTATTTAAAATTATTTGTAATTTTCAATTGTAAATTGTAGATTTAAAACTCAAAGAATTTAGTCACTGTAATAGTCTGTATCAATAAGCTCATTAACTAAATTACGGTACAAACCCATACCAATTACTTTACCCTGGAACAGTCGTTGACAGATTTCAGTGGCCTCATTGATGATTTCTGGAGAATTATTTCCAGCTCGTTTTCCTCCTATAAGAACTTCAAGTCGTAATACATCATCATCAATAGTTCTTGAACAAGGAATAAATCTAGAGTTTTTTACTCTAATATTTCCGCCGCGATATCCTTCTCCGGTTGTTTCTTCTTGAGTAGGATCTTGTTGTTTTTTTGGCCGCCCAGGTCTTCGTTTTGAAGTTGGTTGTACATATACTCGTTCTTCCGCTTTTTGTTGTTTTAATAATTCTTTTTGTTGTTTCTTTTGTTCCACATCCCCTAAAACGGTACCATCAAATCCAACTTTAAAAGTTTTATAATCTACAGTTTTTTTTGGTATACTTCCAATAATTTCTCTATTGATTTTATACATTGCATCAGCCCATTCAGGTCTACTTATCTTCTCTCCTTTATATTTATTATCTAAAAACTCATCCCTGTATTCATAATTCTCAGCAACGAGTCGACCAAATTCAATAAAATCATTACGTTTTACTAATTTAAGCTCTCTAAATTTATTTTTAGCTTCTTCAGTAAATTTATCGATAAGAGGAATTTTTTGAGATACAACTACAGGTTCAACTATAGGTTTTAATCCTTCTACCGCGGTTACAACTTCTTTTGTGGCTTCTGTGATTGGTTTAAATAATTCTCTTGTTTCCTCAGTATACCCCATTTTTGCTTGTTGTTTCGCTTGAAGATTATTTCTAAAAGAATCTCTTACCGGAAGAAATTTCTTAATTGCAGCCAATCTCTCCCGAGTTAATCTGGTTATTTGTGCTTCCCCTATTTTTGACATTATTATTATTATTATTATTATCAATTAAATTAGTAATGATTCCAAGTAAGTTCTTTTATTTTTTTCTTTAATTCTCTATTTTCTTTTTGAGAAATAAGTTTTTCTTCTTCTTCCTCATACGCAATATTTTTAGTATCCCGTAATTCCTCCTCAAGTTCTGCAATCTTATCAGTTAATTTAGAAATTTTAGGGTTAATGGAAGTATTTGAATTTAGCGAATTAATCTCATTAATATATTCCTGATGTTTAGATTTTAACGAATTAATCTCATCAGATTGTTCTTGATTTTGATTTTTTAATTTTTTAATTACATTACTTTGCCCACGATTTAACTCGAGAACCTTATTAAACTCATCAATAGGAATATAAGAATTTTCCATCTCTAATTTTAATGAATTAATCTCATCAGATTGTTCTTGATTAGCCGATTTTAATGAATTAATCTCGTTAATAATATCACCACCACCTGATTTTTTAAGTTCTTGTAACTGCTCAGACAAATCATAATTCTTATTTTGTAATAAACTTAAACTTGAGGATAAACTACGATTTTCTATAAGTATTGAATCTGTATATTGTTGTTGTTGCTGCTCTTTATTTTTTAACAAATTTATATGTTGTTGATATTCCTTTACTAACGAGTCTATACGTTGTTGATGTTCCTTTACTAACGAGTCTATATGTTGTTGATGAGATTGTTCTTTTACCTCAAAATTCTTTGAATTTTCTATACATTTTTGACATGGTACAAAATCTTTCAGATTTTCATTTCCTCCTCCAATAAAAATTGTGTGTGGAATTTTTTTTTGCTCTCTCTCGTGTACCTGAGAGTTTTCGATAATATCAAACATACGATTTAATATTTTATTGTTTACTGGTTTATGTATTGGACCACCCCAAATCGAGTATACTCGTTGCAACCCGATATGATATTTTGCCTTAATTTCCGATATTGGAATTTTACCTTTCATCGCGATAATATCTTCGATGTCTTTTTCGGATAATGGAGTAGATTTTATTGGCATACCTATATAACAAAAACATAAAAATACTTTTAAAAAAATACGAAAATGTTTGAGTAACCTTAAGTATATACTTAGGACTTGATCAAATATATCCCACATGAATTTACAATACGAATAAAGCAAAAATCACTAAGTGGGGGTGGCAAAATACGGGTTATCGATTTTTTGTTAAGTCTCGGAATCATGAATGAGGGGTAAAAATTGTAAAATGGGGTCGACGGGTGATGAGAAAAAAATCCCCCCAAAGACTCTGCTGCTTGAAAAACAAAAAAGTCCGTTTTTCATCAAAAGTCATGCTGAAAAAAATGGTGGGAACCGGTTTTAAAGTATGGTGACGTACTATCCAATGGTGCGCAGCCAATAAACCAAGTATTAACCAAATCCAAGCGGGGTAAAGGGTTTCAACAGCTTTTATCTAAGCCCAACTGATCCATAACATGAAAAACAAAAAAGTCCGTTTTTCATCAAAAGTCATGCTGAAAAAAATGGTGGGAACCGGTTTTAAAGTATGGTGACGTACTATCCAATGGTGCGCAGCCAATAAACCAAGTATTAACCAAATCCAAGCGGGGTAAAGGGTTTCAACAGCTTTTATCTAAGCCCAACTGATCCATAACATGAAAAACAAAAAAGTCCGTTTTTCATCAAAAGTCATGCTGAAAAAAATGGTGGGAACCGGTTTTAAAGTATGGTGACGTACTATCCAATGGTGCGCAGCCAATAAACCAAGTACTAACCAAATCCAAGCGGGGTAAAGGGTTTCAACAGCTTTTATCTAAGCCCAACTGATCCATAACATGAAAAACAAAAAAGTCCGTTTTTCATCAAAAGTCATGCTGAAAAAAATGGTGGGAACCGGTTTTAAAGTATGGTGACGTACTATCCAATGGTGCGCAGCCAATAAACCAAGTATTAACCAAATCCAAGCGGGGTAAAGGGTTTCAACAGCTTTTATCTAAGCACAACTGATCCATAACATGAAAAACAAAAAAGTCCGTTTTTCATCAAAAGTCATGCTGAAAAAAATGGTGGGAACCGGTTTTAAAGTATGGTGACGTACTATCCAATGGTGCGCAGCCAATAAACCAAGTATTAACCAAATCCAAGCGGGGTAAAGGGTTTCAACAGCTTTTATCTAAGCCCAACTGATCCATAACATGAAAAACAAAAAAGTCCGTTTTTCATCAAAAGTCATGCTGAAAAAAATGGTGGGAACCGGTTTTAAAGTATGGTGACGTACTATCCAATGGTGCGCAGCCAATAAACCAAGTATTAACCAAATCCAAGCGGGGTAAAGGGTTTCAACAGCTTTTATCTAAGCCCAACTGATCCATAACATGAAAAACAAAAAAGTCCGTTTTTCATCAAAAGTCATGCTGAAAAAAATGGTGGGAACCGGTTTTAAAGTATGGTGACGTACTATCCAATGGTGCGCAGCCAATAAACCAAGTATTAACCAAATCCAAGCGGGGTAAAGGGTTTCAACAGCTTTTATCTAAGCCCAACTGATCCATAACATGAAAAACAAAAAAGTCCGTTTTTCATCAAAAGTCATGCTGAAAAAAATGGTGGGAACCGGTTTTAAAGTATGGTGACGTACTATCCAATGGTGCGCAGCCAATAAACCAAGTATTAACCAAATCCAAGCGGGGTAAAGGGTTTCAACAGCTTTTATCTAAGCCCAACTGATCCATAACATGAAAAACAAAAAAGTCCGTTTTTCATCAAAAGTCATGCTGAAAAAAATGGTGGGAACCGGTTTTAAAGTATGGTGACGTACTATCCAATGGTGCGCAGCCAATAAACCAAGTATTAACCAAATCCAAGCGGGGTAAAGGGTTTCAACAGCTTTTATCTAAGCCCAACTGATCCATAACATGAAAAACAAAAAAGTCCGTTTTTCATCAAAAGTCATGCTGAAAAAAATGGTGGGAACCGGTTTTAAAGTATGGTGACGTACTATCCAATGGTGCGCAGCCAATAAACCAAGTATTAACCAAATCCAAGCGGGGTAAAGGGTTTCAACAGCTTTTATCTAAGCCCAACTGATCCATAACATGAAAAACAAAAAAGTCCGTTTTTCATCAAAAGTCATGCTGAAAAAAATGGTGGGAACCGGTTTTAAAGTATGGTGACGTACTATCCAATGGTGCGCAGCCAATAAACCAAGTATTAACCAAATCCAAGCGGGGTAAAGGGTTTCAACAGCTTTTATCTAAGCCCAACTGATCCATAACATGAAAAACAAAAAAGTCCGTTTTTCATCAAAAGTCATGCTGAAAAAAATGGTGGGAACCGGTTTTAAAGTATGGTGACGTACTATCCAAGGGTGCGCAGCCATTAAACCAAGTATTAACCAAATCCAAGCGGGGTAAAGGGTTTCAACAGCTTTTATCTAAGCCCAACTGATCCATAACATGAAAAACAAAAAAGTCCGTTTTTCATCAAAAGTCATGCTGAAAAAAATGGTGGGAACCGGTTTTAAAGTATGGTGACGTACTATCCAATGGTGCGCAGCCAATAAACTAAGTATTAACCAAATCCAAGCGGGGTAAAGGGTTTCAACAGCTTTTATCTAAGCCCAACTGATCCATAACATGAAAAACAAAAAAGTCCGTTTTTCATCAAAAGTCATGCTGAAAAAAATGGTGGGAACCGGTTTTAAAGTATGGTGACGTACTATCCAATGGTGCGCAGCCAATAAACCAAGTATTAACCAAATCCAAGCGGGGTAAAGGGTTTCAACAGCTTTTATCTAAGCCCAACTGATCCATAACATGAAAAACAAAAAAGTCCGTTTTTCATCAAAAGTCATGCTGAAAAAAATGGTGGGAACCGGTTTTAAAGTATGGTGACGTACTATCCAATGGTGCGCAGCCAATAAACCAAGTACTAACCAAATCCAAGCGGGGTAAAGGGTTTCAACAGCTTTTATCTAAGCCCAACTGATCCATAACATGAAAAACAAAAAAGTCCGTTTTTCATCAAAAGTCATGCTGAAAAAAATGGTGGGAACCGGTTTTAAAGTATGGTGACGTACTATCCAATGGTGCGCAGCCAATAAACCAAGTATTAACCAAATCCAAGCGGGGTAAAGGGTTTCAACAGCTTTTATCTAAGCACAACTGATCCATAACATGAAAAACAAAAAAGTCCGTTTTTCATCAAAAGTCATGCTGAAAAAAATGGTGGGAACCGGTTTTAAAGTATGGTGACGTACTATCCAATGGTGCGCAGCCAATAAATCAAGTATTAACCAAATCCAAGCGGGGTAAAGGGTTTCAACAGCTTTTATCTAAGCCCAACTGATCCATAACATGAAAAACAAAAAAGTCCGTTTTTCATCAAAAGTCATGCTGAAAAAAATGGTGGGAACCGGTTTTAAAGTATGGTGACGTACTATCTAATGGTGCGCAGCCAATAAACCAAGTATTAACCAAATCCAAGCGGGGTAAAGGGTTTCAACAGCTTTTATCTAAGCCCAACTGATCCATAACATGAAAAACAAAAAAGTCCGTTTTTCATCAAAAGTCATGCTGAAAAAAATGGTGGGAACCGGTTTTAAAGTATGGTGACGTACTATCCAATGGTGCGCAGCCAATAAACCAAGTATTAACCAAATCCAAGCGGGGTAAAGGGTTTCAACAGCTTTTATCTAAGCCCAACTGATCCATAACATGAAAAACAAAAAAGTCCGTTTTTCATCAAAAGTCATGCTGAAAAAAATGGTGGGAACCGGTTTTAAAGTATGGTGACGTACTATCCAATGGTGCGCAGCCAATAAACCAAGTATTAACCAAATCCAAGCGGGGTAAAGGGTTTCAACAGCTTTTATCTAAGCCCAACTGATCCATAACATGAAAAACAAAAAAGTCCGTTTTTCATCAAAAGTCATGCTGACAAAAATGGTGGGAACCGGTTTTAAAGTATGGTGACGTACTATCCAATGGTGCGCAGCCAATAAACCAAGTATTAACCAAATCCAAGCGGGGTAAAGGGTTTCAACAGCTTTTATCTAAGCCCAACTGATCCATAACATGAAAAACAAAAAAGTCCGTTTTTCATCAAAAGTCATGCTGAAAAAAATGGTGGGAACCGGTTTTAAAGTATGGTGACGTACTATCCAATGGTGCGCAGCCAATAAACCAAGTATTAACCAAATCCAAGCGGGGTAAAGGGTTTCAACAGCTTTTATCTAAGCCCAACTGATCCATAACATGAAAAACAAAAAAGTCCGTTTTTCATCAAAAGTCATGCTGAAAAAAATGGTGGGAACCGGTTTTAAAGTATGGTGACGTACTATCCAATGGTGCGCAGCCAATAAACCAAGTATTAACCAAATCCAAGCGGGGTAAAGGGTTTCAACAGCTTTTATCTAAGCCCAACTGATCCATAACATGAAAAACAAAAAAGTCCGTTTTTCATCAAAAGTCATGCTGAAAAAAATGGTGGGAACCGGTTTTAAAGTATGGTGACGTACTATCCAATGGTGCGCAGCCAATAAACCAAGTATTAACCAAATCCAAGCGGGGTAAAGGGTTTCAACAGCTTTTATCTAAGCCCAACTGATCCATAACATGAAAAACAAAAAAGTCCGTTTTTCATCAAAAGTCATGCTGAAAAAAATGGTGGGAACCGGTTTTAAAGTATGGTGACGTACTATCCAATGGTGCGCAGCCAATAAACCAAGTATTAACCAAATCCAAGCGGGGTAAAGGGTTTCAACAGCTTTTATCTAAGCCCAACTGATCCATAACATGAAAAACAAAAAAGTCCGTTTTTCATCAAAAGTCATGCTGAAAAAAATGGTGGGAACCAGTTTTAAAGTATGGTGACGTACTATCCAATGGTGCGCAGCCAATAAACCAAGTATTAACCAAATCCAAGCGGGGTAAAGGGTTTCAACAGCTTTTATCTAAGTCCAACTGATCCATAACATGAAAAACAAAAAAGTCCGTTTTTCATCAAAAGTCATGCTGAAAAAAATGGTGGGAACCGGTTTTAAAGTATGGTGACGTACTATCCAATGGTGCGCAGCCAATAAACCAAGTATTAACCAAATCCAAGTGGGGTAAAGGGTTTCAACAGCTTTTATCTAAGCCCAACTGATCCATAACATGAAAAACAAAAAAGTCCGTTTTTCATCAAAAGTCATGCTGAAAAAAATGGTGGGAACCGGTTTTAAAGTATGGTGACGTACTATCCAATGGTGCGCAGCCAATAAACCAAGTATTAACCAAATCCAAGCGGGGTAAAGGGTTTCAACAGCTTTTATCTAAGCCCAACTGATCCATAACATGAAAAACAAAAAAGTCCGTTTTTCATCAAAAGTCATGCTGAAAAAAATGGTGGGAACCGGTTTTAAAGTATGGTGACGTACTATCCAATGGTGCGCAGCCAATAAACCAAGTATTAACCAAATCCAAGCGGGGTAAAGGGTTTCAACAGCTTTTATCTAAGCCCAACTGATCCATAACATGAAAAACAAAAAAGTCCGTTTTTCATCAAAAGTCATGCTGAAAAAAATGGTGGGAACCGGTTTTAAAGTATGGTGACGTACTATCTAATGGTGCGCAGCCAATAAACCAAGTATTAACCAAATCCAAGCGGGGTAAAGGGTTTCAACAGCTTTTATTTAAGCCCAACTGATCCATAACATGAAAAACAAAAAAGTCCGTTTTTCATCAAAAGTCATGCTGAAAAAAATGGTGGGAACCGGTTTTAAAGTATGGTGACGTACTATCCAATGGTGCGCAGCCAATAAACCAAGTATTAACCAAATCCAAGCGGGGTAAAGGGTTTCAACAGCTTTTATCTAAGCCCAACTGATCCATAACATGAAAAACAAAAAAGTCCGTTTTTCATCAAAAGTCATGCTGAAAAAATGGTGGGAACCGGTTTTAAAGTATGGTGACGTACTATCCAATTGTGCGCAGCCAATAAACCAAGTATTAACCAAATCCAAGCGGGGTAAAGGGTTTCAACAGCTTTTATCTAAGCCCAACTGATCCATAACATGAAAAACAAAAAAGTCCGTTTTTCATCAAAAGTCATGCTGAAAAAAATGGTGGGAACCGGTTTTAAAGTATGGTGACGTACTATCCAATGGTGCGCAGCCAATAAACCAAGTATTAACCAAATCCAAGCGGGGTAAAGGGTTTCAACAGCTTTTATCTAAGCCCAACTGATCCATAACATGAAAAACAAAAAAGTCCGTTTTTCATCAAAAGTCATGCTGAAAAAAATGGTGGGAACCGGTTTTAAAGTATAGTGACGTACTATCCAATGGTGCGCAGCCAATAAACCAAGTATTAACCAAATCCAAGCGGGGTAAAGGGTTTCAACAGCTTTTATCTAAGCCCAACTGATCCATAACATGAAAAACAAAAAAGTCCGTTTTTCATCACAAGTCATGCTGAAAAAAATGGTGGGAACCGGTTTTAAAGTATGGTGACGTACTATCCAATGGTGCGCAGCCAATAAACCAAGTATTAACCAAATCCAAGCGGGGTAAAGGGTTTCAACAGCTTTTATCTAAGCCCAACTGATCCATAACATGAAAAACAAAAAAGTCCGTTTTTCATCAAAAGTCATGCTGAAAAAAATGGTGGGAACCGGTTTTAAAGTATGGTGACGTACTATCCAATGGTGCGCAGCCAATGGTTTCACGGTTACAACGGAGTTACTGATCGTAGCGTCTAAAATTACCTCCCTTAGCTCCAATCTTCATGCCCACAAAAAATCTCCAGTTCCCGATAGTTTACTGTTCTACACTTGATTAGCGAAACATAAAGTCAACAAAGGAAAAACCAATGAATCAATTATATGTCAAACTTATTTTGTTTTTTACTTAGGAGAATAATTATAGACAATAAATCAGATAATTAGATTCAGTGTCCATACTTACAATTATATCAGATAATTAAATATTTCCTTTCCATACTTTAAGAATGTCAATTAATTAAATTAAATACACTGTCCATATTTATATTATGCCTGATAATATTGATTCACTATCCATAATTTGAGACACATTTGTAGGAATATTTCATCTTGCTCTCCAATTTTAAACATTTTTTGCACCTTTTTGGCTACATAACTTTAAAGAAATATAATTTCAACAATTTGCATTTTTGATATGTTGATATATCCTTCTTTCTCAGTTACTTTGGCAAGGCTAATAGTTCGTTTATAACACGAGTTAAGAACGTTATTACACAAGTTCGATAAAAAAAAATTATAATACGAATTCAATCCAGTGTAATGCTAAATATTTTAAACCAGAAACGTTGTTGTTTTTTTTTTTTAAATTTTAAAAATGAAAGAGTATATTATTGTATTCAGATGAATTTGACAAAGCAATAATTACATAGGCTATCGATAAAGGAGTGTAATTAATGCTGATTGAATATGGTTTCATATTTGGGTGTACAAATTATACAATTTTCAGATTAATGATGTTTTATCTTATTTCATTTTTCGTTTAGAATTTGAACATCAAGTATCGGACGGTACATGAAATAACTTTCAAATCTGCTAGGGTCCTTAACAAGATTTTCAGATTGACACCTGCAAATTCATTTAGAATAGCCTTATTAAAATTAGCTTAATTCTGTTTAACTTTCCTTGGATTAAAGATGTAAGTTTTAAAAATACAATTATTTCATAGATTTCGTCCTACTACTTTGGTACAATATTAATCCACGTGACCTGATGTAAAATTGCAAACAGTATTATTTTAAAGAAACGACACTGCTTGTAAGAAAAAGCCCTACAAGTCAATAATAAATAAATACTCACAAATATTCATCTTTGTTTTTTTTTCTGTCGGTCACTCGTTCTTTCTTAGTATTAAATTATACTCATTTTTCACCTGAAGTACGTTTATGTAATATACGTATGCAAACACATTCATTCGACGATATACATACCCAATGCACCAGATGAAATGTGATAGACACACATACAGAAAGACAGGCAGAACAGGTGAGAACCACAAATGTCCTTTACATGCATAGTGGGTCTAACATAGATATTTCTCCACATTATATACTCTAAAATTTCCATCCGTTCCAGGAAATAAAATTAGAATAATCATCTAGGAGACTCGTACGTGCGCCTTTATGTTCAAGCACGGACGACATATGTGCATTTTGAAAGAAACTCAACTTATTTCATTTAAAATAAAATTAACATTAATAAAAATGCTACAGTCTAAATCAATAATAAAAGAACTTTAAAAAGGTTAGAACTTTTTTGTTGTCGTTCAACATAAATTTACTGCTATGATTAAAACTGTAAAAATAAAATAAACATCTTTGTAATATTCTTTAAGCGAGATAAATTGCAAGAACTTTTTACGCAGCGATACACTTTTGCACAATCAAATAACACAAACTAGTACATAATGTAGTAATGGAAAGATAATGAAGATCTGAAACGGACAGAAAACATTTATTTAAAAGCTGGCTGCAGCGCACGTTAGTGAAAAAAAAAAAGATGTAACAACAATTTATCCAATATTGATAGAATTTCATTTTAAGATAGTGAGATACCGATCCTGTTTTCAAAATTTGAGCGGTTTGTCAAATTTTCTTGATCTAGCGTCTGCCATCTCTAATTATTGAACTATCCGGAAGTGAGCTGCACAGATACGCCCTCTGGTGAGCTAGTAACCGTGAAACCCCCTATAAACCAAGTATTAACCAAATCCAAGCGGGGTAAAGGGTTTCAACAGCTTTTATCTAAGCCCAACTGATCCATAACATGAAAAACAAAAAAGTCCGTTTTTCATCAAAAGTCATGCTGAAAAAAATGGTGGGAACCGGTTTTAAAGTATGGTGACGTACTATCCAATGGTGCGCAGCCAATAAACCAAGTATTAACCAAATCCAAGCGGGGTAAAGGGTTTCAACAGCTTTTATCTAAGCCCAACTGATCCATAACATGAAAAACAAAAAAGTCCGTTTTTCATCAAAAGTCATGCTGAAAAAAATGGTGGGAACCGGTTTTAAAGTATGGTGACGTACTATCCAATGGTGCGCAGCCAATAAACCAAGTATTAACCAAATCCAAGCGGGGTAAAGGGTTTCAACAGCTTTTATCTAAGCCCAACTGATCCATAACATGAAAAACAAAAAAGTCCGTTTTTCATCAAAAGTCATGCTGAAAAAAATGGTGGGGAACCGGTTTTAAAAGTATGGTGACGTACTATCCAATGGTGCGCAGGCCAATAAACCAAGTATTAACCAAATCCAAGCGGGGTCAAGGGTTTCAACAGCTTTTATCTATGGCCCAACTGATCCATAACATGAAAAACAAAAAAGTCCGTTTTTCATCAAAAGTCATGCTGAAAAAAAATGGTGGGAACCGGTTTTAAAGTATGTGTGACGTACTATCCAATGGTGCGCAGCCAATAAACTAAGTATTAACCAAATCCAAGCGGGTAAAGGGTTTCAGACAGCTTTTATCTAAGCCCAACTGATCCATAACATGAAAAACAAAAAAGTCCGTTTTTCATCAAAAGTCATGCTGAAAAAAATGGTGGGAACCGGTTTTAAAGTATGGTGACGTACTATCCAATGGTGCGCAGCCAATAAACCAAGTATTAACCAAATCCAAGCGGGGTAAAGGGTTTCAACAGCTTTTATCTAAGCCCAACTGATCCATAACATGAAAAACAAAAAAGTCCGTTTTTCAATCAAAAGTCATGCTGAAAAAATGGTGGGAACCGGTTTTAAAGTATGGTGACGTACTATCCAATGGTGCGCAGCCAATAAACCAAGTATTAACCAAATCCAAGCGGGTAAAGGGTTTCAACAGCTTTTATCTAAGCCCAACTGATCCATAACATGGAAAAACAAAAAGTCCCGTTTTTCAATCAAAAGTCATGCTGAAAAAAATGGTGGGAACCGGTTTTAAAGTATGGTGACGTACTATCCAATGGTGCGCAGCCAATAAACCAAGTATTAAACAAATCCAAGCGGGGTAACGGGTTTCAACAGCTTTTATCTAAGCCCAACTGATCCATAACATGAAAAAACAAAAAAGTCCGTTTTTCATCAAAAGTCATGCTGAAAAAAAATGGTGGGAACCCGGTTTTAAAGTATGGTGACGTACTATCCAATGGTGCGCAGCCAATAAACCAAGTATTAACCAAATCCAAGCGGGGTAAAGGGTTTCAACAGCTTTTATCTAAGCCCAACTGATCCATAACATGAAAAACAAAAAAGTCCGTTTTTCATCAAAAGTCATGCTGAAAAAAATTGGTGGGAACCGGTTTTAAAGTATGGTGACGTACTATCCAATGGTGCGCAGCCAATAAACCAAGTATTAACCAAATCCAAGCGGGGTAAAGGGTTTCAACAGCTTTTATCTAAGCCCAACTGATCCATAACATGAAAAACAAAAAAGTCCGTTTTTCATCAAAAGTCATGCTGAAAAAAATGGTGGGAACCGGTTTTAAAGTATGGTGACGTACTATCCAATGGTGCGCAGCCAATAAACCAAGTATTAACCAAATCCAAGCGGGGTAAAGGGTTTCAACAGCTTTTATCTAAGCCCAACTGATCCATAACATGAAAAACAAAAAAGTCCGTTTTTCATCAAAAGTCATGCTGAAAAAAAATGGTGGGAACCGGTTTTAAAGTATGGTGACGTACTATCCAATGGTGCGCAGCCAATAAACCAAGTATTAACCAAATCCAAGCGGGGTAAAGGTTTCAACAGCTTTTATCTAAGCCCAACTGATCCATAACATGAAAAACAAAAAAGTCCGTTTTTCATCAAAAGTCATGCTGAAAAAAAATGGTGGGAACCGGTTTTAAAGTATGGTGACGTACTATCCAATGGTGCGCAGCCAATAAACCAAGTATTAACCAAATCCAAGCGGGGTAAAGGGTTTCAAACAGCTTTTATCTAAGCCCAACTGATCCATAACATGAAAAACAAAAAAGTCCGTTTTTCATCAAAAAGTCATGCTGAAAAAAATGGTGGGGAACCGGTTTTAAAGTATGGTGACGTACTATCCAATGGTGCGCAGCCAATAAACCAAGTATTAACCAAATCCAAGCGGGGTAAAGGGTTTCAACAGCTTTATCTAAGCCCAACTGATCCATAACATGAAAAACAAAAAAGTCCGTTTTTCATCAAAAGTCATGCTGAAAAAAAATGGTGGGAACCGGTTTTAAAGTATGGTGACGTACTATCCAATGGTGCGCAGCCAATAAACCAAGTATTACCCAAATCCAAGCGGGGTAAAGGGTTTTCAACAGCTTTTATCTAAGCCCAACTGATCCATAACATGAAAAACAAAAAAGTCCGTTTTTCATCAAAAGTCATGCTGAAAAAAAATGGTGGGAACCGGTTTTAAAGTATGGTGACGTACTATCCAATGGTGCGCAGCCAATAAACCAAGTATTAACCAAATCCAAGCGGGGTAAAGGGTTTCAACAGCTTTTATCTAAGCCCAACTGATCCATAACATGAAAAAACAAAAAAGTCCGTTTTTCATCAAAAGTCATGCTGAAAAAAATGGTGGGAACCGGTTTTAAAGTATGGTGACGTACTATCCAATGGTGCGCAGCCAATAAACCAAGTATTAACCAAATCCAAGCGGGGTAACGGGTTTCAACAGCTTTTATCTAAGCCCAAACTGATCCATAACATGAAAAACAAAAAAGTCCGTTTTTCATCAAAAGTCATGCTGAAAAAAATGGTGGGAACCGGTTTTAAAGTATGGTGACGTACTATCCAATGGTGCGCAGCCAATAAACCAAGTATTAACCAAATCCAAGCGGGGTAAAGGGTTTCAACAGCTTTTATCTAAGCCCAACTTGATCCATAACATGAAAAACAAAAAAGTCCGTTTTTCATCAAAAGTCATGCTGAAAAAAATGGTGGGAACCGGTTTTAAAAGTATGGTGACGTACTATCCAATGGTGCGCAGCCAATAAACCAAGTATTAAACCAATCCACGCGGGGTAAAGGGTTTCAACAGCTTTTATCTAAGCCCAACTGATCCATAACATGAAAAACAAAAAAAGTCCGTTTTTCATCAAAAGTCATGCTGAAAAAAATGGTGGGAACCGGTTTTAAAGTATGGTGACGTACTATCCAATGGTGCGCAGCCAATAAACCAAGTATTAACCAAATCCAAGCGGGGTAAAGGGTTTCAACAGGCTTTTATCTAAGCCCAACTGATACATAACATGAAAAACAAAAAAGTCCGTTTTTCATCAAAAGTCATGCTGAAAAAAATGGTGGGAACCGGTTTTAAAGTATGGTGACGTACTATCCAATGGTGCGCAGCCAATAAACCAAGTATTAACCAAATCCAAGCGGGGTAAAGGGTTTCAACAGCTTTTATCTAAGCCCAACTGATCCATAACATGAAAAACAAAAAAGTCCGTTTTCATCAAAAGTCATGCTGAAAAAAATGGTGGGAACCGGTTTTAAAGTATGGTGACGTACTATCCAATGGTGCGCAGCCAATAAACCAAGTATTAACCAAATCCAAGCGGGGTAAAGGGTTTCAACAGCTTTTATCTAAGCCCAACTTATCCATAACATGAAAAACAAAAAAGTCCGTTTTTCATCAAAAGTCATGCTGAAAAAAATGGTGGGAACCAGGTTTTAAAGTATGGTGACGTACTATCCAATGGTGCGGCAGCCAATAAACCAAGTATTAACCAAATCCAAGCGGGTAAAGGGTTTCAACAGCTTTTATCTAAGCCCCAACTGATCCATAACATGAAAAACAAAAAAGTCCGTTTTCATCAAAAGTCATGCTGAAAAAAATGGTGGGAACCGGTTTTAAAGTATGGTGACGTACTATCCAATGGTGCGCAGCCCAATAAACCAAGTATTAACCAAATCCAAGCGGGGTAAAGGGTTTCAACAGCTTTTATCTAAGCCCAACTGATCCATAACATGAAAAACAAAAAAGTCCGTTTTTCATCAAAAGTCATGCTGAAAAAAATGGTGGGAACCGGTTTTAAAGTATGGTGACGTACTATCCAATGGTGCGCAGCCAATAAACCAAGTATTAACCAAATCCAAGCGGGGTAAAGGGTTTCAACAGCTTTTATCTAAGCCCAACTGATCCATAACATGAAAAACAAAAAAGTCCGTTTTTCATCAAAAGTCATGCTGAAAAAAATGGTGGGAACCGGTTTTAAAGTATTGGTGACGTACTATCCAATGGTGCGCCAGCCAATAAACCAAGTATTACCAAATCCAAGCGGGGTAAAGGGTTTCACAGCTTTTATCTAAGCCCAACTGATCCATAACATGAAAAACAAAAAAGTCCGTTTTTCATCAAAAGTCATGCTGAAAAAAATGGTGGGAACCGGTTTTAAAGTATGGTGACGTACTATCCAATGGTGCGCAGCCAATAAACCAAGTTATTAACCAAATATCCAAGCGGGGTAAAGGGTTTCAACAGCTTTTATCTAAGCCCAACTGATCCATAACATGAAAAACAAAAAAGTCCGTTTTTCATCAAAAGTCATGCTGAAAAAAATGGTGGGAACCGGTTTTAAAGTATGGTGACGTACTATCCAATGGTGCGCAGCCAATAAACCCAAGTATTAACCAAATCCAAGCGGGGTAAAGGGTTTCAACAGCTTTTATCTAAGCCCAACCTGATCCATAACATGAAAAACAAAAAAGTCCGTTTTTCATCAAAAGTCATGCTGAAAAAAATGGTGGGAACCGGTTTAAAGTATGGTGACGTACTATCCAATGGTGCGCAGCCAATAAACCAAGTATTAACCAAATCCAAGCGGGGTAAAGGGTTTCAACAGCTTTTATCTAAGCCCAACTGATCCATAACATGAAAACAAAAAAGTCCGTTTTTCATCAAAAGTCATGCTGAAAAAAATGGTGGGAACCGGTTTTAAAGTATGGTGACGTACTATCCAATGGTGCCGCAGCCAATAAACCAAGTATTAACCAAATCCAAGCGGGGTAAAGGTTTCAACAGCTTTTATCTAAGCCCAACTGATCCATAACATGAAAAACAAAAAAGTCCGTTTTTCATCAAAAGTCATGCTGAAAAAAATGGTGGGAACCGGTTTTAAAGTATGGTGACGTACTATCCAATGGTGCGCAGCCAATAAACCAAGTATTAACCAAATCCCAAGCGGGGTAAAGGGTTTCAACAGCTTTTTATCTAAGCCCAACTGATCCATAACATGAAAAACAAAAAAGTCCGTTTTTCATCAAAAGTCATGCTGAAAAAAATGGTGGGAACCGGTTTTAAAGTATGGTGACGTACTATCCAATGGTGCGCAGGCCAATAAACCAAGTATTAACCAAATCCAAGCGGGGTAAAGGGTTTTCAACAGCTTTTATCTAGGCCCAACTGATCCATAACATGAAAAACAAAAAGTCCGTTTTTCATCAAAAGTCATGCTGAAAAAAAATGGTGGGAACCGGTTTTAAAGTATGGTGACGTACTATCAATGGTGCGCAGCCAATAAACAAAGTACTTAACCAAATCCAAGCGGGGTAAAGGGTTTCAACAGCTTTTATCTAAGCCCAACTGATCCATAACATGAAAAACAAAAAAGTCCGTTTTTCATCAAAAGTCATGCTGAAAAAAATGGTTGGAACCGGTTTTAAAGTATGGTGACGTACTATCCAATGGTGCGCAGCCAATAAACCAAGTATTAACCAAATCCAAGCGGGGTAAAGGGTTTCAACAGCTTTTATCTAAGCCCAACTGATCCATAACATGAAAAACAAAAAAGTCCGTTTTTCATCAAAAGTCATGCTGAAAAAAATGGTGGGAACCGGTTTTAAAGTATGGTGACGTACTATCCAATGGTGCGCAGCCAATAAACCAAGTATTAACCAAATCCAAGCGGGGGTAAAGGGTTTCAACAGCTTTTATCTAAGCCCAACTGATCCATAACATGAAAAACAAAAAAGTCCGTTTTTCATCAAAAAGTCATGCTGAAAAAAATGGTGGGAACCGGTTTTTAAAGTATGGTGACGTACTATCCAATGGTGCGCAGCCAATAAACCAAGTATTAACCAAATCCAAGCGGGGTAAAGGGTTTCAACAGCTTTTATCTAAGCCCAACTGATCCATAACATGAAAAACAAAAAAGTCCGTTTTTCATCAAAAGTCATGCTGAAAAAAATGGTGGGAACCGGTTTTAAAGTATGGTGACGTACTATCCAATGGTGCGCAGCCAATAAACCAAGTATTAACCAAATCCAAGCGGGGTAAAGGGTTTCAACAGCTTTTATCTAAGCCCAACTGATCCATAACATGAAAAACAAAAAAGTCCGTTTTTCATCAAAAGTCATGCTGAAAAAAATGGTGGGAACCGGTTTTAAAGTATGGTGACGTACTATCCAATGGTGCGCAGCCAATAAACCAAGTATTAACCAAATCCAAGCGGGGTAAAGGGTTTCAACAGCTTTTATCTAGAGCCTCAACTGATCCATAACATGAAAAACAAAAAAGTCCGTTTTCATCAAAAGTCATGCTGAAAAAAATGGTGGGAACCGGTTTTAAAGTATGGTGACGTACTATCCAATGGTGCGCAGCCAATAAACCAAGTATTAACCAAATCCAAGCGGGGTAAAGGGTTTCAACAGCTTTTATCTAAGGACCAACTTATCCATAACATGAAAAACAAAAAAGTCCGTTTTTCATCAAAAGTCATGCTGAAAAAAATGGTGGGGAACCGGTTTTAAAGTATGGTGACGTACTATCCAATGGTGCGCAGCCAATAAACCAAGTATTAACCAAATCCAAGCGGGGTAAAGGGTTTCAACAGCTTTTATCTAAGCCAACTGATCCCATAACATGAAAACAAAAAGTCCGTTTTTCATCAAAAGTCATGCTGAAAAAAATGGTGGGAACCGGTTTTAAAGTATGGTGACGTACTATCCAATGGTGCGCAGCCTAATAAACCAAGTTATTAACCAAATCCAAGCGGGGTAAAGGGTTTCAACAGCTTTTATCTAAGCCCAACTGATCCATAACATGAAAAACAAAAAAAGTCCGTTTTTCATCACAAGTCATGCTGAAAAAAATGGTGGGAACCGGTTTTAAAGTATGGTGACGTACTATCCAATGGTGCGCAGCCAATAAACCAAGTATTAACCAAATCCAAAGCGGGGTAAAGGGTTTCAACAGCTTTTATCTAAGGCCCAACTGATCCCATAACATGAAAAACAAAAAAAGTCCGTTTTTCATCAAAAGTCATGCTGAAAAAAATGGTGGGAACCGGTTTTAAAGTATGGTGACGTACTATCCAATGGTGCGCAGCCAATAAACCAAGTATTAACCAAATCCAAGCGGGGTAAAGGGTTTCAACAGCTTTTATCTAGAGCCCAACTGATCCATAACATGAAAAACAAAAAAAGTCCGTTTTTCATCAAAAGTCATGCTGAAAAAAATGGTGGGAACCGGTTTTAAAGTATGGTGACGTACTATCCAATGGTGCGCAGCCAATAAACCAAGTATTAACCAAATCCAAGCTGGGTAAAGGGTTTCAACAGCTTTTATCTAAGCCCAACTGATCCATAACATGAAAAACAAAAAAGGTCCGTTTTTCATCAAAAGTCATGCTGAAAAAAATGGTGGGAACCGGTTTTTAAAGTATGGTGACGTACTATCCAATGGTGCGCAGCCAATAAACCAAGTATTAACCAAATCCAAGCGAGGGTAAAGGGTTTCAACAGCTTTTATCTAAGCCCAACTGATCCATAACATGAAAAACCAAAAAGTCCGTTTTTTCATCAAAAGTCATGCTGAAAAAAATGGTGGGAACCGGTTTTAAAGTATGGTGACCGTACTATCCAATGGTGCGCAGCCAATAAACCAAGTATTAACCAAATCCAAGCGGGGTAAAGGGTTTCAACAGCTTTTATCTAAGCCCAACTGATCCATAACATGAAAAACAAAAAAGTCCGTTTTTCATCAAAAGTCATGCTGAAAAAAATGGTGGGAACCGGTTTTAAAGTATGGTGACGTACTATCCAATGGTGCGCAGCCAATAAACCAAGTATTAACCAAATCCAAGCGGGGTAAAGGGTTTCAACAGCTTTTATCTAAGCCCAACTGATCCATAACATGAAAAACAAAAAAAGTCCGTTTTTTCATCAAAAGTCATGCTGAAAAAAATGGTGGGGAACCGGTTTTAAAGTATGGTGACGTACTATCCAATGGTGCGCAGCCAATAAACCAAGTATTAACCAAATCCAAGCGGGGTAAAGGGTTTCAACAGCTTTTATCTAAGCCCAACTGATCCATAACATGAAAAACAAAAAAGTCCGTTTTTCATCAAAAGTCATGCTGAAAAAAATGGTGGGAACCGGTTTTAAAGTTATGGTGACGTACTAATCCAATGGTGCGCAGCCAATAAACCAAGTATTAACCAAATCCAAGCGGGGTAAAGGGTTTCAACAGCTTTTATCTAAGCCCAACTGATCCATAACATGAAAAACCAAAAAGTCCGTTTTTCATCAAAAGTCATGCTGAAAAAAATGGTGGGAACCGGTTTTAAAGTATGGTGACGTACTATCCAATGGTGCGCAGGCCAATAAACCAAGTATTAACCAAATCCAAGCGGGGTAAAGGGTTTCAACAGCTTTTTATCTAAGCCCAACTGATCCATAACATGAAAAACAAAAAAGTCCGTTTTTCATCAAAAGTCATGCTGAAAAAAATGGTGGGAACCGGTTTTAAAGTATGGTGACGTACTATCCAATGGTGCGCAGCCAACAAACCAAGTATTAACCAAATCCAAGCGGGTAAAGGGTTTCAAACAACACTTTTATCTAAGCCCAACTGATCCATAACATGAAAAACAAAAAAGTCCGTTTTTCATCAAAAGTCATGCTGAAAAAAATGGTGGGAACCGGTTTTAAAGTATGGTGACGTACTATCCAATTGGTGCGCAGCCAATAAACCAAGTATTAAACCAAATCCAAGCGGGGTAAAGGGTTTCAACAGCTTTTTATCTAAGCCCAACTGATCCATAACATGAAAAACATAAAAGTCCGTTTTTCATCAAAAGTCATGCTGAAAAAAATGGTGGGAACCGGTTTTAAAGTATGGTGACGTACTATCCAATGGTGCGCAGCCAATAAACCAAGTATTAACCAAATCCAAGCGGGGGTAAAGGGGTTTCAACAGCTTTTATCTAAGCCCCAACTGATCCATAACATGAAAAACAAAAAAGTCCGTTTTTCATCAAAAGTCATGCTGAAAAAAATGGTGGGAACCGGTTTTAAAGTATTGGTGACGTACAATCCAATGGTGCGCAGCCAATAAACCAAGTATTAACCAAATCCAAGCGGGGTAAAGGGTTTCAACAGCTTTTATCTAAGCCCAACTGATCCATAACATGAAAAACAAAAAAGTCCGTTTTTCATCAAAAGTCATGCTGAAAAAATGGTGGG
>JARLTB010000630.1:0-22892 GCA_030141615.1 Unio pictorum
ACCATTCCTGCAGGCTATTATTTTAGTGGTCAACATTTAGTGACTACGATTCAAAACAGGTTCAATGCTGTGTTTGGTAAAGCCCTGGAGAAAGAAAGTGTTACCTTTGAGTACCATAAAGTGGCTCGTCGACTCCTGATAACATTTTCAGAGAAGAAAATGATAGCCATTACTTTTTGTCCTGAATTGTATGATATTTTAGGTGGAGACCTAAAGATGTTGGCCAAGAAAAATGAGATACCAGGCATAACCAGTAACTCGGATTTTGCCAAATATTTTCGATCCCCTGTAGAATTGAACCAAGGCCTCAACTTGATGTTTGTGTACTCCGATGTGGTGGAGTACAACGTAGTAGGACACACCTCTGTACCGTTACTGCGTGTCATTCCTTTCAAAGTGGATTCTGTCGCCGCTGACGAGGAAGGTGGAAATACCTATCACGTTCACCGTGAATTTGTGCATCCTCATTATTTACCCGTCAGTAAGTCGTATTTCGACAGTGTCAACATTACTATAAAAGGAGAACTAGGTCAAAATATTCCATTTACCAAAGGGAAAGTCACAGTGAAACTCCATTTTCAAAAACGATTCTCCAACAACTGAAAAAGTGATGTATCCTGTGTACCAAGGAGTCACTCGACAACGAGGACATGGTTTAGGAGATATGTTTAAATCAGCCTTTCGTTCCGTGGTCCCTGTTTTAAAACCAATGGTGACACGAGGATTGCACACCTTAAAAGATGCCGCATTGACTCACGGCAAAGATTTTCTTTACAATGTTCTCATTGACAAACAAAACCCCAAAGAAGCTTTTTTGAGAGCAGGCAAAAATACCTTGCTTCAAACGGGTAAAGAGCTTTTGGGTCGACGAGAAAGTCCTATAAATGCCCTGAACGGTACCGAGTCTGACATTCCTGCTTCCCTGAGGACACAGCAAGGACAAGGTAGAAAGCGTCGACGAAGACACCCTTTCAAAAGTCTCCGTACCTCTAAAGTTCGAAAGACAAAGAAAAAAAGAACCGCTCGAGACTTAGACATTTTTGATTATTAAAAGTGAAGAAAAAAACCTAAAGAAAAAATGATGCACCAAGAATCTTGTGCCTGTTCCAAGTCGGAACTAGATCTCTTTGCCATGCCACCCACGATGATGACCATGCAAGAAGCCCAATGGGTCGAATTTCATCCCGTCTCCTCTTTGACGGATTCAGCTCCCATCGAGTTTGAAATCAAAGGACAACCCGAAGATTACATTGATCTGAACAACAGTTACTTGTATTTGAAAGTGAAAGTGAGTAGAACGGACAACGACAACCCGCTGGCAGCCGAGGCCCAAGTAGCTCCCGTCAACAATTTTATGCATTCCTTGTTCAGCGATGTGGATTTGTACATGAATAACAAACTGGTCAGTAGTAGCATGGATACTTACCCTTACCGAGCGTACCTCGAAAATCTCTTGACGTACGGAAAAGAAGCCAAGAACACTCATCTAGATGCTTGCGTGGTATGGAAACCTGACACCGCAGATAAGTTTGAAGACACAGCCATAGCCACAGAAGCAGCCGAAAACACTCCTGCCAATCCTCACAATGTGGGTTTTAACGAGCGTCGAAAGAAAATTCTGCGAGGACGTAGTTTAGAACTGTTCGATCGTTTGCATTTAGACATGTGGTTTCAAGAGAAGTATTTACTGAACGGAGTAGATATTCGCTTGAGACTGAATCGTAGCAGTGCTGCTTTCCATTTGATGGCTGATGCCAACACATACAAAACCATTATCCAAGAAGCCAGGTTATACGTGCGTCGTGTGGAAGTGTTACCTAAAGTGGGAAATGACATCAGTCACACCTTGAGCAGAACGACAGCCAAGTATCCGATACGACGCGTGGAAGTCAAAACTTTCACCATTGCCGCTGGACTCCAATCTAAGATCGAAGATCATCTGTTCCAAGGACAGTTACCCAAACGTTTATTCATTGGTATCGTCAGCAATGCAGCCCTCAACGGTGCGCACAATATCAATCCTTTCGAGTTTAAGCACTACAATGTATCCAAAATCGAAGTCAGTCGCGATGGCAAAACTTTGTGTACCCGACCCTTCGAACCCAAGTTTGGCGAACAGAAAAATTACTTGAGGTCGTACTTGTCACTGTACGAAGCCACAGGACAGTTAGGAACCAACACCAGTCACGGTATTTCCTACGACGATTATGCAGGAGGTTACGCGTTGTGGGCTTTTGATTTCACTCCAGACCAAGGCAGTGACGAGGGACATTTCCACCCTATAAAATCTGGACAACTGCGTGTGGAACTTCAGTTTGCAGTACCTCTTCCCAATACGGTGAATGTCATTCTGTATGCCGAATTCGATAATACCATAGAAATCAACAGTTTGAGAGAAGTCATTCTAGACTATTAGACACTATGGAAGACCCTTGTCCTTCTTTGAATAGTGGAGAATCCATGGAATGGGAGGTTACAGAAAAATCAGTTCCCGAAGACCAAAAGGAAGAAGTAGTGATCATACAATCCAGATGGCCAGAACAGGAACAACAGTTAGTGGCTTGTTTTGCACAACACTTGGAAGATAAAATGAGGGACATGATTAAAAAAGATTGTTATGGATGTCAAATCGATCATCCCAGTCAAATTCAACACGATAAATGTATGATGATGAGTCAAGAAGAAAAATTGGATGATTATCTGAACGAAGCTTGGAGTCTCATCTCCGAAGAAGACGTGTTACTTCAGTGGTATAAAGGCTTACGTGATCATTCCTCTCCTCCATTGTTTGCTCGAGAAATCGATCGCATCGAAGCTCTCTTGGCCAAAAGTAAAGAGACGAAGCAAACCATCAGTTACTTGTCAGACCGTTTCAAACAAAAAGTCTGGATTGAATTGATGACTTATCATCACCTGTGAAGAAAGGAGAGAAAAAAAAAACAAGGCTACACAACAAAAAATGGATACTTGGGAACTTTATTATCTTTTGAATCGTAGTTCGTACACTGCTTCTTGGAATCCTGTCGTGTGTGCTAAAGATGAACTACCTCATCGCAATCCTCAAGAGAATCAAGCTTATGTCATCAACACAGATGACAGTCATCTTCCAGGAACTCACTGGGTAGCTGTCTACTTTCCTCAAAAGGGTTGTGCGGAGTATTTTGATTCGTATGGATTGCCTCCTTTCGAAGATGATATCATTGACTTTATGAGAAGAAATGCCCAGACGACACGATTCAATAATGTGAAATTACAAAGCACAGATTCTATGGTGTGTGGACAATATTGTATCTATTATCTACATCATCGCAGTCTTGGATATTCTTTAGAACATTTAGTGACTTATTTTGATCGTCATTCATCTCGAAACGATGACAAAGTAGATCGATGGTTTTGTGACCATTATGGCTATCTGTTGTCTTTAGCTAGGAAACGTAGTGTACATCAATCGCCCAATGATTTCCAACAGTGGAAATCTCAATTTAATTCACAACGTTGTCAACCATGTCAAAGATAATGTATTAGTGTTATGGAAGGAAAACATGTTTGTTCTTTGAAATAATGTTTGTTTTGTGAGTTGTTTTGTTATTTGAATAAAAATGTTGTGTTTTGAAACCAAATAGTCTGTCGTTTATTTTACATTTGTATTCATATAAATGCTCTTTGACTTTTCTTTCTATCCCTCACATCAAACTATCTAAACGTTTCAAAACCCTAAACCGCAGAGGGGTGTTTTCCATCACGTCCGCGCTTGAACCATATAAAGCAGGGGTAGTCTCCAGTCTGGCCATCCATTGTTTGACTCATCCTACTACGAAGATGTGCTCAAGACTAGCTAAGCTAAACGAAGCTTATGTCACTCTGCATCGTATCAGACACAATCTGATGCCAAAGCCTGAAGAGATTGAGAATGTAAGAATGCTACAAGTAACGGAAGACCTCATAGAAGAACTCTTCAGAGAGGAAATTCAAAAAGAGAAAGAAGAATGGACTGAGAAGTATCGACTTCAAAAGCAGCAGAGAAAACAGAGAGAACAGCAGCAGCAGCAGCAGCAGCAACAGCAGCAGGAACCAGACAGAAGTTTTGTCGACTGTCGTGTGGACACAAAAGAGTTCTCTTTCTCTTTCCGAAGAAGCAGACCCTATCGTGTAGCCAAACGAGGACGCAGTCTTAGACGATAAAAGATTGTCATCCTTCCTCGTACACACAAACACAAAAAAACAGCCCTTTTCAGGGCTACCCAATATTCTCGAAAAGAATTAATCATTCAATTTGCTTATGGTATGTGAGGAAGTTAGAAAAAAATAGAAGTGAGTCTATAATCACTATCTCATTTTACTTTTGTTTTGAAGTGCGTCTATAAGCACAACGTATTTTTCAAAATAACTTGTTCAATGTATAATTAATAGGAGTCAAGTATAAAAGTGTGGGGTGTTTTCTTTTAAGTCCACGTGTTTTGTTTTTTTGGTAATGATAGGGATAATGTAAGTTTTTTGGATCTAGGGGGTGTTTTCTATCACGTCAGCGTGTTTTGGTAATGATAGGGATAATGTAAGTTTTTTGGATCTAGGGGTGTTTTCTATCACGTCAGCGTGTTTTGGTAATGATAGGGATAATGTAAGTTTTTTGGATCTAGGGGTGTTTTCCATCACGTCCGCGCTTGAACTATATATAAAGAAGCACTCGTCAGTCTGGCTATATCATTCATTCATTTCAGGCAGAGGCAGCGGACTGAGTAGGACGGCATATCTGGAGCAGGCGACCTGGTGATGTCAGAGTTGTATTGCGAGAGCATGAGTCCCGGGCTTCACAGTTAAGGACGTGATTGTGATATTATCCCGTCACTGCAACAGACTGAAACATCAAATTGTACAGCGGTGGACTACGCAGAAACTCGAAATTGATATTTCGTAACTCCCGACCTGGCATCGTGGCAGAGATAGAAATGGAGGGAAGTATGCGAGACGTGGTGGCATTGACCTTGACCTTCGGAAGTAGAGACCACGTAACTCCCGAACTCGATTTGTGGCGGTGGTCAAAACAGAAGAAGAAAGGGGCCTCCACTTCTACCTAAATACAAGATGAAGAGAAATGGCGGCTATAGATGTTCAGGTTTCACGGATATAGACGTCACCACCGACCTACAAAGAACGCTGTTCAATGAAAAGATTTTCATTGCCATTGCCTTTGCCTGAAAAATAGGGGACTCATTTGGTTACGAGTACCCCTCTTTGAACAACTTTTCCGTGGCCCTAAAAGCTAATTTGACCTTATTGGTACCTCCAATAAAATTCAAGACTAAAAATACCTACCATTGACTACACTATTATATGTCGCTTAGACATTTTTAATTTTCTAAATTTGTTAGGGACTTACTAAATGTACGCTTATGTACTAGATTTTTAGAACAATAGGATGATAAATAATAATTCTTCAACTTAATATTTGAATAATTGCACAGGTGGCTAACACATTATTGGATGCTATTTGTCCATTAGTACAACTGGACTGAATTTGACCTTTTGTATGACCTTGTTTTTTCAGGTGTGGACTGCGTTCGTGGCCTTGCTGTCTTTCTGGTTGCGTGCTCTGGTGTGTGCTGCTGTGTCAACGCCCTCCTGGACCTGGACCTTTTCCTCCTTTGCCGTTCCTGCTCACAAAATTACTAGCGAAATGAGGAAACATTTCCCCTCGCTACCTTACAAATGCTCGATTGGATGATAGGGGTGGGTGTGTGTAGGTACTATTCCTACCCACCCCCAATATAGGCTTTCATTTCCCCTGATAGTTACTTTTTAGTAATTCAGGGGAACGCCTAAATCTATAGTGCAATTAAGCACTTAAACGGGAGGGGGAACACCCCTCCCACTAAATGGGTATCGACATGATACCTATAAAAGTTGCCCAAATGCCCCTAGAGGGCGGTGGCAACTGAAAAACCCACATTATCGTATCGTATAGTCTGGCTATATCGGGGGGGTCGTTGCATTCAGGCGAAGACTGCAGACCGAGTAGGACGGCTTTTCTGGAGCTGGCGACCTGGTGACGTCACGACGAGGTGCGAGAGCACATTGCCCGGGCTTAACAGCTAAGGACGGTTCAAGACGAAATCAACTCACTTCACTATGAAGAGAAACATCACAACGTGGGGCGGTGGACTGCGCAGCGGAAATATTTTGGAGAAGTCATAAGTCCCTTTAACAAGTGGCAGACGACGAAAACTTATGGAAATTGGACAGCCCACTAAAACCACGTGGTGAAGAAAAATGGCGGCGCTGAAAATAGACTTGCTCCAACATCGAAATACTGGATCAGCATTTCAACAGGCCATGGAAAATAAGAAATGTTGCGGACCTGAGGCGCGCTGACTGATGATATCAAAATATTGAGTAACCCGCAGGCTGCCGTAGGATGATATCGTCAAGTCAACGAAACACTACCTTGGATAGCCAGCATTTTGATTGCCATTACAGCGGTGTACGGATGCAATGCCAGCATCGGACTACTCGGATAAAGCAGTACAACGAAAAGATATATGCCATTTATCTTTTCATTCGCCTGAATAATAGGGGACTCATTTGGTTACGAGTACCCCTCTTTGAATAACTTTCCGTGGCTCTAAAAACCTAATTGGACTTTATTGGTATTGCCTCCAGCAAAATTCAAGACTAAAAATACCTAACATTGACTACACTATTATATGTCGCTCAGACATTTTTTAATTCTCCAAATTTGTTAGGGACTTAATATATGTACGCTTATGTACTAGTTTTATTCGAACGATAGGATTGTAAATAATAATTCTTCAACTTAATTATTTGAATAATTGCACAGGTGGCTAACACATTATTGGATGTTAATTTGTCCATTAATATAACTGGACTGAATTTGACCCTTAGTATGACCTTGTTGTTTCAGGTGTGGGCTGCGTCCTTTGCTGTGCTGTCTTGCTGTTGGCGTGCTCTGGTGTGTGCTGCTGTGTCAACGCCCTCCTGGACCTGGACCTTTTCCTCCTTTGCCGTTCCTGCTCACCAAAATTACTAGCGAAATGAGGAAACATTTCCCCTCGCTACCTTACAACTGCTCGATTGGATGATAGGGGTGGGTGTGTGTAGGTACTATTCCTACCCACCCTCGACATAGGCTTCCATTTCCCCTGATAGTTACTTTTTAGTAATTCAGGGGAACGCCTAAATCTATAGTGCAATTAAGCACTTAAACGGGAGGGGGAACACCCCTCCCACTAAATGGGTACCGACATGGTACCTATAAAAGTTGCCCAAATGCCCCTAGAGGGCGGTGGCAACTAAAAAACGGACATTATTGGTATCAGTCTGGCTACCCATCGTTGGCGCATCAACACCAAAGATGAATAGAGTTCAAAAGTTAAGAGAGCTTCAAATGCATCTGGAGAATGCTAGGCGTCTCCTGGACGAACTGGCAATGGAGGCCGAAGAAGAAGAGACCAGAATCAAAGAAGAGGAGGAGAGGAAAAAGAAAGAAGAGGAGAAGGAAATGAAAATGTCAATTTTGCCTCACCGTATGATGAGGCAAACTAGTGAAGTCAAGCCTATAGTGAGGACACCTTCACCAGAACCAGTTCGTCCACTACAGGTTCAGCCCCCACTGCCTCAGCCGCAACAACCACAGCCTCATCCACGGTTGCGGAATAGAGGCAGAAATGAAGAGACTTTCACTATCCCTCAAACAGAAGATTGGGATAGTGAAGCCACTCATTCTCCCTCTGCACTCCCAATCACAAGAGTGAATTGGGAGAATGATTGGAGTAGGAGATGTGTGTGTGGGGCTAGACCTGGGAGATGCCAACATTAACCAGGTGCAATTTGAAGTTTTAAAAACAGCCCTTCTCAGGGCTACCCAAATAACAAGAAAAGAAATACTATGTCAATTGCCAATGGGTGTGAGAGAGGAGTAGTGTGATTATAAACACTAACTCTATTTATATGGTATAGGGTTTAATTTTGGATAGTATATAATAGGGTTTGTTTTGGCTGCTTCCCCGTGTGTGTGGTTAGTATAGGGTGTGATTTTGGATAGTATATAGTAGGGTGTGTTTGGCTGCTTCCCCGTGTGTGTGTGGTTAGTATAGGGTGTGATTTTGGATAGTATATAATAGGATTTGTGAATAGTATCTAATATGACAAGTGAATGTAGGGGGTGTTTACTTTCACGTCCGTGCTTAAGATATATATACGCAATAGTCGGTCCTTGGAGCCATTCAATTTTGAACACATCAAGATGAATTTTGAATTGTTTATCCAACTCCGAGACAGCTGGTTTGGGATCCTTGATGCAGAATATCAAGTGGAAAGACTTGAGGAAGAATTTCAGAGTAACCATGGCTTTGTAAGCCAACTGAAATTAGCAAGAGATTTATTAGAAGGTATGATAGAGGAGGAAGACCAGAAATTAAGAAGACGTATTAAAAGAAAATATATAAGAATAGGGGACTTGAAGCAAGCACTTGATCATGTCATCAAAGTCAGGTGTTTTCTAGAAGAAACATTACATCTGATAGAGTGGGAATATGTGAAGTGGGGTCTAGACAGGCTAAAGAAAGCAGAAGCAATGATGAGAATGGTGATGGAAGAACAGGTGATCCAGATTAAAGAAAACTGGTCTAAGGAGAGAAAGGAAAAAAAGAACAAAAAGACGAAAGAGGACTTTGATCTACTCAATCTAAGATGGATGAGAGTTCAGGAAAAGTTTAGAGCTATGGGACATCCTGACTGGATTCCCGAAGAAAAAAAGAAGAAGAAAACGGGAATCATTGGTAAAATCAAAAGGTGGTGGAACAATGGCAGAAAATAAAAGAAGAAGAAGTATCCAAAGGCTCTTTTCAGGGCCACTCATAAGTCTCGAAAAGATAGTAGCTTTCATTGCCACCCTTTTTTTCCCTTGTTTTATTTCCCATGTTATATTTCCCTTGACGCTATATAGGCTCACTATGTTCCATTTCCCTTGACGCTATACAGTCCCACTATGTTAAATTCCCTTGTCGCTATACAGTCCCACTATGTTAAATTCCCTTGTCGCTATACAGTCCCACTATGTTAAATTTCCCTTGTCGCTATACAGTCCCACTATGTTCAATTTCCCTTGTCGCTATAGTACCCCAAGCTGTTTTGTCGCTATAGTGTCCCAAGCTGTTTTTGACTGGATTTTCCCTTGTCGCTATAAATCTTGTCGCCATAGTGTCCCAAGCTGTTTTTGACTGGATTTTCCATTGTCGCTATAGTGTCCCACATTACTACTCACCATACTTTAAAACCGGTTCCCACCATTTTTTTCAGCATGACTTTTGATGAAAAACGGACTTTTTTGTTTTTCATGTTATGGATCAGTTGGGCTTAGATAAAAGCTGTTGAAACCCTTTACCCCGCTTGGATTTGGTTAATACTTGGTTTATTGGCTGCGCACCATTGGATAGTACGTCACCATACTTTAAAACCGGTTCCCACCATTTTTTTCAGCATGACTTTTGATGAAAAACGGACTTTTTTGTTTTTCATGTTATGGATCAGTTGGGCTTAGATAAAAGCTGTTGAAACCCTTTACCCCGCTTGGATTTGGTTAATACTTGGTTTATTGGCTGCGCACCATTGGATAGTACGTCACCATACTTTAAAACCGGTTCCCACCATTTTTTTCAGCATGACTTTTGATGAAAAACGGACTTTTTTGTTTTTCATGTTATGGATCAGTTGGGCTTAGATAAAAGCTGTTGAAACCCTTTACCCCGCTTGGATTTGGTTAATACTTGGTTTATTGGCTGCACACCATTGGATAGTACGTCACCATACTTTAAAAGCGGTTCCCACTATTTTTTTCAGCATGACTTTTGATGAAAAACGGACTTTTTTGTTTTTCATGTTATGGATCAGTTGGGCTTAGATAAAAGCTGTTGAAACCCTTTACCCCGCTTGGATTTGGTTAATACTTGGTTTATTGGCTGCGCACCATTGGATAGTACGTCACCATACTTTAAAACCGGTTCCCACCATTTTTTTCAGCATGACTTTTGATGAAAAACGGACTTTTTTGTTTTTCATGTTATGGATCAGTTGGGCTTAGATAAAAGCTGTTGAAACCCTTTACCCCGCTTGGATTTGGTTAATACTTGGTTTATTGGCTGCGCACCATTGGATAGTACGTCACCATACTTTAAAACCGGTTCCCACCATTTTTTTCAGCATGACTTTTGATGAAAAACGGACTTTTTTGTTTTTCATGTTATGGATCAGTTGGGCTTAGATAAAAGCTGTTGAAACCCTTTACCCCGCTTGGATTTGGTTAATACTTGGTTTATTGGCTGCGCACCATTGGATAGTACGTCACCATACTTTAAAACCGGTTCCCACCATTTTTTTCAGCATGACTTTTGATGAAAAACGGACTTTTTTGTTTTTCATGTTATGGATCAGTTGGGCTTAGATAAAAGCTGTTGAAACCCCTTACCCCGCTTGGATTTGGTTAATACTTGGTTTATTGGCTGCGCACCATTGGATAGTACGTCACCATACTTTAAAACCGGTTCCCACCATTTTTTTCAGCATGACTTTTGATGAAAAACGGACTTTTTTGTTTTTCATGTTATGGATCAGTTGGGCTTAGATAAAAGCTGTTGAAACCCTTTACCCCGCTTGGATTTGGTTAATACTTGGTTTATTGGCTGCGCACCATTGGATAGTACGTCACCATACTTTAAAACCGGTTCCCACCATTTTTTTCAGCATGACTTTTGATGAAAAACGGACTTTTTTGTTTTTTCATGTTATGGATCAGTTGGGCTTAGATAAAAGCTGTTGAAACCCTTTACCCCGCTTGGATTTGGTTAATACTTGGTTTATTGGCTGCGCACCATTGGATAGTACGTCACCATACTTTAAAACCGGTTCCCACCATTTTTTTTCAGCATGACTTTTGATGAAAAACGGACTTTTTTGTTTTTCATGTTATGGATCAGTTGGGATTAGATAAAAGCTGTTGAAACCCTTTACCCCGCTTGGATTTGGTTAATACTTGGTTTATTGGCTGCGCACCATTGGATAGTACGTCACCATACTTTAAAACCGGTTCCCACCATTTTTTCAGCATGACTTTTGATGAAAAACGGACTTTTTTGTTTTTCATGTTATGGATCAGTTGGGCTTAGATAAAAGCTGTTGAAACCCTTTGCCCCGCTTGGATTTGGTTAATACTTGGTTTATTGGCTGCGCACCATTGGATAGTACGTCACCATACTTTAAAACCGGTTCCCACCATTTTTTTCAGCATGACTTTTGATGAAAAACGGACTTTTTTTTTTTCATGTTATGTATCGGTTGGGCTTAGATAAAAGCTGTTGAAACCCTTTACCCCGCTTGGATTTGGTTAATACTTGGTTTATTGGCTGCGCACCATTGGATAGTACGTCACCATACTTTAAAACCGGTTCCCACCATTTTTTTCAGCATGACTTTTGATGAAAAACGGACTTTTTTGTTTTTCATGTTATGGATCAGTTGGGCTTAGATAAAAGCTGTTGAAACCCTTTACCCCGCTTGGATTTGGTTAATACTTGGTTTATTGGCTGCGCACCATTGGATAGTACGTCACCATACTTTAAAACCGCTTCCCACCATTTTTTTCAGCATGACTTTTGATGAAAAACGGACTTTTTTGTTTTTCATGTTATGGATCAGTTGGGCTTAGATAAAAGCTGTTGAAACCCTTTACCCCGCTTGGATTTGGTTAATACTTGGTTTATTGGCTGCGCACCATTGGATAGTACGTCACCATACTTTAAAACCGGTTCCCACCATTTTTTTCAGCATGACTTTTGATGAAAAACGGACTTTTTTGTTTTTCATGTTATGGATCAGTTGGGCTTAGATAAAAGCTGTTGAAACCCTTTACCCGCTTGGATTTGGTTAATACTTGGTTTATTGGCTGCGCACCATTGGATAGTACGTCACCATACTTTAAAACCGGTTCCCACCATTTTTTTCAGCATGACTTTTGATGAAAAACGGACTTTTTTGTTTTTCATGTTATGGATCAGTTGGGCTTAGATAAAAGCTGTTGAAACCCTTTACTCCGCTTGGATTTGGTTAATACTTGGTTTATTGGCTGCGCACCATTGGATAGTACGTCACCATACTTTAAAACCGGTTCCCACCATTTTTTTCAGCATGACTTTTGATGAAAAATGGACTTTTTTGTTTTTCATGTTATGGATCAGTTTTCTTAGATAAAAGCTGTTGAAACCCTTTACCCCGCTTGGATTTGGTTAATACTTGGTTTATTGGCTGCGCACCATTGGATAGTACGTCACCATACTTTAAAACCGGTTCCCACCATTTTTTTCAGCATGACTTTTGATGAAAAACGGACTTTTTTGTTTTTCATGTTATGGATCAGTTGGGCTTAGATAAAAGCTGTTGAAACCCTTTACCCCGCTTGGATTTGGTTAATACTTGGTTTATTGGCTGCGCACCATTGGATAGTACGTCACCATACTTTAAAACCGGTTCCCACCATTTTTTTCAGCATGACTTTTGATGAAAAACGGACTTTTTTGTTTTTCATGTTATGGATCAGTTGGGCTTAGATAAAAGCTGTTGAAACCCTTTACCCCGCTTGGATTTGGTTAATACTTGGTTTATTGGCTGCGCACCATTGGATAGTACGTCACCATACTTTAAAACCGGTTCCCACCATTTTTTTCAGCATGACTTTTGATGAAAAACGGACTTTTTTGTTTTTCATGTTATGGATCAGTTGGGCTTAGATAAAAGCTGTTGAAACCCTTTACCCCGCTTGGATTTGGTTAATACTTGGTTTATTGGCTGCGCACCATTGGATAGTACGTCACCATACTTTAAAACCGGTTCCCACCATTTTTTTCAGCATGACTTTTGATGAAAAACGGACTTTTTTGTTTTTCATGTTATGGATCAGTTGGGCTTAGATAAAAGCTGTTGAAACCCTTTACCCCGCTTGGATTTGGTTAATACTTGGTTTATTGGCTGCGCACCATTGGATAGTACGTCACCATACTTTAAAACCGGTTCCCACCATTTTTTTCAGCATGACTTTTGATGAAAAACGGACTTTTTTGTTTTTCATGTTATGGATCAGTTGGGCTTAGATAAAAGCTGTTGAAACCCTTTACCCCGCTTGGATTTGGTTAATACTTGGTTTATTGGCTGCGCACCATTGGATAGTACGTCACCATACTTTAAAACCGGTTCCCACCATTTTTTTCAGCATGACTTTTGATGAAAAACGGACTTTTTTGTTTTTCATAGTTATGGATCAGTTGGGCTTAGATAAAAGCTGTTGAAACCCTTTACCCCGCTTGGATTTGGTTAATACTTGGTTTATTGGCTGCGCACCATTGGATAGTACGTCACCATACTTTAAAACCGGTTCCCACCATTTTTTTCAGCATGACTTTTGATGAAAAACGGACTTTTTTGTTTTTCATGTTATGGATCAGTTGGGCTTAGATAAAAGCTGTTGAAACCCTTTACCCCGCTTGGATTTGGTTAATACTTGGTTTATTGGCTGCGCACCATTGGATAGTACGTCACCATACTTTAAAACCGGTTCCCACCATTTTTTTCAGCATGACTTTTGATGAAAAACGGACTTTTTTGTTTTTCATGTTATGGATCAGTTGGGCTTAGATAAAAGCTGTTGAAACCCTTTACCCCGCTTGGATTTGGTTAATACTTGGTTTATTGGCTGCGCACCATTGGATAGTACGTCACCATACTTTAAAACCGGTTCCCACCATTTTTTTCAGCATGACTTTTGATGAAAAACGGACTTTTTTGTTTTTCATGTTATGGATCAGTTGGGCTTAGATAAAAGCTGTTGAAACCCTTTACCCCGCTTGGATTTGGTTAATACTTGGTTTATTGGCTGCGCACCATTGGATAGTACGTCACCATACTTTAAAACCGGTTCCCACCATTTTTTTCAGCATGACTTTTGATGAAAAACGGACTTTTTTGTTTTTCATGTTATGGATCAGTTGGGCTTAGATAAAAGCTGTTGAAACCCTTTACCCCGCTTGGATTTGGTTAATACTTGGTTTATTGGCTGCGCACCATTGGATAGTACGTCACCATACTTTAAAACCGGTTCCCACCATTTTTTTCAGCATGACTTTTGATGAAAAACGGACTTTTTTGTTTTTCATGTTATGGATCAGTTGGGCTTAGATAAAAGCTGTTGAAACCCTTTACCCCGCTTGGATTTGGTTAATACTTGGTTTATTGGCTGCGCACCATTGGATAGTACGTCACCATACTTTAAAACCGGTTCCCACCATTTTTTTCAGCATGACTTTTGATGAAAAACGGACTTTTTTGTTTTTCATGTTATGGATCAGTTGGGCTTAGATAAAAGCTGTTGAAACCCTTTACCCCGCTTGGATTTGGTTAATACTTGGTTTATTGGCTGCGCACCATTGGATAGTACGTCACCATACTTTAAAACCGGTTCCCACCATTTTTTTCAGCATGACTTTTGATGAAAAACGGACTTTTTTGTTTTTCATGTTATGGATCAGTTGGGCTTAGATAAAAGCTGTTGAAACCCTTTACCCCGCTTGGATTTGGTTAATACTTGGTTTATTGGCTGCGCACCATTGGATAGTACGTCACCATACTTTAAAACCGGTTCCCACCATTTTTTTCAGCATGACTTTTGATGAAAAACGGACTTTTTTGTTTTTCATGTTATGGATCAGTTGGGCTTAGATAAAAGCTGTTGAAACCCTTTACCCCGCTTGGATTTGGTTAATACTTGGTTTATTGGCTGCGCACCATTGGATAGTACGTCACCATACTTTAAAACCGGTTCCCACCATTTTTTTCAGCATGACTTTTGATGAAAAACGGACTTTTTTGTTTTTCATGTTATGGATCAGTTGGGCTTAGATAAAAGCTGTTGAAACCCTTTACCCCGCTTGGATTTGGTTAATACTTGGTTTATTGGCTGCGCACCATTGGATAGTACGTCACCATACTTTAAAACCGGTTCCCACCATTTTTTTCAGCATGACTTTTGATGAAAAACGGACTTTTTTGTTTTTCATGTTATGGATCAGTTGGGCTTAGATAAAAGCTGTTGAAACCCTTTACCCCGCTTGGATTTGGTTAATACTTGGTTTATTGGCTGCGCACCATTGGATAGTACGTCACCATACTTTAAAACCGGTTCCCACCATTTTTTTCAGCATGACTTTTGATGAAAAACGGACTTTTTTGTTTTTCATGTTATGGATCAGTTGGGCTTAGATAAAAGCTGTTGAAACCCTTTACCCCGCTTGGATTTGGTTAATACTTGGTTTATTGGCTGCGCACCATTGGATAGTACGTCACCATACTTTAAAACCGGTTCCCACCATTTTTTTCAGCATGACTTTTGATGAAAAACGGACTTTTTTGTTTTTCATGTTATGGATCAGTTGGGCTTAGATAAAAGCTGTTGAAACCCTTTACCCCGCTTGGATTTGGTTAATACTTGGTTTATTGGCTGCGCACCATTGGATAGTACGTCACCATACTTTAAAACCGGTTCCCACCATTTTTTTCAGCATGACTTTTGATGAAAAACGGACTTTTTTGTTTTTCATGTTATGGATCAGTTGGGCTTAGATAAAAGCTGTTGAAACCCTTTACCCCGCTTGGATTTGGTTAATACTTGGTTTATTGGCTGCGCACCATTGGATAGTACGTCACCATACTTTAAAACCGGTTCCCACCATTTTTTTCAGCATGACTTTTGATGAAAAACGGACTTTTTTGTTTTTCATGTTATGGATCAGTTGGGCTTAGATAAAAGCTGTTGAAACCCTTTACCCCGCTTGGATTTGGTTAATACTTGGTTTATTGGCTGCGCACCATTGGATAGTACGTCACCATACTTTAAAACCGGTTCCCACCATTTTTTTCAGCATGACTTTTGATGAAAAACGGACTTTTTTGTTTTTCATGTTATGGATCAGTTGGGCTTAGATAAAAGCTGTTGAAACCCTTTACCCCGCTTGGATTTGGTTAATACTTGGTTTATTGGCTGCGCACCATTGGATAGTACGTCACCATACTTTAAAACCGGTTCCCACCATTTTTTTCAGCATGACTTTTGATGAAAAACGGACTTTTTTGTTTTTCATGTTATGGATCAGTTGGGCTTAGATAAAAGCTGTTGAAACCCTTTACCCCGCTTGGATTTGGTTAATACTTGGTTTATTGGCTGCGCACCATTGGATAGTACGTCACCATACTTTAAAACCGGTTCCCACCATTTTTTTCAGCATGACTTTTGATGAAAAACGGACTTTTTTGTTTTTCATGTTATGGATCAGTTGGGCTTAGATAAAAGCTGTTGAAACCCTTTACCCCGCTTGGATTTGGTTAATACTTGGTTTATTGGCTGCGCACCATTGGATAGTACGTCACCATACTTTAAAACCGGTTCCCACCATTTTTTTCAGCATGACTTTTGATGAAAAACGGACTTTTTTGTTTTTCATGTTATGGATCAGTTGGGCTTAGATAAAAGCTGTTGAAACCCTTTACCCCGCTTGGATTTGGTTAATACTTGGTTTATTGGCTGCGCACCATTGGATAGTACGTCACCATACTTTAAAACCGGTTCCCACCATTTTTTTCAGCATGACTTTTGATGAAAAACGGACTTTTTTGTTTTTCATGTTATGGATCAGTTGGGCTTAGATAAAAGCTGTTGAAACCCTTTACCCCGCTTGGATTTGGTTAATACTTGGTTTATTGGCTGCGCACCATTGGATAGTACGTCACCATACTTTAAAACCGGTTCCCACCATTTTTTTCAGCATGACTTTTGATGAAAAACGGACTTTTTTGTTTTTCATGTTATGGATCAGTTGGGCTTAGATAAAAGCTGTTGAAACCCTTTACCCCGCTTGGATTTGGTTAATACTTGGTTTATTGGCTGCGCACCATTGGATAGTACGTCACCATACTTTAAAACCGGTTCCCACCATTTTTTTCAGCATGACTTTTGATGAAAAACGGACTTTTTTGTTTTTCATGTTATGGATCAGTTGGGCTTAGATAAAAGCTGTTGAAACCCTTTACCCCGCTTGGATTTGGTTAATACTTGGTTTATTGGCTGCGCACCATTGGATAGTACGTCACCATACTTTAAAACCGGTTCCCACCATTTTTTTCAGCATGACTTTTGATGAAAAACGGACTTTTTTGTTTTTCATGTTATGGATCAGTTGGGCTTAGATAAAAGCTGTTGAAACCCTTTACCCCGCTTGGATTTGGTTAATACTTGGTTTATTGGCTGCGCACCATTGGATAGTACGTCACCATACTTTAAAACCGGTTCCCACCATTTTTTTCAGCATGACTTTTGATGAAAAACGGACTTTTTTGTTTTTCATGTTATGGATCAGTTGGGCTTAGATAAAAGCTGTTGAAACCCTTTACCCCGCTTGGATTTGGTTAATACTTGGTTTATTGGCTGCGCACCATTGGATAGTACGTCACCATACTTTAAAACCGGTTCCCACCATTTTTTTCAGCATGACTTTTGATGAAAAACGGACTTTTTTGTTTTTCATGTTATGGATCAGTTGGGCTTAGATAAAAGCTGTTGAAACCCTTTACCCCGCTTGGATTTGGTTAATACTTGGTTTATTGGCTGCGCACCATTGGATAGTACGTCACCATACTTTAAAACCGGTTCCCACCATTTTTTTCAGCATGACTTTTGATGAAAAACGGACTTTTTTGTTTTTCATGTTATGGATCAGTTGGGCTTAGATAAAAGCTGTTGAAACCCTTTACCCCGCTTGGATTTGGTTAATACTTGGTTTATTGGCTGCGCACCATTGGATAGTACGTCACCATACTTTAAAACCGGTTCCCACCATTTTTTTCAGCATGACTTTTGATGAAAAACGGACTTTTTTGTTTTTCATGTTATGGATCAGTTGGGCTTAGATAAAAGCTGTTGAAACCCTTTACCCCGCTTGGATTTGGTTAATACTTGGTTTATTGGCTGCGCACCATTGGATAGTACGTCACCATACTTTAAAACCGGTTCCCACCATTTTTTTCAGCATGACTTTTGATGAAAAACGGACTTTTTTGTTTTTCATGTTATGGATCAGTTGGGCTTAGATAAAAGCTGTTGAAACCCTTTACCCCGCTTGGATTTGGTTAATACTTGGTTTATTGGCTGCGCACCATTGGATAGTACGTCACCATACTTTAAAACCGGTTCCCACCATTTTTTTCAGCATGACTTTTGATGAAAAACGGACTTTTTTGTTTTTCATGTTATGGATCAGTTGGGCTTAGATAAAAGCTGTTGAAACCCTTTACCCCGCTTGGATTTGGTTAATACTTGGTTTATTGGCTGCGCACCATTGGATAGTACGTCACCATACTTTAAAACCGGTTCCCACCATTTTTTTCAGCATGACTTTTGATGAAAAACGGACTTTTTTGTTTTTCATGTTATGGATCAGTTGGGCTTAGATAAAAGCTGTTGAAACCCTTTACCCCGCTTGGATTTGGTTAATACTTGGTTTATTGGCTGCGCACCATTGGATAGTACGTCACCATACTTTAAAACCGGTTCCCACCATTTTTTTCAGCATGACTTTTGATGAAAAACGGACTTTTTTGTTTTTCATGTTATGGATCAGTTGGGCTTAGATAAAAGCTGTTGAAACCCTTTACCCCGCTTGGATTTGGTTAATACTTGGTTTATTGGCTGCGCACCATTGGATAGTACGTCACCATACTTTAAAACCGGTTCCCACCATTTTTTTCAGCATGACTTTTGATGAAAAACGGACTTTTTTGTTTTTCATGTTATGGATCAGTTGGGCTTAGATAAAAGCTGTTGAAACCCTTTACCCCGCTTGGATTTGGTTAATACTTGGTTTATTGGCTGCGCACCATTGGATAGTACGTCACCATACTTTAAAACCGGTTCCCACCATTTTTTTCAGCATGACTTTTGATGAAAAACGGACTTTTTTGTTTTTCATGTTATGGATCAGTTGGGCTTAGATAAAAGCTGTTGAAACCCTTTACCCCGCTTGGATTTGGTTAATACTTGGTTTATTGGCTGCGCACCATTGGATAGTACGTCACCATACTTTAAAACCGGTTCCCACCATTTTTTTCAGCATGACTTTTGATGAAAAACGGACTTTTTTGTTTTTCATGTTATGGATCAGTTGGGCTTAGATAAAAGCTGTTGAAACCCTTTACCCCGCTTGGATTTGGTTAATACTTGGTTTATTGGCTGCGCACCATTGGATAGTACGTCACCATACTTTAAAACCGGTTCCCACCATTTTTTTCAGCATGACTTTTGATGAAAAACGGACTTTTTTGTTTTTCATGTTATGGATCAGTTGGGCTTAGATAAAAGCTGTTGAAACCCTTTACCCCGCTTGGATTTGGTTAATACTTGGTTTATTGGCTGCGCACCATTGGATAGTACGTCACCATACTTTAAAACCGGTTCCCACCATTTTTTTCAGCATGACTTTTGATGAAAAACGGACTTTTTTGTTTTTCATGTTATGGATCAGTTGGGCTTAGATAAAAGCTGTTGAAACCCTTTACCCCGCTTGGATTTGGTTAATACTTGGTTTATTGGCTGCGCACCATTGGATAGTACGTCACCATACTTTAAAACCGGTTCCCACCATTTTTTTCAGCATGACTTTTGATGAAAAACGGACTTTTTTGTTTTTCATGTTATGGATCAGTTGGGCTTAGATAAAAGCTGTTGAAACCCTTTACCCCGCTTGGATTTGGTTAATACTTGGTTTATTGGCTGCGCACCATTGGATAGTACGTCACCATACTTTAAAACCGGTTCCCACCATTTTTTTCAGCATGACTTTTGATGAAAAACGGACTTTTTTGTTTTTCATGTTATGGATCAGTTGGGCTTAGATAAAAGCTGTTGAAACCCTTTACCCCGCTTGGATTTGGTTAATACTTGGTTTATTGGCTGCGCACCATTGGATAGTACGTCACCATACTTTAAAACCGGTTCCCACCATTTTTTTCAGCATGACTTTTGATGAAAAACGGACTTTTTTGTTTTTCATGTTATGGATCAGTTGGGCTTAGATAAAAGCTGTTGAAACCCTTTACCCCGCTTGGATTTGGTTAATACTTGGTTTATTGGCTGCGCACCATTGGATAGTACGTCACCATACTTTAAAACCGGTTCCCACCATTTTTTTCAGCATGACTTTTGATGAAAAACGGACTTTTTTGTTTTTCATGTTATGGATCAGTTGGGCTTAGATAAAAGCTGTTGAAACCCTTTACCCCGCTTGGATTTGGTTAATACTTGGTTTATTGGCTGCGCACCATTGGATAGTACGTCACCATACTTTAAAACCGGTTCCCACCATTTTTTTCAGCATGACTTTTGATGAAAAACGGACTTTTTTGTTTTTCATGTTATGGATCAGTTGGGCTTAGATAAAAGCTGTTGAAACCCTTTACCCCGCTTGGATTTGGTTAATACTTGGTTTATTGGCTGCGCACCATTGGATAGTACGTCACCATACTTTAAAACCGGTTCCCACCATTTTTTTCAGCATGACTTTTGATGAAAAACGGACTTTTTTGTTTTTCATGTTATGGATCAGTTGGGCTTAGATAAAAGCTGTTGAAACCCTTTACCCCGCTTGGATTTGGTTAATACTTGGTTTATTGGCTGCGCACCATTGGATAGTACGTCACCATACTTTAAAACCGGTTCCCACCATTTTTTTCAGCATGACTTTTGATGAAAAACGGACTTTTTTGTTTTTCATGTTATGGATCAGTTGGGCTTAGATAAAAGCTGTTGAAACCCTTTACCCCGCTTGGATTTGGTTAATACTTGGTTTATTGGCTGCGCACCATTGGATAGTACGTCACCATACTTTAAAACCGGTTCCCACCATTTTTTTCAGCATGACTTTTGATGAAAAACGGACTTTTTTGTTTTTCATGTTATGGATCAGTTGGGCTTAGATAAAAGCTGTTGAAACCCTTTACCCCGCTTGGATTTGGTTAATACTTGGTTTATTGGCTGCGCACCATTGGATAGTACGTCACCATACTTTAAAACCGGTTCCCACCATTTTTTTCAGCATGACTTTTGATGAAAAACGGACTTTTTTGTTTTTCATGTTATGGATCAGTTGGGCTTAGATAAAAGCTGTTGAAACCCTTTACCCCGCTTGGATTTGGTTAATACTTGGTTTATTGGCTGCGCACCATTGGATAGTACGTCACCATACTTTAAAACCGGTTCCCACCATTTTTTTCAGCATGACTTTTGATGAAAAACGGACTTTTTTGTTTTTCATGTTATGGATCAGTTGGGCTTAGATAAAAGCTGTTGAAACCCTTTACCCCGCTTGGATTTGGTTAATACTTGGTTTATTGGCTGCGCACCATTGGATAGTACGTCACCATACTTTAAAACCGGTTCCCACCATTTTTTTCAGCATGACTTTTGATGAAAAACGGACTTTTTTGTTTTTCATGTTATGGATCAGTTGGGCTTAGATAAAAGCTGTTGAAACCCTTTACCCCGCTTGGATTTGGTTAATACTTGGTTTATTGGCTGCGCACCATTGGATAGTACGTCACCATACTTTAAAACCGGTTCCCACCATTTTTTTCAGCATGACTTTTGATGAAAAACGGACTTTTTTGTTTTTCATGTTATGGATCAGTTGGGCTTAGATAAAAGCTGTTGAAACCCTTTACCCCGCTTGGATTTGGTTAATACTTGGTTTATTGGCTGCGCACCATTGGATAGTACGTCACCATACTTTAAAACCGGTTCCCACCATTTTTTTCAGCATGACTTTTGATGAAAAACGGACTTTTTTGTTTTTCATGTTATGGATCAGTTGGGCTTAGATAAAAGCTGTTGAAACCCTTTACCCCGCTTGGATTTGGTTAATACTTGGTTTATTGGCTGCGCACCATTGGATAGTACGTCACCATACTTTAAAACCGGTTCCCACCATTTTTTTCAGCATGACTTTTGATGAAAAACGGACTTTTTTGTTTTTCATGTTATGGATCAGTTGGGCTTAGATAAAAGCTGTTGAAACCCTTTACCCCGCTTGGATTTGGTTAATACTTGGTTTATTGGCTGCGCACCATTGGATAGTACGTCACCATACTTTAAAACCGGTTCCCACCATTTTTTTCAGCATGACTTTTGATGAAAAACGGACTTTTTTGTTTTTCATGTTATGGATCAGTTGGGCTTAGATAAAAGCTGTTGAAACCCTTTACCCCGCTTGGATTTGGTTAATACTTGGTTTATTGGCTGCGCACCATTGGATAGTACGTCACCATACTTTAAAACCGGTTCCCACCATTTTTTTCAGCATGACTTTTGATGAAAAACGGACTTTTTTGTTTTTCATGTTATGGATCAGTTGGGCTTAGATAAAAGCTGTTGAAACCCTTTACCCCGCTTGGATTTGGTTAATACTTGGTTTATTGGCTGCGCACCATTGGATAGTACGTCACCATACTTTAAAACCGGTTCCCACCATTTTTTTCAGCATGACTTTTGATGAAAAACGGACTTTTTTGTTTTTCATGTTATGGATCAGTTGGGCTTAGATAAAAGCTGTTGAAACCCTTTACCCCGCTTGGATTTGGTTAATACTTGGTTTATTGGCTGCGCACCATTGGATAGTACGTCACCATACTTTAAAACCGGTTCCCACCATTTTTTTCAGCATGACTTTTGATGAAAAACGGACTTTTTTGTTTTTCATGTTATGGATCAGTTGGGCTTAGATAAAAGCTGTTGAAAC
>JARLTB010000631.1:0-43977 GCA_030141615.1 Unio pictorum
CGATCAACGTTTCAGTCATATGATATTTGATCAATTAGGTGTGAAAGACGTCTCACTGAGAATAAACGGCCAACAGGAACCATCCGAGGATATACAACTTAATTACACAGAAAATCATATCGCACGAGTTTATCATCGTCTGTTGTCATTTATGGCACGCGACCAAAATGTGGATACTGGTTTGCAAATATCACAATACGACTTTAAAAATCTGTATCCGATCTATTACTTCTCACTGGAACATCTCGATTTGATGAGACAATCTGTCGTTGATATACATTTTAGAGCTAATGTGACTCGTGGTGCTATTGCTGATTATAGAGCGGTTGCTGTTATTCTCAGTGATAAATCAATGCTACTCGAAGGTGTTGGAGGAAGAATGAGAGTGGTAGATGCCCCAGTAGAAAATCTTTGATTTTCAAAAACATGTAATTGAAATCGTAAACGATTTTCTCGATTTAGAATCAATCTATTATGTATAATGTCATATAGTGTTATTAGTGTTGCGTTAACTCCCGGTCAATTAAAAAAATTGCAATCGGAATCAGCTAAAAAATGTGGAACCACAATCACGTTGAAACCCAACCAAATGACTGGTGGTGCAAATAAACTATCGCTGACAACTCGTCAGGTGAAACATTTCAATGATGCACTTGCAGCCAAAAAAGGTGTTCAGATTACTCTCTCTGCGGCTGCTATCAAAAATATGATTAAAACAGGCGGTATATTCCCGTTGTTAGCTGCAATACCAGCATTGATTGCAGCAGCAGCCCCAGCGGTGGCTAAAGCGGCAGCGTTAGGAGCCGTTGGTACTGCAGCAGGAATGGCACTACAGAAAGCAACTGGGAAAGGATATAAAAAAAAGGGACGATCCGTTCACGGATTGGGTCTAAGACTACCAGGAACCCCGTATTCGTGGTACAGCGGAAAGGGTCTAAGACTACCAGGAACGATTTATTAATTCAGAAATCTTCGATTTCCGAACCGATGGTTCCCATGTCCAATTTTGATTTACTCGATGCTGCTAAAAAACTCGCGATTAAAAACTTCAGAGGTGTCTTTATGAAAGATCAATTACCACATCAACCAAACAGCGTTGAAACCGGAATCATTAATTTAGATAACAGCACCGGACCCGGAACTCACTGGGTTGCATACGCTATTGATCCACGTGGGATTGTCTATTTTGATTCATATGGATTAGCCCCACCAAAAGAGTTTTTGCGTTATATAAAAACCCTTCCAATGAAGACTTGGTATTCTACGCTACCAACACAACAAATGAATGACCCACTAATATGTGGCAGCGAAGTATTAAATGTCCTTAACGCTATTTCTAACTCCTTGAGTAACCCAAGCGGAAAACCACCACATGTTGTCGTGAATGAATACACTAGTAATCGCTGGAAATCGAAACGATTTTAGAGAGAGAAAGAGTTTTACAATAACATGATTGATATTTGGGGGAGATCTTTGAAACCCAAACCCGATGGCACTGCACCCCCTGATTCTATCAAGGATGTAAAAAAACTAATCAAAGATGAAATAGCTGAGACGTTGAATTTAACAAGTGTTGATCCGAACGAAATAGTTGTATTTCAGGACAAACAGGGTAAATTGAAAAGCAGTGATGTGTCATTGAATGACATTTTGATACGGCAGCGCGACGCCACTGAAAACTCTATTGCGTTGTATTCCAGCGACGGACGACTTAAACCAGGTGCACTTGTGTCTACGATCACTGATAAGATTGATACCCATGACAAGATGATTATCACCAACAACCGCATGATTGCCGACAACGACAACAGGATTGCCGCCCACGACAATAAGATTGATACCCATGACAATGAGTTGAAAAATTCTGTGTTGGAACTAACAACACTTCAATCTAGAATTGAAGAAAACGGAAAACAGTTTACATCATTTCGTAGAAATATCATTGATAAATTTATTGGAACCCCGTTAGATAAAATTGAAATAAAACTCCCTGATATTAAAAAATCCATCGATGAGACGAAAAACTTCATCGAAGCCGTCAAAGGTGATTTTTCGAGGATGATAACAATCATTGAAAAAACAAAAATTCCTCATGAGAAAACCAACAACGTCGTGTACACAATCCAACACGGATCATTTGCCTGGACACCTACAGACAACAAATTAGATATCACTGCAACCGTCAAGGGTATTTATCGATTAACACTAGTGACAACGGACCAATTTAATATTTCATCGTCGAGTTCATCCGGGGTCAACAATACGATTTCAACGATCATCGACAAGGATACAACTGAAAAGTTCACGATAACATCTACTGATATTGATTTGTTTAGAATTTCGGTATCATGGTATTTGGAATTCGTAGCGGATTTAAGTAAATAACTAAATTGAAAGGAAAATCGTTCGGATTTCACAATTGAAAACACTAGTATTTTTAAAATAAAAATGATTTCATCAACGCAATGTCGCTATGATCAGGTCAGAGAATTTCAAAATAGACTCAAAACCCTCACTGAGGAGTATCAAATAAAAATAAAAAAATACCGACGAAGAATCACCGCAATTGATGTTATTGTGTACTCGGTGTCAAGCGTTCTCGCTGGCGCCGGAATAATACTTGCATCGGTTACAATGATTGCCCCGGTCGTAGTTCCAATTTGCATTTCTGCGGTGGCTACAATCGGGGGTATATCAACCGGGATAGCAAAAAAGATATCATCATGCAGCCAGAGTAAACTGCAGAATTACTTACTTCAATTTCATATTGCATCAACCGCATACTCGCAATTATCATTGATGATATCATCGTCACTCGATAATACGATTATATCAGATAGTGAATTCTCAGCGATGGTCAGTATTTTTGATTCCGCGATATCGAAATTAGAGCGACAACATGAATATAATAACAATGACAACATCGATGGAATTAGAAAACACGAACCCAAAAAACAAAATGATCTCAATAATATCAACATTACCAGATTGTGAGTTCTCAGTGATGGTCAGTATTTATGATTCCTCGATACCAAAATTAGAAATACAACATGAGTATAATAACAATGACGACACCGCAGGAATTACTTCAACGAATAGTGGAGAACACGAACCCAGTACAAACAAGCATGATATCAATAACATCAACGAATCCAGAATTCAGTGTGAATTTCCCCTCTCCGGTCCCAGTGAAGGAGATAGCGCTAGCAAAACTACGAGTGTATCACAGTTGGCCTAATATCAGATCAAAATCATTTGGTGGTCAACAACCCAATAATTCTTTAGTGTTTGCAAATGAGAATAAACCCGACGGAACCCCAGACTGGAAAGTTGTTTCGATACCAACAGGGTCATACCAAATCGAACAAATCAATGATGAATTCGCGCGTAGAATAAAATCGATTACTGGAAAAGAATCAAAAATCGCTATAACAGTTCATGAACCGACGCTATCATCCGCAATTGAGATAAGTACAGAAGGATACGTCGTAGATATCTATCAGAGTTCTATTAGAACCGTATTAGGATGGCCTGAATTACCACCAGGGGGAAAAACCGTTGATTTACCAGAACCACAAAAAACTGATTATATCACCGACAGAATAAAACCTGATAATCCAATAAGGAGTTATAAAGATCACCAATTCACTATAGATTTTTTTGGTTTCATATTCGAAAAAAAGGCGGATGGTAGATCATTGTCAGAGTATCCTTTTGCTAAAAAACCTGAAATCGTTAAAAATTTCACAGCAATGAATAATGATTTTTCACTGTTGTTAATATCTCTTAAATCCGGTTCTCTCACCCGAGATGAATTTATCAGCGTCGTAGAAACATGCAATAAAATTATCGACGATATGGAAACATTTAACCTAAAAATTATTCAGGATATATTAGATGAAGATAACCCAAAATCGAGAACAGAATTTGCATTAGACTATAAAATCCGCGTTGAAGATATCCCCACATTCAAACTACCAGGATATAACGTACCAGAACTAAAAAAACTTCTCAGTGACACCATCGATGTTGGTTTTAAAATAATTCATGATGCATGGAAAAAAACAGCATCAGGGGAAATAAAAATCCTCAAACACAATAATGACCCAGATGGTGGCGGCAGGCATATCGCTCCGTTCAACGTGAATATTTCATCGGTGATTGCGCTCAATTTAGTATGTGATGTTATCGAAGGAAGCTATCAAATTAATCTAGAGCAATCAAATCAAGCTCAGCAAGGATATATTCTCTATTCATTTGCACCAACAGCTCCTCCAGGATACCTAATTATTGAAAACCCAATTAATCCTGTCTACATGCGATGCCATAATAATTCATTAACCAGAATTAATTTCAAACTCACCGACCAGTCAAATAATCTGATTGATTTACAAGAAGAGGTGTTAGTGATTAGTTTGTTTGTGAGATCCTAAATGATTTTCGTCCTAAGGACTTTCATCATAAAGACTGGATCAAATCATTTATTATTTTTCGTTAACCCAGTGATGAAATCACTAAGCAGCAGAGAGGGTGGATGACAACAAGTTGCGACCAAAATTAATTAAAAAATCGTAAAAATCTTCGTTTTCATTTTTTTAGTTAAAATGAGATTTCGTAGATTTCAACGAAATCCTACGGATCGTTTTAAGGATTCAATCAATTTTTTTTGTCTGAAAACGTTGTAGGATTCGCCCTTTTTTTGGTTGAAATGAGATTATAGGACGGCTCGTTTTAGGATTTCAATCAAATTTTGTCTAAAAACGTTGTAGGGTTCACCCTCTCTGCTGCTAAAGTCATGCTGAAAAAAATGGTGGGAACCGGTTTTAAAGTATGGTGACGTACTATCCAATGGTGCGCAGCCAATAAACCAAGTATTAACCAAATCCAAGCGGGGTAAAGGGTTTCAACAGCTTTTATCTAAGCCCAACTGATCCATAACATGAAAAACAAAAAAGTCCGTTTTTCATCAAAAGTCATGCTGAAAAAAATGGTGGGAACCGGTTTTAAAGTATGGTGACGTACTATCCAATGGTGCGCAGCCAATAAACCAAGTATTAACCAAATCCAAGCGGGGTAAAGGGTTTCAACAGCTTTTATCTAAGCCCAACTTATCCATAACATGAAAAACAAAAAAGTCCGTTTTTCATCAAAAGTCATGCTGAAAAAAATGGTGGGAACCGGTTTTAAAGTATGGTGACGTACTATCCAATGGTGCGCAGCCAATAAACCAAGTATTAACCAAATCCAAGCGGGGTAAAGGGTTTCAACAGCTTTTATCTAAGCCCAACTGATCCATAACATGAAAAACAAAAAAGTCCGTTTTTCATCAAAAGTCATGCTGAAAAAAATGGTGGGAACCGGTTTTAAAGTATGGTGACGTACTATCCAATGGTGCGCAGCCAATAAACCAAGTATTAACCAAATCCAAGCGGGGTAAAGGGTTTCAACAGCTTTTATCTAAGCCCAACTGATCCATAACATGAAAAACAAAAAAGTCCGTTTTTCATCAAAAGTCATGCTGAAAAAAATGGTGGGAACCGGTTTTAAAGTATGGTGACGTACTATCCAATGGTGCGCAGCCAATAAACCAAGTATTAACCAAATCCAAGCGGGGTAAAGGGTTTCAACAGCTTTTATCTAAGCCCAACTGATCCATAACATGAAAAACAAAAAAGTCCGTTTTTCATCAAAAGTCATGCTGAAAAAAATGGTGGGAACCGGTTTTAAAGTATGGTGACGTACTATCCAATGGTGCGCAGCCAATAAACCAAGTATTAAACAAATCCAAGCGGGGTAAAGGGTTTCAACAGCTTTTATCTAAGCCCAACTGATCCATAACATGAAAAACAAAAAAGTCCGTTTTTCATCAAAAGTCATGCTGAAAAAAATGGTGGGAACCGGTTTTAAAGTATGGTGACGTACTATCCAATGGTGCGCAGCCAATAAACCAAGTATTAACCAAATCCAAGCGGGGTAAAGGGTTTCAACAGCTTTTATCTAAGCCCAACTGATCCATAACATGAAAAACAAAAAAGTCCGTTTTTCATCAAAAGTCATGCTGAAAAAAATGGTGGGAACCGGTTTTAAAGTATGGTGACGTACTATCCAATGGTGCGCAGCCAATAAACCAAGTATTAACCAAATCCAAGCGGGGTAAAGGGTTTCAACAGCTTTTATCTAAGCCCAACTGATCCATAACATGAAAAACAAAAAAGTCCGTTTTTCATCAAAAGTCATGCTGAAAAAAATGGTGGGAACCGGTTTTAAAGTATGGTGACGTACTATCCAATGGTGCGCAGCCAATAAACCAAGTATTAACCAAATCCAAGCGGGGTAAAGGGTTTCAACAGCTTTTATCTAAGCCCAACTGATCCATAACATGAAAAACAAAAAAGTCCGTTTTTCATCAAAAGTCATGCTGAAAAAAATGGTGGGAACCGGTTTTAAAGTATGGTGACGTACTATCCAATGGTGCGCAGCCAATAAACCAAGTATTAACCAAATCCAAGCGGGGTAAAGGGTTTCAACAGCTTTTATCTAAGCCCAACTGATCCATAACATGAAAAACAAAAAAGTCCGTTTTTCATCAAAAGTCATGCTGAAAAAAATGGTGGGAACCGGTTTTAAAGTATGGTGACGTACTATCCAATGGTGCGCAGCCAATAAACCAAGTATTAACCAAATCCAAGCGGGGTAAAGGGTTTCAACAGCTTTTATCTAAGCCCAACTGATCCATAACATGAAAAACAAAAAAGTCCGTTTTTCATCAAAAGTCATGCTGAAAAAAATGGTGGGAACCGGTTTTAAAGTATGGTGACGTACTATCCAATGGTGCGCAGCCAATAAACCAAGTATTAACCAAATCCAAGCGGGGTAAAGGGTTTCAACAGCTTTTATCTAAGCCCAACTGATCCATAACATGAAAAACAAAAAAGTCCGTTTTTCATCAAAAGTCATGCTGAAAAAAATGGTGGGAACCGGTTTTAAAGTATGGTGACGTACTATCCAATGGTGCGCAGCCAATAAACCAAGTATTAACCAAATCCAAGCGGGGTAAAGGGTTTCAACAGCTTTTATCTAAGCCCAACTGATCCATAACATGAAAAACAAAAAAGTCCGTTTTTCATCAAAAGTCATGCTGAAAAAAATGGTGGGAACCGGTTTTAAAGTATGGTGACGTACTATCCAATGGTGCGCAGCCAATAAACCAAGTATTAACCAAATCCAAGCGGGGTAAAGGGTTTCAACAGCTTTTATCTAAGCCCAACTGATCCATAACATGAAAAACAAAAAAGTCCGTTTTTCATCAAAAGTCATGCTGAAAAAAATGGTGGGAACCGGTTTTAAAGTATGGTGACGTACTATCCAATGGTGCGCAGCCAATAAACCAAGTATTAACCAAATCCAAGCGGGGTAAAGGGTTTCAACAGCTTTTATCTAAGCCCAACTGATCCATAACATGAAAAACAAAAAAGTCCGTTTTTCATCAAAAGTCATGCTGAAAAAAATGGTGGGAACCGGTTTTAAAGTATGGTGACGTACTATCCAATGGTGCGCAGCCAATAAACCAAGTATTAACCAAATCCAAGCGGGGTAAAGGGTTTCAACAGCTTTTATCTAAGCCCAACTGATCCATAACATGAAAAACAAAAAAGTCCGTTTTTCATCAAAAGTCATGCTGAAAAAAATGGTGGGAACCGGTTTTAAAGTATGGTGACGTACTATCCAATGGTGCGCAGCCAATAAACCAAGTATTAACCAAATCCAAGCGGGGTAAAGGGTTTCAACAGCTTTTATCTAAGCCCAACTGATCCATAACATGAAAAACAAAAAAGTCCGTTTTTCATCAAAAGTCATGCTGAAAAAAATGGTGGGAACCGGTTTTAAAGTATGGTGACGTACTATCCAATGGTGCGCAGCCAATAAACCAAGTATTAACCAAATCCAAGCGGGGTAAAGGGTTTCAACAGCTTTTATCTAAGCCCAACTGATCCATAACATGAAAAACAAAAAAGTCCGTTTTTCATCAAAAGTCATGCTGAAAAAAATGGTGGGAACCGGTTTTAAAGTATGGTGACGTACTATCCAATGGTGCGCAGCCAATAAACCAAGTATTAACCAAATCCAAGCGGGGTAAAGGGTTTCAACAGCTTTTATCTAAGCCCAACTGATCCATAACATGAAAAACAAAAAAGTCCGTTTTTCATCAAAAGTCATGCTGAAAAAAATGGTGGGAACCGGTTTTAAAGTATGGTGACGTACTATCCAATGGTGCGCAGCCAATAAACCAAGTATTAACCAAATCCAAGCGGGGTAAAGGGTTTCAACAGCTTTTATCTAAGCCCAACTGATCCATAACATGAAAAACAAAAAAGTCCGTTTTTCATCAAAAGTCATGCTGAAAAAAATGGTGGGAACCGGTTTTAAAGTATGGTGACGTACTATCCAATGGTGCGCAGCCAATAAACCAAGTATTAACCAAATCCAAGCGGGGTAAAGGGTTTCAACAGCTTTTATCTAAGCCCAACTGATCCATAACATGAAAAACAAAAAAGTCCGTTTTTCATCAAAAGTCATGCTGAAAAAAATGGTGGGAACCGGTTTTAAAGTATGGTGTGACGTACTATCCAATGGTGCGCAGCCAATAAACCAAGTATTAACCAAATCCAAGCGGGGTAAAGGGTTTCAACAGCTTTTATCTAAGCCCAACTGATCCATAACATGAAAAACAAAAAAGTCCGTTTTTCATCAAAAGTCATGCTGAAAAAAATGGTGGGAACCGGTTTTAAAGTATGTTGACGTACTATCCAATGGTGCGCAGCCAATAAACCAAGTATTAACCAAATCCAAGCGGGGTAAAGGGTTTCAACCTCTTTTATCTAAGCCCAACTGATCCATAACACGAAAAACAAAAAAGTCCGTTTTCATCAAAAGTCATGCTGAAAAAAATGGTGGGAACCGGTTTTAAAGTATGGTGACGTACTATCCAATGGTGCGCAGCCAATAAACCAAGTATTAACCAAATCCAAGCGGGGTAAAGGGTTTCAACAGCTTTTATCTAAGCCCAACTGATCCATAACATGAAAAACAAAAAAGTCCGTTTTTCATCAAAAGTCATGCTGAAAAAAATGGTGGGAACCGGTTTTAAAGTATGGTGACGTACTATCCAATGGTGCGCAGCCAATAAACCAAGTATTAACCAAATCCAAGCGGGGTAAAGGGTTTCAACAGCTTTTATCTAAGCCCAACTGATCCATAACATGAAAAACAAAAAAGTCCGTTTTTCATCAAAAGTCATGCTGAAAAAAATGGTGGGAACCGGTTTTTAAAGTATGGTGACGTACTATCCAATGGTGCGCAGCCAATAAACCAAGTATTAACCAAATCCAAGCGGGGTAAAGGGTTTCAACAGCTTTTATCTAAGCCCAACTGATCCATAACATGAAAAACAAAAAGTCCGTTTTTCATCAAAAGTCATGCTGAAAAAAATGGTGGGAACCGGTTTTAAAGTATGGTGACGTACTATCCAATGGTGCGCAGCCAATAAACCAAGTATTAACCCAAATCCAAGCGGGGTAAAGGGTTTCAACAGCTTTTATCTAAGCCAACTGATCCATAACATGAAAAACAAAAAAGTCCGTTTTTCATCAAAAGTCATGCTGAAAAAAATGGTGGGAACCGGTTTTAAAGTATGGTGACGTACTATCCAATGGTGCGCAGCCAATAAACCAAGTATTAACCAAATCCAAGCGGGGTAAAGGGTTTCAACAGCTTTTATCTAAGCCCAACTGCTCCATAACATGAAAAACAAAAAAGTCCGTTTTTCATCAAAAGTCATGCTGAAAACAATGGTGGGAACCGGTTTTAAAGTATGGTGACGTACTATCCAATGGTGCGCAGCCAATAAACCAAGTATTAACCAAATCCAAGCGGGGTAAAGGGTTTTCAACAGCTTTTATCTAAGCCCAACTGATCCATAACATGAAAAACAAAAAAGTCCGTTTTTCATCAAAAGTCATGCTGAAAAAAATGGTGGGAACCGGTTTTAAAGTATGGTGACGTACTATCCAATGGTGCGCAGCCAATAAACCAAGTATTAACCAAATCCAAGAGGGTAAAGGGTTTCAACAGCTTTTATCTAAGCCCAACTGATCCATAACATGAAAAACAAAAAAGTCTGTTTTTCATCAAAAGTCATGCTTAAAAAAATGGTGGGAACCGGTTTTAAAGTATGGTGACGTACTATCCAATGGTGCGCAGCCAATAAACCAAGTATTAACCAAATCCAAGCGGGGTAAAGGGTTTCAACAGCTTTTATCTAAGCCCAACTGATCCATAACATGAAAACAAAAAAGTCCGTTTTTCATCAAAAGTCATGCTGAAAAAAATGGTGGGAACCGGTTTTAAAGTATGGTGACGTACTATCCAATGGTGCGCAGCCAATAAACCAAGTATTAACCAAATCCAAGCGGGGTAAAGGGTTTCAACAGCTTTTATCTAAGCCCAACTGATCCATAACATGAAAAACAAAAAAGTCCGTTTTTCATCAAAAGTCATGCTGAAAAAAATGGTGGGAACCGGTTTTAAAGTATGGTGACGTACTATCCAATGGTGCGCAGCCAATAAACCAAGTATTAACCAAATCCAAGCGGGGTAAAGGGTTTCAACAGCTTTTATCTAAGCCCAACTGATCCATAACATGAAAAACAAAAAAGTCCGTTTTTCATCAAAAGTCATGCTGAAAAAAATGGTGGGAACCGGTTTTAAAGTATGGTGACGTACTATCCAATGGTGCGCAGCCAATAAACCAAGTATTAACCAAATCCAAGCGGGGTAAAGGGTTTCAACAGCTTTTATCTAAGCCCAACTGATCCATAACATGAAAAACAAAAAAGTCCGTTTTTCATCAAAAGTCATGCTGAAAAAAATGGTGGGAACCGGTTTTAAAGTATGGTGACGTACTATCCAATGGTGCGCAGCCAATAAACCAAGTATTAACCAAATCCAAGCGGGGTAAAGGGTTTCAACAGCTTTTATCTAAGCCCAACTGATCCATAACATGAAAAACAAAAAAGTCCGTTTTTCATCAAAAGTCATGCTGAAAAAAATGGTGGGAACCGGTTTTAAAGTATGGTGACGTACTATCCAATGGTGCGCAGCCAATAAACCAAGTATTAACCAAATCCAAGCGGGGTAAAGGGTTTCAACAGCTTTTATCTAAGCCCAACTGATCCATAACATGAAAAACAAAAAAGTCCGTTTTTCATCAAAAGTCATGCTGAAAAAAATGGTGGGAACCGGTTTTAAAGTATGGTGACGTACTATCCAATGGTGCGCAGCCAATAAACCAAGTATTAACCAAATCCAAGCGGGGTAAAGGGTTTCAACAGCTTTTATCTAAGCCCAACTGATCCATAACATGAAAAACAAAAAAGTCCGTTTTTCATCAAAAGTCATGCTGAAAAAAATGGTGGGAACCGGTTTTAAAGTATGGTGACGTACTATCCAATGGTGCGCAGCCAATAAACCAAGTATTAACCAAATCCAAGCGGGGTAAAGGGTTTCAACAGCTTTTATCTAAGCCCAACTGATCCATAACATGAAAAACAAAAAAGTCCGTTTTTCATCAAAAGTCATGCTGAAAAAAATGGTGGGAACCGGTTTTAAAGTATGGTGACGTACTATCCAATGGTGCGCAGCCAATAAACCAAGTATTAACCAAATCCAAGCGGGGTAAAGGGTTTCAACAGCTTTTATCTAAGCCCAACTGATCCATAACATGAAAAACAAAAAAGTCCGTTTTTCATCAAAAGTCATGCTGAAAAAAATGGTGGGAACCGGTTTTAAAGTATGGTGACGTACTATCCAATGGTGCGCAGCCAATAAACCAAGTATTAACCAAATCCAAGCGGGGTAAAGGGTTTCAACAGCTTTTATCTAAGCCCAACTGATCCATAACATGAAAAACAAAAAAGTCCGTTTTTCATCAAAAGTCATGCTGAAAAAAATGGTGGGAACCGGTTTTAAAGTATGGTGACGTACTATCCAATGGTGCGCAGCCAATAAACCAAGTATTAACCAAATCCAAGCGGGGTAAAGGGTTTCAACAGCTTTTATCTAAGCCCAACTGATCCATAACATGAAAAACAAAAAAGTCCGTTTTTCATCAAAAGTCATGCTGAAAAAAATGGTGGGAACCGGTTTTAAAGTATGGTGACGTACTATCCAATGGTGCGCAGCCAATAAACCAAGTATTAACCAAATCCAAGCGGGGTAAAGGGTTTCAACAGCTTTTATCTAAGCCCAACTGATCCATAACATGAAAAACAAAAAAGTCCGTTTTTCATCAAAAGTCATGCTGAAAAAAATGGTGGGAACCGGTTTTAAAGTATGGTGACGTACTATCCAATGGTGCGCAGCCAATAAACCAAGTATTAACCAAATCCAAGCGGGGTAAAGGGTTTCAACAGCTTTTATCTAAGCCCAACTGATCCATAACATGAAAAACAAAAAAGTCCGTTTTTCATCAAAAGTCATGCTGAAAAAAATGGTGGGAACCGGTTTTAAAGTATGGTGACGTACTATCCAATGGTGCGCAGCCAATAAACCAAGTATTAACCAAATCCAAGCGGGGTAAAGGGTTTCAACAGCTTTTATCTAAGCCCAACTGATCCATAACATGAAAAACAAAAAAGTCCGTTTTTCATCAAAAGTCATGCTGAAAAAAATGGTGGGAACCGGTTTTAAAGTATGGTGACGTACTATCCAATGGTGCGCAGCCAATAAACCAAGTATTAACCAAATCCAAGCGGGGTAAAGGGTTTCAACAGCTTTTATCTAAGCCCAACTGATCCATAACATGAAAAACAAAAAAGTCCGTTTTTCATCAAAAGTCATGCTGAAAAAAATGGTGGGAACCGGTTTTAAAGTATGGTGACGTACTATCCAATGGTGCGCAGCCAATAAACCAAGTATTAACCAAATCCAAGCGGGGTAAAGGGTTTCAACAGCTTTTATCTAAGCCCAACTGATCCATAACATGAAAAACAAAAAAGTCCGTTTTTCATCAAAAGTCATGCTGAAAAAAATGGTGGGAACCGGTTTTAAAGTATGGTGACGTACTATCCAATGGTGCGCAGCCAATAAACCAAGTATTAACCAAATCCAAGCGGGGTAAAGGGTTTCAACAGCTTTTATCTAAGCCCAACTGATCCATAACATGAAAAACAAAAAAGTCCGTTTTTCATCAAAAGTCATGCTGAAAAAAATGGTGGGAACCGGTTTTAAAGTATGGTGACGTACTATCCAATGGTGCGCAGCCAATAAACCAAGTATTAACCAAATCCAAGCGGGGTAAAGGGTTTCAACAGCTTTTATCTAAGCCCAACTGATCCATAACATGAAAAACAAAAAAGTCCGTTTTTCATCAAAAGTCATGCTGAAAAAAATGGTGGGAACCGGTTTTAAAGTATGGTGACGTACTATCCAATGGTGCGCAGCCAATAAACCAAGTATTAACCAAATCCAAGCGGGGTAAAGGGTTTCAACAGCTTTTATCTAAGCCCAACTGATCCATAACATGAAAAACAAAAAAGTCCGTTTTTCATCAAAAGTCATGCTGAAAAAAATGGTGGGAACCGGTTTTAAAGTATGTTGACGTACTATCCAATGGTGCGCAGCCAATAAACCAAGTATTAACCAAATCCAAGCGGGGTAAAGGGTTTCAACCTCTTTTATCTAAGCCCAACTGATCCATAACACGAAAAACAAAAAAGTCCGTTTTTCATCAAAAGTCATGCTGAAAAAAATGGTGGGAACCGGTTTTAAAGTATGGTGACGTACTATCCAATGGTGCGCAGCCAATAAACCAAGTATTAACCAAATCCAAGCGGGGTAAAGGGTTTCAACAGCTTTTATCTAAGCCCAACTGATCCATAACATGAAAAACAAAAAAGTCCGTTTTTCATCAAAAGTCATGCTGAAAAAAATGGTGGGAACCGGTTTTAAAGTATGGTGACGTACTATCCAATGGTGCGCAGCCAATAAACCAAGTATTAACCAAATCCAAGCGGGGTAAAGGGTTTCAACAGCTTTTATCTAAGCCCAACTGATCCATAACATGAAAAACAAAAAAGTCCGTTTTTCATCAAAAGTCATGCTGAAAAAAATGGTGGGAACCGGTTTTAAAGTATGGTGACGTACTATCCAATGGTGCGCAGCCAATAAACCAAGTATTAACCAAATCCAAGCGGGGTAAAGGGTTTCAACAGCTTTTATCTAAGCCCAACTGATCCATAACATGAAAAACAAAAAAGTCCGTTTTTCATCAAAAGTCATGCTGAAAAAAATGGTGGGAACCGGTTTTAAAGTATGGTGACGTACTATCCAATGGTGCGCAGCCAATAAACCAAGTATTAACCAAATCCAAGCGGGGTAAAGGGTTTCAACAGCTTTTATCTAAGCCCAACTGATCCATAACATGAAAAACAAAAAAGTCCGTTTTTCATCAAAAGTCATGCTGAAAAAAATGGTGGGAACCGGTTTTAAAGTATGGTGACGTACTATCCAATGGTGCGCAGCCAATAAACCAAGTATTAACCAAATCCAAGCGGGGTAAAGGGTTTCAACAGCTTTTATCTAAGCCCAACTGCTCCATAACATGAAAAACAAAAAAGTCCGTTTTTCATCAAAAGTCATGCTGAAAACAATGGTGGGAACCGGTTTTAAAGTATGGTGACGTACTATCCAATGGTGCGCAGCCAATAAACCAAGTATTAACCAAATCCAAGCGGGGTAAAGGGTTTCAACAGCTTTTATCTAAGCCCAACTGATCCATAACATGAAAAACAAAAAAGTCCGTTTTTCATCAAAAGTCATGCTGAAAAAAATGGTGGGAACCGGTTTTAAAGTATGGTGACGTACTATCCAATGGTGCGCAGCCAATAAACCAAGTATTAACCAAATCCAAGCGGGGTAAAGGGTTTCAACAGCTTTTATCTAAGCCCAACTGATCCATAACATGAAAAACAAAAAAGTCTGTTTTTCATCAAAAGTCATGCTTAAAAAAAATGGTGGGAACCGGTTTTAAAGTATGGTGACGTACTATCCAATGGTGCGCAGCCAATAAACCAAGTATTAACCAAATCCAAGCGGGGTAAAGGGTTTCAACAGCTTTTATCTAAGCCCAACTGATCCATAACATGAAAAACAAAAAAGTCCGTTTTTCATCAAAAGTCATGCTGAAAAAAATGGTGGGAACCGGTTTTAAAGTATGTTGACGTACTATCCAATGGTGCGCAGCCAATAAACCAAGTATTAACCAAATCCAAGCGGGGTAAAGGGTTTCAACAGCTTTTATCTAAGCCCAACTGATCCATAACATGAAAAACAAAAAAGTCCGTTTTTCATCAAAAGTCATGCTGAAAAAAATGGTGGGAACCGGTTTTAAAGTATGGTGACGTACTATCCAATGGTGCGCAGCCAATAAACCAAGTATTAACCAAATCCAAGCGGGGTAAAGGGTTTCAACAGCTTTTATCTAAGCCCAACTGATCCATAACATGAAAAACAAAAAAGTCCGTTTTTCATCAAAAGTCATGCTGAAAAAAATGGTGGGAACCGGTTTTAAAGTATGGTAACGTACTATCCAATGGTGCGCAGCCAATAAACCAAGTATTAACCAAATCCAAGCGGGGTAAAGGGTTTCAACAGCTTTTATCTAAGCCCAACTGATCAATAACATGAAAAACAAAAAAGTCCGTTTTTCATCAAAAGTCATGCTGAAAAAAATGGTGGGAACCGGTTTTAAAGTATGGTGACGTACTATCCAATGGTGCGCAGCCAATAAACCAAGTATTAACCAAATCCAAGCGGGGTAAAGGGTTTCAACAGCTTTTATCTAAGCCCAACTGATCCATAACATGAAAAACAAAAAGTCCATTTTTCATCAAAAGTCATGCTGAAAAAAATGGTGGGAACCGGTTTTAAAGTATGGTGACGTACTATCCAATGGTGCGCAGCCAATAAACCAAGTATTAACCAAATCCAAGCGGGGTAAAGGGTTTCAACAGCTTTTATCTAAGCCCAACTGATCCATAACATGAAAAACAAAAAAGTCCGTTTTTCATCAAAAGTCATGCTGAAAAAAATGGTGGGAACCGGTTTTAAAGTATGGTGACGTACTATCCAATGGTGCGCAGCCAATAAACCAAGTATTAACCAAATCCAAGCGGGGTAAAGGGTTTCAACAGCTTTTATCTAAGCCCAACTGATCCATAACATGAAAAACAAAAAAGTCCGTTTTTCATCAAAAGTCATGCTGAAAAAAATGGTGGGAACCGGTTTTAAAGTATGGTGACGTACTATCCAATGGTGCGCAGCCAATAAACCAAGTATTAACCAAATCCAAGCGGGGTAAAGGTTTTCAACAGCTTTTATCTAAGCCCAACTGATCCATAACATGAAAAACAAAAAAGTCCGTTTTTCATCAAAAGTCATGCTGAGAAAAATGGTGGGAACTGGTTTTAAAGTATGGTGACGTACTATCCAATGGTGCGCAGCCAATAAACCAAGTATTAACCAAATCCAAGCGGGGTAACGGGTTTCAACAGCTTTTATCTAAGCCCAACTGATCCATAACATGAAAAACAAAAAAGTCCGTTTTTCATCAAAAGTCATGCTGAAAAAAATGGTGGGAACCGGTTTTAAAGTATGGTGACGTACTATCCAATGGTGCGCAGCCAATAAACCAAGTATTAACCAAATCCAAGCGGGGTAAAGGGTTTCAACAGCTTTTATCTAAGCCCAACTGATCCATAACATGAAAAACAAAAAAGTCCGTTTTTCATCAAAAGTCATGCTGAAAAAAATGGTGGGAACCGGTTTTAAAGTATGGTGACGTACTATCCAATGGTGCGCAGCCAATAAACCAAGTATTAACCAAATCCAAGCGGGGTAAAGGGTTTCAACAGCTTTTATCTAAGCCCAACTGATCCATAACATGAAAAACAAAAAAGTCCGTTTTTCATCAAAAGTCATGCTGATAAAAATGGTGGGAACCGGTTTTAAAGTATGGTGACGTACTATCCAATGGTGCGCAGCCAATAAACCAAGTATTAACCAAATCCAAGCGGGGTAAAGGGTTTCAACAGCTTTTATCTAAGCCCAACTGATCCATAACATGAAAAACAAAAAAGTCCGTTTTTCATCAAAAGTCATGCTGAAAAAAATGGTGGGAACCGGTTTTAAAGTATGGTGACGTACTATCCAATGGTGTGCAGCCAATAAACCAAGTATTAACCAAATCCAAGCGGGGTAAAGGGTTTCAACAACTTTTATCTTAGCCCAACTGATCCATAACATGAAAAACAAAAAAAGTCCGTTTTTCATCAAAAGTCATGCTGAAAAAAATGGTGGGAACCGGTTTTAAAGTATGGTGACGTACTATCCAATGGTGCGCAGCCAATAAACCAAGTATTAACCAAATCCAAGCGGGGTAAAGGGTTTCAACAGCTTTTATCTAAGCCCAACTGATCCATAACATGAAAAACAAAAAAGTCCGTTTTTCATCAAAAGTCATGCTGAAAAAAATGGTGGGAACCGGTTTTAAAGTATGGTGACGTACTATCCAATGGTGCGCAGCCAATAAACCAAGTATTAACCAAATCCAAGCGGGGTAAAGGGTTTCAACAGCTTTTATCTAAGCCCAACTGATCCATAACATGAAAAACAAAAAAGTCCGTTTTTCATCAAAAGTCATGCTGAAAAAAATGGTGGGAACCGGTTTTAAAGTATGGTGACGTACTATCCAATGGTGCGCAGCCAATAAACCAAGTATTAACCAAATCCAAGCGGGGTAAAGGGTTTCAACAGCTTTTATCTAAGCCCAACTGATCCATAACATGAAAAACAAAAAAGTCCGTTTTTCATCAAAAGTCATGCTGAAAAAAATGGTGGGAACCGGTTTTAAAGTATGGTGACGTACTATCCAATGGTGCGCAGCCAATAAACCAAGTATTAACCAAATCCAAGCGGGGTAAAGGGTTTCAACAGCTTTTATCTAAGCCCAACTGATCCATAACATGAAAAACAAAAAAGTCCGTTTTTCATCAAAAGTCATGCTGAAAAAAATGGTGGGAACCGGTTTTAAAGTATGGTGACGTACTATCCAATGGTGCGCAGCCAATAAACCAAGTATTAACCAAATCCAAGCGGGGTAAAGGGTTTCAACAGCTTTTATCTAAGCCCAACTGATCCATAACATGAAAAACAAAAAAGTCCGTTTTTCATCAAAAGTCATGCTGAAAAAAATGGTGGGAACCGGTTTTAAAGTATGGTGACGTACTATCCAATGGTGCGCAGCCAATAAACCAAGTATTAACCAAATCCAAGCGGGGTAAAGGGTTTCAACAGCTTTTATCTAAGCCCAACTGATCCATAACATGAAAAACAAAAAAGTCCGTTTTTCATCAAAAGTCATGCTGAAAAAAATGGTGGGAACCGGTTTTAAAGTATGGTGACGTACTATCCAATGGTGCGCAGCCAATAAACCAAGTATTAACCAAATCCAAGCGGGGTAAAGGGTTTCAACAGCTTTTATCTAAGCCCAACTGATCCATAACATGAAAAACAAAAAAGTCCGTTTTTCATCAAAAGTCATGCTGAAAAAAATGGTGGGAACCGGTTTTAAAGTATGGTGACGTACTATCCAATGGTGCGCAGCCAATAAACCAAGTATTAACCAAATCCAAGCGGGGTAAAGGGTTTCAACAGCTTTTATCTAAGCCCAACTGATCCATAACATGAAAAACAAAAAAGTCCGTTTTTCATCAAAAGTCATGATGAAAAAAATGGTGGGAACCGGTTTTATAGTATGGTGACGTACTATCCAATGGTGCGCAGCCAATAAACCAAGTATTAACCAAATCCAAGCGGGGTAAAGGGTTTCAACAGCTTTTATCTAAGCCCAACTGATCCATAACATGAAAAACAAAAAAGTCCGTTTTTCATCAAAAGTCATGCTGAAAAAAATGGTGGGAACCGGTTTTAAAGTATGGTGACGTACTATCCAATGGTGCGCAGCCAATAAACCAAGTATTAACCAAATCCAAGCGGGGTAAAGGGTTTCAACAGCTTTTATCTAAGCCCAACTGATCCATAACATGAAAAACAAAAAAGTCCGTTTTTCATCAAAAGTCATGCTGAAAAAAATGGTGGGAACCGGTTTTAAAGTATGGTGACGTACTATCCAATGGTGCGCAGCCAATAAACCAAGTATTAACCAAATCCAAGCGGGGTAAAGGGTTTCAACAGCTTTTATCTAAGCCCAACTGATCCATAACATGAAAAACAAAAAAGTCCGTTTTTCATCAAAAGTCATGCTGAAAAAAATGGTGGGAACCGGTTTTAAAGTATGGTGACGTACTATCCAATGGTGCGCAGCCAATAAACCAAGTATTAACCAAATCCAAGCGGGGTAAAGGGTTTCAACAGCTTTTATCTAAGCCCAACTGATCCATAACATGAAAAACAAAAAAGTCCGTTTTTCATCAAAAGTCATGCTGAAAAAAATGGTGGGAACCGGTTTTAAAGTATGGTGACGTACTAAGCAGCAGAGAGGGTGAACCCTACAACGTTTTCAGACAAAATTTTGATTGAAATCTTAAAACGAGCCGTCCTATAATCTCATTTTAACCAAAAAAAATGAACCCTATAACGTTTTCAGACAAAAAATTGATTGAAATTTTAACGAGCCTTCCCTACGAAATCTCATTTTAACTAAAAAAATGAAAACGGAGACTTTTACGATTTTTAAATTAATTTTGGTCGCAACTTGTTGTCATCCACCCTCTCTGCTGCTATGGGTTAACAAAAAATAATAAAATGATTTTAACCGAATATTTGATCCAGTCCGATACGATATCGTGTCCGAGGATCATGCAAATTTATTGTTGCGAATCCGTACGGGGTTGACTGAGCATGACTAAAGAAATCTCGAAATTGATTGAAGTCCATATCAGAACACCATGTCTGCCAAATATTTCGTAGCGTATGTGTATCAACGCCGTTGAATACAGAAAGAATATTGCAGTTATCTCTGATGACTTTTGGAACCTTAGTGTAGCGTTGAGTGACATATATCACGTCAGTGTTTTTGTGACGCCCCCGGGAAAAGATCCTAGCAGGATTTTTTTGTTTATCCAACATTATATCGTCGTATACGACTAAATTGTTAATATCTCCATCAATATCATCAATGCTCGGTGCTTCATCAATATCGGTTATAAACTCAATAATACCCTCTCCGGATTTTTCTACCGCGCTGTCGTTAAAATCTTTTAGCACTTCATAACATCGTTGATCATCTACGCTAGGGGCAATTAAATACAACTTATCCCACTTCATCCATCTCATTATTAAATTGAGTAACAATTGCGTTTTACCGGATCCAGATGGCCCGATTATAATCATCCGGATAGAGTTTGGTAGCGCTGCATGATGCTTAACTGGTTCTCTTGTTTTAGTCGCTGAAAAATCAATTATATCCATATTTCTATACATAAATTATGGATCTATATTGTGTGAAGTGTAAAACGCGTACTGGCACAGATGACTTGACGACGATTACAACTAAAAATAACCGATCAGCGCTTTCTGGTAAATGCGTGCAATGTGGTACAAAGAAATTTAGATTTGTGTCTATGAGATCTGATTTTAAAAAAAACGAGGAGGTGATATCGCAGCCAAATTGGCAAAGCTCCCTGGAACCCCATGGGCAAAGTACCCCGGAGAAAAGCACCTTCCAGGATATAGCTACTGTGGACCGGGAACCAGACTTGATATCAGACTCAATAATCAAAATCAACCCAACCCCGGTGAAGAACCAATAAACGCCATTGATAAGGCCTGTCACCTTCATGATGTTGCTTATAAAAGCAGCAATCTGCAACACAGGCATCTCGCAGATGTGAAATTAATTCATGCGTTAAATGCTATTCCTGATAAATCCTTCAAAGAAAAATTGGCTTCATTTTTGATAAAATCGGCTATGAAAAGCAAATTGATGTTAGGTGCCGGTAATTAATAATATGGAATCAATTTATTATTCCCCAAGAGGATACTGGAGGGGTAAATCAGCAGTCCATAAACTCGCTAGCGCTTAAAAAGTGAAAAAAACCACTGCTGCTAATTGGTTATCCAAACAGGCACTATGGCAAATTTATCTACCACCGCCTAAACAAATTCAATTCTCGCATTTTGATGTGACCGCTCCTAATGAAGTTCATCAGGCTGATATATTATTTCTGCCACATGATCGTGGTTACAAATACGCGCTAACCGTAGTTGATATTGCAAGTCGATACAAAGAAGCAGAACCGTTAAAAACAAAATCAGCCACTGAAGTTGCTTCTGCATTTGAAAGGATTTATCGACGAGGTCCTCTGCACTGGCCAAATCTATTGCAGGTTGATCCTGGCAAGGAATTTCAGGGTGCAGTGTTATCTACAATGAAACATCATAATGTCACCATACGACGAGGGCATACTGCGCTACATCGCGATCAGGCCATTGTAGAACGATTTAATCGGACGATTGCTGAGCGGTTATTTCGATATCAATACGCAAAAGAATTCATCCAAGAAAAACGATCCCGTGAATGGGTTAAAAGATTACCATCTGTGATTACTGCACTGAATAACGAGATTACTAGAACAATCAACATGAAACCTATCAACGCGATTAAAAAGAAGTCAATACCTGAAAAACCACAAAAAGATTTCAAAGAACCAATTCTTGGTAGTAATGTCATTGTGAGGTACTTATACGAACCAGGAGAGCTTGAAGGGGGTAGAAAAAGGGCTACTGATCCTATTTGGAGCGTCACTACGCATAAGATATCTAGTATAACACGATCTATGGGTAGACCTCCAGTCTATAAACTGGATTCAACTGCTCCTCAGCGGGGTTTTACTCGACAACAACTACAGGTAATTCCCGAGGATACTCAATTGCCACCGCATGGTCTTAACTAGCGCCGTTGCGTCTATTGCACTCAAGACAAGTCAACATCACATTATTTCTGACATGACCGAGACTGTTATTTTTTCTGTCTACGGTGAATTGGCGAGGATCCTTATCCGAATACTGCCAACGCATTATACAATTGCAACTCGCGCAGTGATTATTCTGTTGTTTCTTCAGCGTAATTATTAATTCAGCATCAATATCAAATTCTCGTTGTTTTTTTTTGTCCTGTTGTTTGTAACCGGAGAGTTTTTTATTAACGATGCTAATATCAATATCATTTATTGTGGTGTCATTATCATCGAAAACAATTCTTCGAAGTTGATTTATTTTTCGTACTCTGGATACTGCGAGATAGACTAAATTCGACCATTCGATGTGATTATCCACCATCCAAACAATTGTATCCGATATAGTCAATCCCTGTGAAGAGTGTATCGTCGCTGCGTATCCTAGCGTCCACGGGGATTTATTAGCACGCAATGCATTTTCGACGACGCTGATATCAACCAGCACAATATCATTTAACACGAGAATTTGTTTTTCACTCTGTCCTGGAATATCAACTTCAATATTCTGTTTTCGTGTATCCGATGGCCTATAACACAACGGCACTGGAAGAGTTGCAAATTTTTCTTTATGCAATTCAAATAACTTCATTTGAAGTGTGTCTCTGACTATTTTTCTACTTGCAATTATCAAATCATTTGGTCTCCATGTTTCCCAGAAATCATTCATTGGAGTTTCTGAAATCACTTCACGCGCCATTTCGCATTGGATTCTATCCGGTTGTAATCTAATTAGCGCTTTGAACTCGCGTAATCGTTCATCAATTGATCTATAATCAGTGGTGATTTCTTCATAATAGTCTACAAAACCCCTTAGCCATTCATGTGGAGATGCACCGACAAATGGTGGTGGTTGGCCGTGATCACCGCACATGACGACTTTTGTGTTTTTCTTTAACAACCACTCAAGAAATGTTTGTAATACATCTAATGACACTGTGCATATTTCATCCCAAATTATGATTTCAGGAATGAATTTATCACCCATACGCTCAGGAGTCCATTTGTCACCCTTCCATCGAAAGAAACTATGGTAAGTACAAGCATTTACCCCTCGCTGTATCATCTCTCTGGCGAGTCTGTGAGTCGGTGTTAGCACAATCATGGTTGACCGACGAAATAATTCAATTGCACGAGTTGTCTTTCCTGACCCACCACAACCGTTTAAATAAACTGTCTTGTATCTACATACTGGATCAGATACCGGTGGTGCATTAGAAAATTCTGATTGAATTTCAATACGGTTACAACAAAGATATTTATCATCCATGGCAACGTCTGCCGATTCACAATACTCATGTAGCATCTCCCTTTTAAATCGCCAACGCCCCCAATTTTCTTCGGGATCTGTGAATGCCGCTACAGCTGATTTGTACTTATTGTGTATATACATCGAATCAGTGGCCACTCTAACCGCGGTATTAGGAAATCTATTTATCATCGAAAATAGATTAATAGAAGCATAGGCTAGCATAGATGATCTTAAATGTGTATACTGGGAATTATATCCATCACAGTAGGTAACAACCGTACCCATTTTCTCACCATTGGATAGAAAAGCATCCTTACGGGATACAAGTTTTCCCTGTTTCATTAAATCCGTTACAATAAAATCGTATTCAGCGATATCTATGATCAGCCGCGAAGAATATTTTGCGTTGTCGTACCGTCCACCTTGAGTGAATTTACCGATTATTCTTCGTCCGAGATCCTTTGCTTGTTCTTTTTTAATTTCAAATAACTTCTTAGACCGATTCATGATTTGTTCTTCATTGAAATCAGGGAATTGTTTTCGTAGTTCGTTGATTATACGATCTAGATCGGGTTGTGGTAGCCAAACTTCTTTCTGAGCTCGATAGCATATAATAGCCTCGGAAACAATCAACGATATTAGCATACCACAATCAATCATATATCTCAATAGCACTATTGGCATCCAGGCCTTTTCAGATAGATGTCTACCGAGCCAAACATAACTACACGGATGTAACCCTGTAGCTAATTCAAATGATATCACACGAGCGAATCCGGTTAAATCAAAATCAGGCAATGGTCCATTAATCGCAACACGAGTCATTTCATGCGTGGGGTGTCCAAATCGTTTGAAGTACTCAGCGCATTCACCATATCCGAGAAAACTTCCGGGGTAACACGCGGATATATCAATTGAAATCATACCATCACGTGAGTATTTCGTATTCCACAGTCCTCCATGACCAAATTCGACGCAACTCAATTTAACATCTTCGAGAAAATCACTTCGTGTTGGACGCCATGAGTTTTTTTCTCTTGCGAAGTGAGCTACCACTGATAGAATAGTAAAACTATCCGTGAGTAGTTTTTCATGGAAACTCTCCGGTGAAAAATCACTAGCGATTTTTCTCATTCTGTTATCTAATTCTTCAACGCGATATAATTCACCATTTGGTTTTACAAATTGATCGAATCCTATTTCGGGATCTTCATCACTTCTAAGTAACCACACTGACACAGGATCATCCTTACACAACGCATGAATAGCATCAAATAATCTCTCTTCATAGAAAACATCCCCGACGAACTCCTTAGGGATATATTTCACGGTTCGTTCTCGTGGAAATACTCTTACCGCAGGTGTCCACGCGTGTTTATTATGATCAATAATCTGTATTGGTGCTCCATTTTTGTTATATTTCGGTTCGTATAAAACCTCTCCGGTTATCGTCATAACTGTTATTGGAAATCTTAATGATGTTTCTAATTTAGCTATATCAGAAATCTTTGCACCATGCTGTTTCACTGTCAGTTCCCACTCGGTTATTTTCCTACGTCGCAGATCAGTTAGTTTATTTCCTCGGGATGCATTTGTGAAGTGTTCTATTATTCGTTCTGCTACACAATTAAGCCCTGACGAATATTTCATAGGAGCTAGTTTTGCGATATCGGGTTTATCATTTAACGGATATATCCCATAAACCATTGCTGTTACGGGATACGATCTTTCGTAGTATGGTTTGTCAATGCCGGTTAGAATTCCTGGTTTGGAATCTCTACTCACAATGACAGCTTTTTTATTCTTGAGGATTGGTTCAAATTTATCCCTAATAATCCATTTGCCATCGACTTCGATAATGAATTTGATTCGGAAAAAATGCCGTTTTTCCCCAACACGTGAAATTATCACTGCTGCTTTTTCATCAGTCATGGTAGCGTCAACAACACCATTAATTCGAAATGTTGACCAACAATAAGATGCTCCATCACGCTTAAATTCATTAAAACAGTCTCTGATTTTACTAATCATGGCTTTATCAAGAATTGTATTCTTTGGTGTATTAGAAACTATATCGAGATTGAATTGAGCATCCTTCCAGGGTAATCTCTTGGACGTTTTTTTTGGTTTATCGAGATTAAATCTAGGATTGATTTTCAATAATCTCTTAAACTCTTTCATGTTTCCGTCTATTGGACGTTTTTTTGGTTTATCGAGATTAAATCTAGGATTGATTTTCAATAATCTCTTGTTACGTTTTTTTGGTTTATCGAGATTAAATCTAGGATTGATTTTCAATAATCTCTTAAACTCTTTCATGTTTCCGTCTCTTGGACGTTTGTTACGTTTTTTGGGTCTATCGATATTAAATTTAGGATTGATTTTTAATAATCTCTTAAACTCTTTCATGTTTCCGTCTCTTGGACGTTTTTTGGTTTTTTTGGGTCTATCGAGATTAAATCTAGGATTGATTTTCAATAATCTCTTAAACTCTTTCATGTTTCCGTCTATTGGACGTTTTTTGGGTTTTTTGGGTCTATCGATATTAAATTTAGGATTGATTTTCAACAATCTCTTAAACTCCTTATCAGCATTGAATTCAGCATTTTTCGAAGTCAATCTCTTGAACTCTTTCATGCTATACTAAAAACAAGTGTCTAAATGAAAGATTTATGTATAATGAATCCCTGCAAATGGATCAGTCATTGAATTAGACAAATAGTATAGTATACGAATGACCCAAGAATTCAGACAGCACCCTGTGAGTACAAATTATGAAGCATCCAGTGATGGTGTTGTAAGAAACCGTAGACTGAAGAACCCAGTTGGGAGGGATAATGGTATGGGGTATTTGATGTTTACTGTTGGAAAGAAGAAATATTACAATCATCGTTTCGTATTTGAATGTTTCCATGGATTGATCAAAGATGGTTTTGTTATTGATCATATCGATTCTAATCCGAAGAACAATTCCTTATCAAATCTTCAAGCAATCACACAGAGTGAGAATTCCAAACGAGGAAGGACTGGCAATTGTTCAAAAAAAGCGAGACCAGTAAAATCTTTGAATACAACAACTAACGAAGAAAAAATATTTCAATCATTATATGAAGCCGGTAGGCACTTCGATATTTGTAGACCCTCAGTACGATATGTTGCAGAGGGGGTTTGTCGATCTGCGATTTCAAAAGGGACGGGACAAAAAATTCGATTTAGTTATGTCTAATGCGTCATATTTTTCATTTAGAAATATATCATTATTATAGAATAATGAATTCTGAAAACATGAATAGCATCATATCCGAGATTTCAAAATTGAAAAGTTGGGATATTGAACTATCAGATGGGTTAAATCCTGATCAAATCATGTCTGATTTTCAGGATATAGAATACGGAGTTAACAACAATAAATACATGCTGCCAAAGAAGTATGCACTCATCAAAAGAATTCAGAATTCTATTCGGGACTCTCTCGCATTTTCCAGTGACGTAAGTGTGTTCGCTCCGTTGTATACCATCGTAGAACGAATACGAAAAGAATTGGGGTACGAATACGAATTGAAAAAGGAGGTTAATTCTAAAGTTAGAAACCTACGGGCGTTAATTCAAGAAAATGAACAATTTTGATTGACCGACCATTTATCATTATTTGATTGTGACCGTCCCTCATAGAGATTTTAATTTTTTTTAGCATTTTTTGATTGATAATGTCAGAAACAGTGAATAAAAAATTGATGGCTTTTTCGGATTGATCAAAAATAGAATGGCGAAAGTGTGATATTAATTATTTTTATATACAATTATCACACTTTCGCCATCATTGATAGAAGCCGTTATAGGATGAAATAACACTTCCATGACCATCCGATGGTGTTAGGTCGGGATTAAAAAAATTGTTTTACAATTGAAAAATTGTTTCTGATTTCAAATAATGGTCAATGAAGCATTAACAACCCGATTGGCTCGTGAACGATTAGATGCAATTAAGAGATTTGTACCAATTCGTGACTCTGTACGGAATAAACTACAACAACGACAGAGTCTTCAGACTGATTTTGCTGCGGGATCTGAAGAATTGTTTAAACCAGTAACCACAGCAACGAAACAGATAGAGCGTGCTATACTGGGAGATGATCCTGACGGTAAAAGAAAAGAAGAGGGTCTTATTCCTGTGTTAGAAAAAATAGCAAAAAGAACTAAACAAACAAAAAAATCCTTGCAATCACTTCCTCAGGATATATCAACCGCTTCAGAACGAAAATTTAAAAGATTTCAGGAAGAACTAGTTAGTGGACTACCTAAATCAATTATATTTACCGAGAGCGCTAAACAACAAATTCTCAACGAGGATATAGACAATTTAGGTGAATTCGCTGCTAACAGCTATGATTCACAAGAGAAGTTTTTCACGGACAATTATTCGGATTATAGAATGTCACATAATGAATGGGCTGATATAGTGTATGAAATAAATACTGGGGGTTTAGATAGAAGGATGAAGGACTACAGAGACTTCAAAAGAAAATTTCAACTCCAAATAAGACAGCCATACGATGAGAAAAAATTTCTGGGGAGTGGTCTAGTTGGAAACGCTAGCGTTTCATGTCCTGGTAGTGTTCTCAGTGATATATCACGATTAGAAGTTCTCATCGGAGGAAAACGAGCTGGAAATAACTCTCCGGAAATAATTAATGAAGCAGCTGATATCTGTAGACGATTATTTCAGGGTGGTATCATGGATATCAGCACATATCGAGATTTCATTGGCGAGTTAGTGGAAAGTGGGTATCATAGTGACTGAATTGAAAAATCTGATGACGAAGTCATTCGATTAGATAAATAACAATTGAAAAATTGTTTCTGATTTCAAATAATGATCATACACTACAATCATGATAAACCAACCCCCGTCTACGTAGTTAATTCACGGTTTCCGGTTTATAGAGCATACTACGGAGATGGTTTAGGTAATACCATTTTAGGATTATTTGCGAGAATGGCTCCAAAAGTGATGCCGTTGGCTAAACAACTAGGAATGAAAGCCATTGATGTTATTCGTGATAAGGGTATTGGTGCTGTTGGAGATCTTGCGGGAAAAGCGTTTTCAACTGCGAAGAATAAATTAACATCATTAGTGAAATCACGGATGAAATCCAAAGGATTTTCAAAACCGTTACCGTCTACAGCGGAAATGCCTGCAAGTGTTAGTAGAATTATAAATAACGCAGTAGATGAAAAATTAGCGTCGATGGTTTTAACCCCCGACCAAAGCAATATTGCAAATATGATAGCAGGAAGTGGCTTTAAAAAACTACGACGATGAAATGGGAAATCGCGATTTAGACTCTGATAAATAGAATAAAATGTTCAAACAGTCACGTGATCCAGCATTTGATATAGACGCCCCAGTTGGCAAGGATGATTCTGTACGCGATTATCAATATTACGCCTATCATGCCATAGACCCAAATAGTCGAGCAAGAATTGATCTTCAAGTCCATGATACCAGTAAATACCGTCTACCCTGTGAAGCATTTATTGAAGTAGAAGGAGAACTTGTAACAGCTGCTGATACTACTGCTGTACCAGCACCGTATCCAGATGGTACTCAAGTCGGGTTTGTCAATAATGGTATTATGGCGTTATTTGAGAGTGCTAGATATCTCATTGATGGAAAAGAAATTGAGGCGATAGATCGCGATGTTGATGTGGCTACAACAATAATCGGGTTAGCGAGATATTCTGATGATTATACAAGATCAGCAGGACCCTCTATGATGTTTGCAAAAGATGGTAAGAATACCGCTGGAGGAAATCCATTTGTTGTAAGACGACCAAAGAATAATGCTGGCACCGCTAATATTGATGCCGAAGATATGATTATAAACAACGATGCTAATTTCAATCTAGGAGCTGCAACACGAAACTCAATGTTGCAAGGAGCGCGTAAATCATTTTCTTGCGCGATTCCACTGCATCACATATTTGGATTCTGTAGAAATGTTAGAAAAGTTATCTACGGGGCGAAGCATACAGTATCGCTTGTACGAAAGAGTGATGATAACGACGCAATCTGGAGGATTCCAGCAGACAATGCAAATCCAAATGCTGATGCCGGTAAAGTCAATTTAACAAAAATATCATTGTGGATGCCAGTGTTGACTCCAGCAATCACCGCAGAAGAACGATTACTATCATTTATGGACCAAGGAGGAAAATCATTACTAAGTTGGCTAACCGTGAGTACAGATGTTAAACAATCAAATCTGAACGGGTTATTCACGTGGAATCTAGCATCAAAACAAGGTGTTGCTGCGCCACGTCATATATTTATTGCGTTACAAGATAACACACGAGTTGGCGATCAACGTTTCAGTCATATGATATTTGATCAATTAGGTGTGAAAGACGTCTCACTGAGAATAAACGGCCAACAGGAACCATCCGAGGATATACAACTTAATTACACAGAAAATCATATTGCACGAGTTTATCATCGTCTGTTGTCATTTATGGCACGTGATCAAAATGTGGATACTGGTTTGCAAATATCACAATATGATTTTAAAAATCTGTATCCGATCTATTACTTCTCACTGGAACATCTCGATTTGATGAGACAATCTGTTGTTGATATACATTTTAGAGCTAATGTGACTCGTGGTGTTATTGCTGATTATAGAGCGGTTGCTGTCATTCTCAGCGACAAATCAATGCTACTTGAAGGTGTTGGTGGAAGAATGAGAGTGGTAGATGCACCAGTGGAAAACATGTAATTGAAATTGTAAACGATTTAGAATCAATCAATTATGTATAATATGTCATATAGTGTTATTAGTGTTGCGTTAACTCCCGGTCAATTAAAAAAATTGCAATCGGAATCAGCTAAAAAATGTGGAACCACAATCACGTTGAAACCCAACCAAATGACTGGTGGTGCAAATAAACTATCGCTGACAACTCGTCAAATAAAACATTTCAATGATGCACTTGTAGCCAAAAAAGGTGTTCAGATTACTCTTTCTGCGGCTGCTATCAAAAATATGATTAAAACAGGCGGTATATTTCCGTTGTTAGCTGCGATACCAGCATTGATTGCAGCAGCAGCCCCAGCGGTGGCTAAAGCGGCAGCGTTAGGAGCCGTTGGTACTGCAGCAGGAATGGCACTAAAGAAGGCAACTGGGAAAGGATATAAAAAAAAGGGAAAGGGTCTAAGACTACCAGGAACCCCGTATTCGTGGTACAGCGGAAAGGGTCTAAGACTACCAGGAACCCCGTATTCGTGGTACAGCGGAAAGGGTCTAAGACTACCAGGAACGATTTATTAATTCAGAAATCTTCGATGGTTCCCATGTCCAATTTTGATTTACTCGATGCTGCTAAAAAACTCGCGATTAAAAACTTCAGAGGTGTCTTTATGAAAGATCAATTACCTCATCAACCAAACAGCGTTGAAACCGGAATCATTAATTTAGATAACAGCACCGGACCCGGAACTCACTGGGTTGCATACGCTATTGATCCACGTGGGATTGTTTATTTCGATTCATATGGATTAGCCCCACCAAAAGAGTTTTTGCGTTATATAAAAACCCTTCCAATGAAGACTTGGTATTCTACGCTACCAACACAACAAATGAATGACCCACCAATATGTGGCAGCGAAGTATTAAATGTCCTTGACGCTATTTCTAACTCCTTGAGTAACCCAAGGGGAAAACCACCACACATTGTCGTGAATGAATACACTAGTAATCGCTGGAGAAAATCGAAGATTTTTCAACGAAGTCGTCAAAAACGATTTTAGAGAGAGAATGAGTTTTACAATAACATGATTGATATTTGGGGGAGATCTTTGAAACCCAAACCCGATGACACTGCAACCGGTGATGTAAAAAAACTAATCAAAGATGAAATAGCTGAGACGTTAAATTTAGCAAGTGTTGACCCGAACGAAATAGTTGTATTTCAGGACAAACAGGGTAAATTGAAATCCAGTGATGTGTCATTGAATGACATTTTGATACGGCAGCGCGACGCCGCTGAAAACTCTATTGCGCTATATTCCAACGACGGACGACTTAAACCAGGTGCACTTGTGTCTACGATCACTGATAAGATTGCTACCCATGACAATGAGTTGAATAATTCTCTGTTAGAACTAGCAACACTTCAATCTAAAATTGAAGAACACGGAAAACAGTTTACATCATTTCGTAGAAATGTCATTGATAAATTTATTGGAACCCCGTTGGATAAAATTGAAATAAAACTCCCGGATATTAAAAAATCCATCGATGAGACAAAAACTTTCATCGAAGCCATCAAAGGTGATTTTTCGAGGATGATAACAATCATTGAAAAAACAAAAATTCCTCATGAGAAAACCAACAACGTCGTGTACACAATACAACACGGATCATTTGCCTGGACACCTACAAATAACAAATTAGATATCACTGCAACCGTCAAGGGTATTTATCGATTAACACTAGTAACACCATTGACTCAATTTAATATATCATCGTCGAGTTCATCCGGGGTCAATAATACGATTTCAACGATCATCGACAAGGATACAACTGAAAGGTTCACTATAACAGCTACTGATAAAAATTTGATTGGGGTTTCAGCAACCTGGTATGTGGAATTCGTAGCGGATTTAAGTAAATAACTAAATTGAAAGGAAAATCGTTCGGATTTCACAATTGAAAACGCTAGCGTTTTTAAAATAAAAATGATTTCATCAACGCAATGTCGCTATGATCAGGTCAGAGAATTTCAAAATAGACTCAAAACCCTCACTGAGGAGTATCAAATAAAAATAAAAAAATACCGACGAAGAATCACCGCAATTGATGTTATTGTGTACTCGGTGTCAAGCGTTCTCGCTGGCGCCGGAATAATACTTGCATCGGTTACAATGATTGCCCCGGTCGTAGTTCCAATTTGCATTTCTGCGGTGGCTACAATCGGGGGTATATCAACCGGGATAGCAAAAAAGATATCATCATGCAGCCAGAGTAAACTGCAGAATTACTTAATTCAATTTCATATTGCATCAACCGCATACTCGCAATTATCATTGATGATATCATCGTCACTCGATAATACAATTATATCAGATAGTGAATTCTCAGCGATGGTCAGTATTTTTGATTCAGCGATATCAAAATTAGAGCAACAACATGAATATAATAACAATGACAACACCGATGGAATCAGAAAACACGAACCCAAAAACCAAAATGATCTCAATAATCTCAACCATACCAGATTGTGAGTTCTCAGTGATGGTCAGTATTTATGATTCCTCGATACCAAAATTAGAAATACAACATGAGTATAATAACAATGACGACACCGATGGAATTACTTCAACGAGTAGTGGAGAACACGAACCCAGTACAAACAAGCATGATATCAATAACATCAACGGAACCCGAGTTTAGTGTGAATTTCCCTAGCCCAGTCCCCGTGAAGGAGATAGCGCTAGCAAAATTACGAGTGTATCACAGTTGGCCTAATATCAGATCAAAATCATTTGGTGGTCAACAACCCAATAATTCTTTAGTGTTTGCAAATAAGAATAAGGACGACGGTACCCCAGACTGGAACGTCGTTTCGATACCAACAGGGTCATACCAAATCGAACAAATCAATAATGAATTCGCGCGTAGAATAAAATCGATTACTGGAGTAGAGTCAAAAATCGCTATAACAGTTCATGAACCGACGCTATCATCCGCAATTGAGATAAACACAGAAGGATACGTCGTAGATATCTATCAGAGTTCTATTAGAACCGTACTAGGATGGCCTGAATTACCACCAGGGGGAAAAACCGTTGATTTACCAGAACCACAAAAAACTGATTATATCACCGACAGAATAAAACCTGATAATCCAATAAGGAGTTATAAAGATCACGAGTTTACTATAGATTTTTTTGGTCTCGGATACCGATCAACTGGAGGAGAGAGGCCAGGGGATAGAATAGAGGGGTATCATTTTGTTGACGAACCTAAAATCGTTAAAAATTTCACAGCAATGAATAATGATTTATCGCTGTTGTTAATATCTCTTAAATCCGGCTCTCTCACCCGAGATGAATTTATCAGCGTCGTAGAAACATGCAATAAAATTATCGACGATATGGAAACATTTAACCTAAAAATTATTCAGGATATATTAGATGACTATAATCCCCTATCGAGAACAGAATTTGCAAAACAATATAAATTTCCCGTGAATAATATTCCGACATTCAAACTACCGGGATATAACGTACCGGAACTAAAAAAACTTCTCAGTGACACCATCGATGTTGGTTTTAAAATAATTCATGATGCATGGAAAAAAACAGCATCACAGGAAATAAAAATCCTCAAACATAATAATGATCCAGATGGTGGCGGTAGGCATATCGCTCCGTTCAACGTGAATATATCCTCAGTGATTGCGCTTAATTTAGTATGTGATGTTATCGAAGGAAGCTATCAAATTAATCTCGAACGATCAAATCAAGCTCAGCAAGGATATATTCTTTATTCGTTTGCACCAACAGCTCCTCCAGGATTTTTAATAATTGAGTCTCCGGTTAATCCAGTCTATATGCGGTGTCATAATGATTCGCTAGCAAGAATTAATTTCAAACTCACAGATCAGTCCAATAATCTAATTGATCTACAAGAGGAGGTGTTAGCGATTAGTCTGTTTGTGAGATCCTAAAGACTTGATCAAATCATTTATTATTTTTTGTTAACCCATAGCAGCAGAGAGGGTGGATGACAACAAGTTGCGACCAAAATTAATTAAAAAATCGCAAAAGTCTCCGTTTTCATTTTTTTAGTTAAAATGAGATTTCGTTAAGATTTCAATCAATTTTTTGTCTGAAAACGTTGTAGGGTTTGCCCCTGAGACATTTTTTTTGGTTAAAATGAGATCGTAGAAAGGATCGTTTTAAGATTTCAATCAAAAAATTGATTAAAAAATCGTAAAATCTCCGTTTTCATTTTTTTAGTTAAAATGAGATTTCGTAGGGAAGGCTCGTTTTAAGGATTCAATCAAAATTTTGTCTGAAAACGTTGTAGGGTTCGCCCTCTTTTTGGTTAAAATGAGATTATAGGACGGCTCGTTTTAAGATTTCAATCAAATTTTGTCTGAAAACGTTGTAGGATTCACCCTCTCTGCTGCTTACTATCCAATGGTGCGCAGCCAATAAACCAAGTATTAACCAAATCCAAGCGGGGTAAAGGGTTTCAACAGCTTTTATCTAAGCCCAACTGATCCATAACATGAAAAACAAAAAAGTCCGTTTTTCATCAAAAGTCATGCTGAAAAAAATGGTGGGAACCGGTTTTAAAGTATGGTGACGTACTATCCAATGGTGCGCAGCCAATAAACCAAGTATTAACCAAATCCAAGCGGGGTAAAGGGTTTCAACAGCTTTTATCTAAGCCCAACTGATCCATAACATGAAAAACAAAAAAGTCCGTTTTTCATCAAAAGTCATGCTGAAAAAAATGGTGGGAACCGGTTTTAAAGTATGGTGACGTACTATCCAATGGTGCGCAGCCAATAAACCAAGTATTAACCAAATCAAAGCGGGGTAAAGGGTTTCAACAGCTTTTATCTAAGCCCAACTGATCCATAACATGAAAAACAAAAAGTCCGTTTTTCATCAAAAGTCATGCTGAAAAAATGGTGGGAACCGGTTTTAAAGTATGGTGACGTACTATCCAATGGTGCGCAGCCAATAAACCAAGTATTAACCAAATCCAAGCGGGGTAAAGGGTTTCAACAGCTTTTATCTAAGCCCAACTGATCCATAACATGAAAAACAAAAAAGTCCGTTTTTCATCAAAAGTCATGCTGAAAAAAATGGTGGGAACCGGTTTTAAAGTATGGTGACGTACTATCCAATGGTGCGCAGCCAATAAACCAAGTATTAACCAAATCCAAGCGGGGTAAAGGGTTTCAACAGCTTTTATCTAAGCCCAACTGATCCATAACATGAAAAACAAAAAAGTCCGTTTTTCATCAAAAGTCATGCTGAAAAAAATGGTGGGAACCGGTTTTAAAGTATGGTGACGTACTATCCAATGGTGCGCAGCCAATAAACCAAGTATTAACCAAATCCAAGCGGGGTAAAGGGTTTCAACAGCTTTTATCTAAGCCCAACTGATCCATAACATGAAAAACAAAAAAGTCCGTTTTTCATCAAAAGTCATGCTGAAAAAAATGGTGGGAACCGGTTTTAAAGTATGGTGACGTACTATCCAATGGTGCGCAGCCAATAAACCAAGTATTAACCAAATCCAAGCGGGGTAAAGGGTTTCAACAGCTTTTATCTAAGCCCAACTGATCCATAACATGAAAAACAAAAAAGTCCGTTTTTCATCAAAAGTCATGCTGAAAAAAATGGTGGGAACCGGTTTTAAAGTATGGTGACGTACTATCCAATGGTGCGCAGCCAATAAACCAAGTATTAACCAAATCCAAGCAGGGTAAAGGGTTTCAACAGCTTTTATCTAAGCCCAACTGATCCATAACATGAAAAACAAAAAAGTCCGTTTTTCATCAAAAGTCATGCTGAAAAAAATGGTGGGAACCGGTTTTAAAGTATGGTGACGTACTACCCAATGGTGCGCAGCCAATAAACCAAGTATTAACCAAATCCAAGCGGGGTAAAGGGTTTCAACAGCTTTTATCTAAGCCCAACTGATCCATAACATGAAAAACAAAAAAGTCCGTTTTTCATCAAAAGTCATGCTGAAAAAAATGGTGGGAACCGGTTTTAAAGTATGGTGACGTACTATCCAATGGTGCGCAGCCAATAAACCAAGTATTAACCAAATCCAAGCGGGGTAAAGGGTTTCAACAGCTTTTATCTAAGCCCAACTGATCCATAACATGAAAAACAAAAAAGTCCGTTTTTCATCAAAAGTCATGCTGAAAAAAATGGTGGGAACCGGTTTTAAAGTATGGTGACGTACTATCCAATGGTGCGCAGCCAATAAACCAAGTATTAACCAAATCCAAGCGGGGTAAAGGGTTTCAATAGCTTTTATCTAAGCCCAACTGATCCATAACATGAAAAACAAAAAAGTCCGTTTTTCATCAAAAGTCATGCTGAAAAAAATGGTGGGAACCGGTTTTAAAGTATGGTGACGTACTATCCAATGGTGCGCAGCCAATAAACCAAGTATTAACCAAATCCAAGCGGGGTAAAGGGTTTCAACAGCTTTTATCTAAGCCCAACTGATCCATAACATGAAAAACAAAAAAGTCAGTTTTTCATCAAAAGTCATGCTGAAAAAAATGGTGGGAACCGGTTTTAAAGTATGGTGACGTACTATCCAATGGTGCGCAGCCAATAAACCAAGTATTAACCAAATCCAAGCGGGGTAAAGGGTTTCAACAGCTTTTATCTAAGCCCAACTGATCCATAACATGAAAAACAAAAAAGTCCGTTTTTCATCAAAAGTCATGCTGAAAAAATTGGTGGGAACCTGTTTTAAAGTATGGTGACGTACTATCCAATGGTGCGCAGCCAATAAACCAAGTATTAACCAAATCCAAGCGGGGTAAAGGGTTTCAACAGCTTTTATCTAAGCCCAACTGATCCATAACATGAAAAACAAAAAAGTCCGTTTTTCATCAAAAGTCATGCTGAAAAAAATGGTGGGAACCGGTTTTAAAGTATGGTGACGTACTATCCAATGGTGCGCAGCCAAAAAACCAAGTATTAACCAAATCCAAGCGGGGTAAAGGGTTTCAACAGCTTTTATCTAAGCCCAACTGATCCATAACATGAAAAACAAAAAAGTCCGTTTTTCATCAAAAGTCATGCTGAAAAAAATGGTGGGAACCGGTTTTAAAGTATGGTGACGTACTATCCAATGGTGCGCAGCCAATAAACCAAGTATTAACCAAATCCAAGCGGGGTAAAGGGTTTCAACAGCTTTTATGTAAGCCCAACTGATCCATAACATGAAAAACAAAAAAGTCCGTTTTTCATCAAAAGTCATGCTGAAAAAAATGGTGGGAACCGGTTTTAAAGTATGGTGACGTACTATCCAATGGTGCGCAGCCAATAAACCAAGTATTAACCAAATCCAAGCAGGGTAAATGGTTTCAACAGCTTTTATCTAAGCCCAACTGATCCATAACATGAAAAACAAAAAAGTCCGTTTTTCATCAAAAGTCATGCTGAAAAAAATGGTGGGAACCGGTTTTAAAGTATGGTGACGTACTACCCAATGGTGCGCAGCCAATAAACCAAGTATTAACCAAATCCAAGCGGGGTAAAGGGTTTCAACAGCTTTTATCTAAGCCCAACTGATCCATAACATGAAAAACAAAAAAGTCCGTTTTTCATCAAAAGTCATGCTGAAAAAAATGGTGGGAACCGGTTTTAAAGTATGGTGACGTACTATCCAATGGTGCGCAGCAAATAAACCAAGTATTAACCAAATCCAAGCGGGGTAAAGGGTTTCAACAGCTTTTATCTAAGCCCAACTGATCCATAACATGAAAAACAAAAAAGTCCGTTTTTCATCAAAAGTCATGCTGAAAAAAATGGTGGGAACCGGTTTTAAAGTATGGTGACGTACTATCCAATGGTGCGCAGCCAATAAACCAAGTATTAACCAAATCCAAGCGGGGTAAAGGGTTTCAACAGCTTTTATCTAAGCCCAACTGATCCATAACATGAAAAACAAAAAAGTCCGTTTTTCATCAAAAGTCATGCTGAAAAAAATGGTGGGAACCGGTTTTAAAGTATGGTGACGTACTATCCAATGGTGCGCAGCCAATAAACCAAGTATTAACCAAATCCAAGCGGGGTAAAGGGTTTCAACAGCTTTTATCTAAGCCCAACTGATCCATAACATGAAAAACAAAAAAGTCCGTTTTTCATCAAAAGTCATGCTGAAAAAAATGGTGGGAACCGGTTTTAAAGTATGGTGACGTACTATCCAATGGTGCGCAGCCAATAAACCAAGTATTAACCAAATCCAAGCAGGGGTAAAGGGTTTCAACAGCTTTTATCTAAGCCCAACTGATCCATAACATGAAAAACAAAAAAGTCCGTTTTTCATCAAAAGTCATGCTGAAAAAAATGGTGGGAACCGGTTTTAAAGTATGGTGACGTACTACCCAATGGTGCGCAGCCAATAAACCAAGTATTAACCAAATCCAAGCGGGGTAAAGGGTTTCAACAGCTTTTATCTAAGCCCAACTGATCCATAACATGAAAAACAAAAAAGTCCGTTTTTCATCAAAAGTCATGCTGAAAAAAATGGTGGGAACCGGTTTTAAAGTATGGTGACGTACTATCCAATGGTGCGCAGCCAATAAACCAAGTATTAACCAAATCCAAGCGGGGTAAAGGGTTTCAACAGCTTTTATCTAAGCCCAACTGATCCATAACATGAAAAACAAAAAAGTCCGTTTTTCATCAAAAGTCATGCTGAAAAAAATGGTGGGAACCGGTTTTAAAGTATGGTGACGTACTATCCAATGGTGCGCAGCCAATAAACCAAGTATTAACCAAATCCAAGCGGGGTAAAGGGTTTCAATAGCTTTTATCTAAGCCCAACTGATCCATAACATGAAAAACAAAAAAGTCCGTTTTTCATCAAAAGTCATGCTGAAAAAAATGGTGGGAACCGGTTTTAAAGTATGGTGACGTACTATCCAATGGTGCGCAGCCAATAAACCAAGTATTAACCAAATCCAAGCGGGGTAAAGGGTTTCAACAGCTTTTATCTAAGCCCAACTGATCCATAACATGAAAAACAAAAAAGTCAGTTTTTCATCAAAAGTCATGCTGAAAAAAATGGTGGGAACCGGTTTTAAAGTATGGTGACGTACTATCCAATGGTGCGCAGCCAATAAACCAAGTATTAACCAAATCCAAGCGGGGTAAAGGGTTTCAACAGCTTTTATCTAAGCCCAACTGATCCATAACATGAAAAACAAAAAAGTCCGTTTTTCATCAAAAGTCATGCTGAAAAAATTGGTGGGAACCTGTTTTAAAGTATGGTGACGTACTATCCAATGGTGCGCAGCCAATAAACCAAGTATTAACCAAATCCAAGCGGGGTAAAGGGTTTCAACAGCTTTTATCTAAGCCCAACTGATCCATAACATGAAAAACAAAAAAGTCCGTTTTTCATCAAAAGTCATGCTGAAAAAAATGGTGGGAACCGGTTTTAAAGTATGGTGACGTACTATCCAATGGTGCGCAGCCAAAAAACCAAGTATTAACCAAATCCAAGCGGGGTAAAGGGTTTCAACAGCTTTTATCTAAGCCCAACTGATCCATAACATGAAAAACAAAAAAGTCCGTTTTTCATCAAAAGTCATGCTGAAAAAAATGGTGGGAACCGGTTTTAAAGTATGGTGACGTACTATCCAATGGTGCGCAGCCAATAAACCAAGTATTAACCAAATCCAAGCGGGGTAAAGGGTTTCAACAGCTTTTATGTAAGCCCAACTGATCCATAACATGAAAAACAAAAAAGTCCGTTTTTCATCAAAAGTCATGCTGAAAAAAATGGTGGGAACCGGTTTTAAAGTATGGTGACGTACTATCCAATGGTGCGCAGCCAATAAACCAAGTATTAACCAAATCCAAGCAGGGTAAAGGGTTTCAACAGCTTTTATCTAAGCCCAACTGATCCATAACATGAAAAACAAAAAAGTCCGTTTTTCATCAAAAGTCATGCTGAAAAAAATGGTGGGAACCGGTTTTAAAGTATGGTGACGTACTACCCAATGGTGCGCAGCCAATAAACCAAGTATTAACCAAATCCAAGCGGGGTAAAGGGTTTCAACAGCTTTTATCTAAGCCCAACTGATCCATAACATGAAAAACAAAAAAGTCCGTTTTTCATCAAAAGTCATGCTGAAAAAAATGGTGGGAACCGGTTTTAAAGTATGGTGACGTACTATCCAATGGTGCGCAGCCAATAAACCAAGTATTAACCAAATCCAAGCGGGGTAAAGGGTTTCAACAGCTTTTATCTAAGCCCAACTGATCCATAACATGAAAAACAAAAAAGTCCGTTTTTCATCAAAAGTCATGCTGAAAAAAATGGTGGGAACCGGTTTTAAAGTATGGTGACGTACTATCCAATGGTGCGCAGCCAATAAACCAAGTATTAACCAAATCCAAGCGGGGTAAAGGGTTTCAACAGCTTTTATCTAAGCCCAACTGATCCATAACATGAAAAACAAAAAAGTCCGTTTTTCATCAAAAGTCATGCTGAAAAAAATGGTGGGAACCGGTTTTAAAGTATGGTGACGTACTATCCAATGGTGCGCAGCCAATAAACCAAGTATTAACCAAATCCAAGCGGGGTAAAGGGTTTCAACAGCTTTTATCTAAGCCCAACTGATCCATAACATGAAAAACAAAAAAGTCCGTTTTTCATCAAAAGTCATGCTGAAAAAAATGGTGGGAACCGGTTTTAAAGTATGGTGACGTACTATCCAATGGTGCGCAGCCAATAAACCAAGTATTAACCAAATCCAAGCGGGGTAAAGGGTTTCAACAGCTTTTATCTAAGCCCAACTGATCCATAACATGAAAAACAAAAAAGTCCGTTTTTCATCAAAAGTCATGCTGAAAAAAATGGTGGGAACCGGTTTTAAAGTATGGTGCACGTACTATCCAATGGTGCGCAGCCAATAAACCAAGTATTAACCAAATCCAAGCGGGGTAAAGGGTTTCAACAGCTTTTATCTAAGCCCAACTGATCCATAACATGAAAAACAAAAAAGTCCGTTTTTCATCAAAAGTCATGCTGAAAAAAATGGTGGGAACCGGTTTTAAAGTATGGTGACGTACTATCCAATGGTGCGCAGCCAATAAACCAAGTATTAACCAAATCCAAGCGGGGTAAAGGGTTTCAACAGCTTTTATCTAAGCCCAACTGATCCATAACATGAAAAACAAAAAAGTCCGTTTTTCATCAAAAGTCATGCTGAAAAAAATGGTGGGAACCGGTTTTAAAGTATGGTGACGTACTATCCAGTGGTGCGCAGCCAATAAACCAAGTATTAACCAAATCCAAGCGGGGTAAAGGGTTTCAACAGCTTTTATCTAAGCCCAACTGATCCATAACATGAAAAACAAAAAAGTCCGTTTTTCATCAAAAGTCATGCTGAAAAAAATGGTGGGAACCGGTTTTAAAGTATGGTGACGTACTATCCACTTTTGCGCAGGCAATAAACCAAGTATTAACCAAATCCAAGCGGGGTAAAGGGTTTCAACAGCTTTTATCTAAGCCCAACTGATCCATAACATGAAAAACAAAAAAGTCCGTTTTTCATCAAAAGTCATGCTGAAAAAAATGGTGGGAACCGGTTTTAAAGTATGGTGACGTACTATCCAATGGTGCGCAGCCAATAAACCAAGTATTAACCAAATCCAAGCGGGGTAAAGGGTTTCAACAGCTTTTATCTAAGCCCAACTGATCCATAACATGAAAAACAAAAAAGTCCGTTTTTCATCAAAAGTCATGCTGAAAAAAATGGTGGGAACCGGTTTTAAAGTATGGTGACGTACTATCCAATAGTGCGCAGCCAATAAACCAAGTATTAACCAAATCCAAGCGGGGTAAAGGGTTTCAACAGCTTTTATCTAAGCCCAACTGATCCATAACATGAAAAACAAAAAAGTCCGTTTTTCATCAAAAGTCATGCTGAAAAAAATGGTGGGAACCGGTTTTAAAGTATGGTGACGTACTATCCAATGGTGCGCAGCCAATAAACCAAGTATTAACCAAATCCAAGCGGGGTAAAGGGTTTCAACAGCTTTTATCTAAGCCCAACTGATCCATAACATGAAAAACAAAAAAGTCCGTTTTTCATCAAAAGTCATGCTGAAAAAAATGGTGGGAACCGGTTTTAAAGTATGGTGACGTACTATCCAATGGTGCGCAGCCAATAAACCAAGTATTAACCAAATCCAAGCGGGGTAAAGGGTTTCAACAGCTTTTATCTAAGCCCAACTGATCCATAACATGAAAAACAAAAAAGTCCGTTTTTCATCAAAAGTCATGCTGAAAAAAATGGTGGGAACCGGTTTTAAAGTATGGTGACGTACTATCCAATGGTGCGCAGCCAATAAACCAAGTATTAACCAAATCCAAGCGGGGTAAAGGGTTTCAACAGCTTTTATCTAAGCCCAACTGATCCATAACATGAAAAACAAAAAAGTCCGTTTTTCATCAAAAGTCATGCTGAAAAAAATGGTGGGAACCGGTTTTAAAGTATGGTGACGTACTATCCAATGGTGCGCAGCCAATAAACCAAGTATTAACCAAATCCAAGCGGGGTAAAGGGTTTCAACAGCTTTTATCTAAGCCCAACTGATCCATAACATGAAAAACAAAAAAGTCCGTTTTTCATCAAAAGTCATGCTGAAAAAAATGGTGGGAACCGGTTTTAAAGTATGGTGACGTACTATCCAGTGGTGCGCAGCCAATAAACCAAGTATTAACCAAATCCAAGCGGGGTAAAGGGTTTCAACAGCTTTTATCTAAGCCCAACTGATCCATAACATGAAAAACAAAAAAGTCCGTTTTTCATCAAAAGTCATGCTGAAAAAAATGGTGGGAACCGGTTTTAAAGTATGGTGACGTACTATCCAATGGTGCGCAGCCAATAAACCAAGTATTAACCAAATCCAAGCGGGGTAAAGGGTTTCAACAGCTTTTATCTAAGCCCAACTGATCCATAACATGAAAAACAAAAAAGTCCGTTTTTCATCAAAAGTCATGCTGAAAAAAATGGTGGGAACCGGTTTTTAAAGTATGGTGACGTACTATCCAATGGTGCGCAGCCAATAAACCAAGTATTAACCAAATCCAAGCGGGGTAAAGGGTTTCAACAGCTTTTATCTAAGCCCAACTGATCCATAACATGAAAAACAAAAAAGTCCGTTTTTCATCAAAAGTCATGCTGAAAAAAATGGTGGGAACCGGTTTTAAAGTATGGTGACGTACTATCCAATGGTGCGCAGCCAATAAACCAAGTATTAACCAAATCCAAGCGGGGTAAAGGGTTTCAACAGCTTTTATCTAAGCCCAACTGATCCATAACATGAAAAACAAAAAAGTCCGTTTTTCATCAAAAGTCATGCTGAAAAAAATGGTGGGAACCGGTTTTAAAGTATGGTGACGTACTATCCAATGGTGCGCAGCCAATAAACCAAGTATTAACCAAATCCAAGCGGGGTAAAGGGTTTCAAACAGCTTTTATCTAAGCCCCAACTGATCCATAACATGAAAAACAAAAAGTCCGTTTTTCATCAAAAGTCATGCTGAAAAAAATGGTGGGAACCGGTTTTAAAGTATGGTGACGTACTATCCAATGGTGCGCAGCCAATAAACCAAGTATTAACCAAATCCAAGCGGGGTAAAGGGTTTCAACAGCTTTTATCTAAGCCCAACTGATCCATAACATGAAAAACAAAAAAGTCCGTTTTTCATCAAAAGTCATGCTGAAAAAAATGGTGGGAACCGGTTTTAAAGTATGGTGACGTACTATCCAATGGTGCGCAGCCAATAAACCAAGTATTAACCAAATCCAAGCGGGGTAAAGGGTTTCAACAGCTTT
>JARLTB010000632.1:0-27066 GCA_030141615.1 Unio pictorum
TACCACCAAGCCTATTAAAAAAACGACCATACGGTAAATAAGAAAATGCGTATCATAAAGCAACTAAGAATAGTGTGAACGTAATTTGATAAAACCACTCTTTCTCTGGACTCAACCCCACTAAATCTAAAACTTTCTTTGACAAATCAGCAGTAAGAAAATAAACGTATAAAAACACAGTTTTTGTAGCTGAATAATGTTTTCACTCATTTGGACGCATAATATTTGGTTGAAAATAAAACCCAATAAAAAATAAAACTAAACCGATTAACCCAAAATAATGAAATGGACACACAACTAACCACCCCATATAAGGCCTAAAATATCAATGAGGTGCAACACCAAAATACCTAACGTCAACTTGCATCCCCACATCTCCTCACATAAACACCTCATAGTTTAGTGCTTCAGGATCTGAATACATAAATAAACAAAGAACCCCAAAAATCACCAATAAATTTCCTAACTGGCCAAGCTCATTAATTACCGCCTCATCATTTCAATCTAACTCTTGAGAAACCCCATCAAACGCTTCCTCTGTTTTTCAATTATAATGCATATCAATCCCGTGATACACACCTAAAAACCCTAAAAGAAAACCACTAATATAATGAAAATACGCTAAACGTATAACAGTATCAATATTTAATGTATAATCGGGCGCGACTACTCAGGCAACCTTTCCAATAAATAAACAAAAACTATTAAACGCATTAATAGCAATTGTTAACGTTACATCACTAAGATGTGTACAACATAATGTTAACCCCGAAAAAATAACAAACTGAGCAATTAAAAATAATATAACCCCACCCTTTCACGCTAATTCTTGTTCGGGGCCCATGGCATTAATATAAAGCTTCCGAAACATATGTAAAAATAAGAAAATAACAAGTAAATCCACCCCCCGCTCATGTAAAAAAAAAAAATCATCCGTATAAAGTGCTTCCACATCCTCCTCTTCACGTGCTAATGGAATATACATTGATTCTGGAGCTAAAGAAAGACTAAGCATAACACCAGTTACCAACTGATTATAAATCGTTAAAAAGATACAAAACCCAAATAACGCTGGCAACTCATGAAAAGCGATTTGTAATTTAACAAAATAATACATAAGAAAGCGTAAACTATAAACAGCCATAGCAATATAAACAGAAAAACACCACTCTAAAACTTTACTTATTATATGCATAACCCAACCCACCACACTACACACTTAAACATAAAAACACCCAACCGCACCCCACCAAACTCTCAAGTAGGTCATAAAACTCTCTCACCTAACCTCTATAAGAGAGCTGCCCATAAACTCCCGCACATAACAACCCTAAAAACACCCCATCACACCCTACCAAACTCTCAAATAGGCCATAAAACTCACCCAACTAAACTCTCCCGTACCTAACCTCTATAAGAGAGCTGCCCATAAACCCCCGCACATAACAACCCTAAAAACACCCCATCACACCCTACCAAACTCTCAAATAGGCCATAAAACTCACCAAACTAAACTCTCCCGTACCTAACCTCTATAAGAGAGCTGCCCATAAACTCCCGCACATAACAACCCTAAAAATACCACACCATACCCTACCAAACTCTCGAATAGACCACAAAACCCACTCAACTAAACTCTTCCACCCTAACCTCTATAAGAGAGCTGCCCATAAACTCCCGCACATAATAACCCCAAAAACAGCCCATCTTATCCCTAAACATAAGATAAATCATACGATAAGCTATAAAAACTTAAAAACTGTAATATAACCCCAGGGGTGCTAACCACTAAAAATACTTAAGGTAAACTAATCATACAGTATAAGTTACATTACACGTACAAAATTGACCCGCTTAGCTTATACTTCGACGAAAACAATTAACCTATATAGTTTTGTATAAAGGCATTGAGTCTACAAAAATAGACCTACTTAAAACTACAATAGATACATTAAGTATACACTGTATATGTTGTATTAAATATATAGTATACATGTTGTATTAAATATATAATATATATTGTATTAAATATATAATATATATGTTGTATTAAATATATAATATATATGTTGTATTAAATATATAGTATATATGTTGTATTAAATATATAATATATATATTGTATTAAATATATAATATATACGTTGTATTAAATATATAATATATATATTGTATTAAATATATAATATATATATTGTATTAAATATATAATATATATATTGTATTAAATATATAATATATATATTGTATTAAATATATAGTATATACGTTGTATTAAATATATAATATATATATTGTATTAAATATATAGTATATACATTGTATTAAATATATAATATATATGTTGCATTAAATATATAATATGTGTATTGTATTAAATATATAATATATATGTTGTATTAAGTATATAATATGTATATTGTATTAAGTATATAATATGTATATTATATTAAGTATATAATATATATATGTTGTATTAAATATATAATGTATATGTTGTATTAAATATATAATATGTGTGTTGTATTAAATATATAGTATGTACATTGTATTAAGTATATATTGTATGCTGTATGATATTTATATTGTATTAAACGTACTGTGTAATGTATATTATACTAGATGTATAATGTGTATATTGTATTAAAAATATGATGGGTGTGCGGTTGGTGTGGGTATGGCATTTGTGTTATGTTAAATTTTAAGTAGTGTGTGCGTACATTAATCTTACGTTAGTTAAGTGTGTCGCTGTCCTATAGTACAATTGTTGGGGTGGTTAATTTTTATGTGTAGGGTGTTGGGGTTGGTACTGAGGTATTTATGGGTAGTTCGGTAATATATGGCTGTATCTTGGCGTGTTATCAGCGATTTGTGTAATTACACAATATTTTATAGGGTTTTATGTTTAATTGGCTGTATATGTTTTTAGTGGGGTAGTACTCCTTTGGGGTTATGTTACAGTTTTTAAGTTTTTATAGCTTATCGTATGATTTATCTTATGTTTAGTGATAAGATGGGCAGTTTTTAGGGTTGTTATGTATGGGGGTTTGTGGGCAGCTCTCTTATAGAGGTTAGGGTGGAAGAGTTTAATTGAGTGAGTTTTATGGCCTATTCGAGAGTTTAGTAGGGTACGGTGGGGTGTTTTTAGGGTTGTTATGTGCTGGGGTTTATGGGCAGCTCTCTTATAGAGGTTAGGTTGGAAGAGTTTAATTGTGTGAGTTTTAGGACCTATTCTAGGGTTTGGTAGGGTGCGATGGAGTATTTTTAGGGTTGTTGTGTGTTGTGGGTTAGGGGCAGCTCTCTTATAGGGGTTAGGGTGGAAGAGTTTAATTGTGGGGGGTTTTGTAATTTACACTAGAGTTTGGTGGTATTATAGAGCTGGTGAGAGTACCCTAGTCGTTCAAAAGTAGGACAACAGACTTTCAATTTGTTAATCCGGGTGCAAGTCCCGGCTAGGGTGTTAAGTTTTATGTTTACAACTATTATTAATTTTTTATGGAAGGCGGCGGCGGTTATATTTGTTGTATTTATTAGTTGGTCCAAAAGGATCCCGACACAACGTGTGTTGTCTTATTCTGATTATTCTTTTATTGTTCTAGATATTCTTCTGATTGGGGTGTTTATAGGTTCATTAGTTGTTAGTATTCTAAATATTGTGGGTGATGCAGAGTTGGTTATAGATCTGGGGTGGGTTGTAGTGTTGTGTTGAGCTTGGGTTGTTAAGTTTATAGCTTTTATTGAGTTTTTACAGGTGTGGGTGGGGTCGTGCTTTACTGGGGGTGTCCAACTATTGGGTGAGCTGGGGATATCAAGTTTCTTATATATAAAAGTTGTGGATATAAGTATTTTAATATTTGGGGTTGTAATTTTATGGGGGCTTATTCGATTTATACAGTTTAGAGAACGCTTTATTTTTTTTATTTTTTTTATTTTTTTTATAACGGTTTGGGGGTTTAGCTTAGGGTATGACGGGGTTGTTCTACTTGCCTTACTTATGGAGTATTTAGTTTTAATGTTGTTTTTGGTAATTTGTTTAACGAATCAAACCCCTACATTAAATAAACTTCCGAAATTATTTTTTTTTTGACCTTTAATTATTATTGGATTATTTATTTATATTGTTGCTTTAGGGTTTGCGGGGGTTGGTATAAGTTTTTTGCCTTATAATATGTATAGCGGTTATAATCAGATTTATAACTCAGATTTGTTTATATTTTTTTATTTTTTTTTTCTAGAGTTTACAGGTAGTGTAGTTTACTTAACGGTAATTTTAAGTTTTTTTAGTATCGCATTTATTGGTTTTTATTTTCAGTGTAAACATTCGTCTTTTCAAGCGTATAAATTGGGAAAAAAATTTGAGATTTTACGAAATCAACTACAGCAAAAACAAACTATGAGTAGACCACATGTTCGGTTTTTTTTTACATAATTTTACTATTTTGATGTTCCAAAAAGGTAGTTTTACAAGTCCAAGTGATTCCAGTGGGGTTTTAGTAGTTAAGGTGATTCAGACGCGCCGGTGTAGTACGCGCAAACATGCCGATATTGGGAAATTTTTACGAGTTGTATTAAAAATGACAAAAACAAAGTTAACTAAACGGCGAAAGCGTCGTGTTAGGGCATTAGTTGTTCGGTCGCAAAGATATTATTGAAAAAGTTTTGGGTTACACTATCAATTTGCTAATAATAATTTAGTTTTATTAAAAAAACGTATGAATACGGTTGGAAAGGAGTTATACGGACCTACTTCAAAAATGTTAAAAATTAAAAAATTTAGAATTGCGTTTCGATATTTATTTTAACTTAGTCAATAAATTGTATTGAGTGTGTTACTAAGTAGATTTATTTAAGGTTATCACAACTTATTTTTAAGCAGTGTGTAGTGAGGTATTTAGGGCAATTACAGGGTGTGGTTATTAAGCCGAGGTTTATCCAGCAAATGAAATCGGCTGTGGTAATACAATATATTAATTTATGTGTTTTTTATTTTTATAAATTTTATAGTACTCCTCGAACAAATCTACTGGTTTGAAAAAACCGCGGCAAGCAATGTGGGCTTGTTTTTTATGAGGAATACATCAAGAATATAGGGTTCAAATGTCAAAAATACAGTTTTTAGATTACATTTTTTTTTATTATCAGTATGCTTTTGAGTATAGTGTAGCATTATAGATGTGGTGTTGTGATGGTGGTTGTTATTAAAAGTAGACCTTAAGGTTGAAGTTTAGTTGTTAAACTACTGCTGATGATGTTTAGATTTGATAGTGAATAGTACCGCGAGGGAAAGGTTAAAGTATATTTTGAATAAAATGAAAACTGAATTTTAGTGCAAAAATCAAATAATGCGTATTGTGTTATTGTACCTTTTGTATAATGGGTTGGCGAGTAATATTTGTAAGCAAGCGTAAGCGTAAAGAAATTAAATTAGTTTATTAATATTGACCCGAAGCTAGGCGATCTAATAATGAGCAAGTGAGGCGACTGAACCCGTAAATGTTGCAAAATTTTGGGATGACTTGTTATTAGGGGTGAAAGGCTTATCAAGCCTAGTGATAGCTGGTTCTCCACGAAATCTATTTAAGTAGAGTGCTTTTTTAAATTTATTTAGGTAATCCTCTGATGGAATGGTCGCGCGTTTCGTTAATGTTTGAAGTAGATAAGTTTTGTTAAAAGTAAGCAGACTACTAGCGCTAAGGTTAGTAGTCGAGAGGGAAACAGCCCAGAATATATGTTAAAGTGTTTAATTAAATCTAATTCAAAGGTGTAGCTATTTTTTAATGAAGAGGTAGGTTTGGAAACAGTCATCCTTTAAAGAAAGCGTAAAAGTTCAAGCATTAATAAAAGGTTATTATAACTTGCAATACTATGCCTATAAATGTTTGTCAAAAAGATTTAAACTGAAACAATATTATTTACAAAATTTTTTGTAAGTAGGTAGTGGAGTATACTTTATCTTATTAAAGGTTTGTTGAAAAATAAGCTGGAAAGATGAGCAGTAACTATGCCAACATGAGTAATAGACTATTTTTGAGAAAAAAATATGCCGAATATCTACGTGGTTTTTTAGTTATGATAATCTGACTAAAGAAAAAGCGATAACTAAATATTTAATTAACATTAAATATGATGTCTATTGGGAAACATACTTTAAATAAAACCGTGTGAGGAATTATACGGTACCTGTTTAATTTATTAGAAAAAATCCAATATTAATCGTACAAATACCAACACAGGTAGATTGATTGAGTAAATTAAGGCAAAAGAGTGAATAATACTAAAGGAACTCGGCAAAATGTCTCTGTAACTTCGGGAGAAAGAGAACTATAAGAGTATGATTAAAGAGGGGGTAGCGACTGTTTATTAAAAACATAAGACTTTGCAAAATTGAAATATGAGGTATAAAGTCTGACACCTGCCCGGTGCTGCAAGATAAAGAAAAAATAAGTGTTTATTTTTATAAATCCCAGTAAACGGCGGCCGTAACCCTGACGGTCCTAAGGTAGCAAAATCCCTTGACGGGTAAGTTCCGTCCTGCACGAATGGTGTAACGACTGCCCCGCTGTCTCTAGTATTATCTCTATGAACTTGAATTAGACGTGAAGATGCGTTAAAGTACAGCTAGACGGAGAGACCCTATGCACCTTTACTGTTATCTAATATAAAGTACCCTTTTTAAAGATATAGGTATGTAGTAATATTATACAAGTGAAAGACTACTGTTTTTTTAAGGGTAAATTTCTAAAATAAACAAGAATTTTAGTGTGTTTGAAAGACAGTTTGGCTGGGGCGGCAACCTCCTAAAAAGTAACGGAGGTGAATATACGATCTAAGCTATGCAGTTAGCAGTGAAGGCTGAATAATATACTTAGGTTGGATTAGTTTACTAACAAGTAAGCTAAGGACAAATGTCTGTTATAATGACCCGATTTTTTATAAAGCAGAAGAAATCGATCAACGAATAAAAGGTACGCTAGGGATAACAGGCTGATAATTTCTTAGAGTTCCTATCGAAGAGATTGTTTGGCACCTCGATGTCGGCTCATCATATCCTGGTGGAGCATACGCTGCCAAGGGTTCGGCTGTTCGCCGAATAAAATGGTACGTGAGCTGGGTTTAAAACGTCGTGAGACAGTTTGGTCCCTATCTACTGTACATTTTAAAAAAAAAACTATGTTTACTTCAGTACGAGAGGACCAAGGACAACAAACCAATTGTGATAAATTACATAATAAAATTATGTATGTTTAGAAGCTACGTTTGCTAATGTAACCATACGTTAATATGGGAACTTGGTAGTTTTTTTTTTTAAATAGGTGTGTTGAAGACAACAACAGAATACTGTAATACTAAACAGTAATTGCTTACTGGAGGTATGTACGTATTGCGCCTAAATTTGCTAGATTAAAAAAAAATGAGGGGTGGTGGCTGAGTGGTTAAAGCGGCAGACTGTAAATCTGTTGGGTAACCGTCGTTGGTTCGAATCCAATCCACCTCAATTAAAAGTATTAGCAATAAAACTGCATTAGAAGAATGCCTAAAATCTAAACAGTGGTGTTTTTTTTAAATAGTAAGGCAACCTATATTCCGAATACTATTTAGTACCACATTTAATATTGAAGAAAACTTTTTTAGTAAATATTATTATAGAATTCAACTGAGAGAAAAGTAAGGATGACTGAAATGAAAGCAGTATCACAGCCCAAAAATATTTGGAATAATATACAATATAGGTTATAGTCCTACTATGCTGAAAAAAAAGCTGCGCGGAGGTCCATTCCGGGCTCATCCCCCATGATTTGTTAGGTTCGATTCCTAAACGCAGCAGCGCTTATATGGCGGAATTGGTAGACGCGTATGACTTAAAATCGTATCCTATGGGGTGTTGGTTCGATTCCAGCTATAAGCAGACGTTTTTTCAATTGTTACGAAAAACAAAACTTTTTAATAAGAGTAGATATTCACGGAATAGACAATTATCACGTGTTATTTTTTATCTTGCATTATATATTAATATTTTAATTATCTATGGAATTTTTTATGTTTTATATGGTTTAAGTCTTTATCACAACTCCTTTTGTTTTTTAGTATTTAGTGTTTATTTTTTTAGTATTTTTTCCCTTTTTTTACGTACAAAAAGTATTTAAGTTAAGCGGTATGTTTACACAAGTATATTTTAATAAGTATTATAAATTTATGAAAACAGGATTTTTAGTTGATTTTTTTTTTAAAAAAATAGTTTTAGCAATTATTTACTTTTATTTTGTAATATTTGCGTTATTTTATTCAGAAAAATATTTTATTGAGCAAAATTTTTTTATTTTTAAAAAATATTATAAGTTTTTTATAATATTTTTTGATGCCTTTTCAGTAGAGTTTGCATATAGTTTTATGAGTATTGGTATAGTAATCATATTGTTTGTGGTGTGTTTTATTTTACTATAAGTGGTGTGTTTACAAAATATATTAACAATAACCTATTATTATAATTTTACACACATTATACCCTACTTAGTACTTTTTTTATTTTTTGTACATATAGTTTTTGTTACTATTGTTATATTTTCTCGCTCCTGATTAAAAGTTAATCTTAAGAGAAATTGAATTTTAACTTATTTTTTTTTTAGTATTAGTGCCACATTATTTTTATTTTTGTTTAAAATTTATGTGGGGTCTGGGTTATGGGAGTTTGGGATTAGGGATTTTCTGTTAATACCACATTTTATTGCGTTAACTAATTTTGGTGAAGTATTAATTTGTTTATCATTAATTATAACATTAGTGGGTTGAGTTTACTTGAGTGAACGTTTTTTATTTAAAATGTCCTACGCTATTTTTTATTTTTATATCTTTACTGTATGTACTATTAATATGATTTATAGTACGAATTTATTAGTAATATTCGTATATTTTGAGTTTTTATTTTTACCTTCTTTATATTTTGTTTATAAATTTGGGTATGCTAAAAAAACAGCTAAAACTATTAGTTTTTTACTAGTTTGAACTTTGTGTGGCTCATTTTTGGTATTAATGGGGTTACTATATATGCAGGTATTTGGTGGTTCATTAGCTATAAAGTATCTTTGATTATTAAAATTTTCAAATATGGAAAAGATTTTATTTTTTATTTTATTTTTTATAGGGTTTGGAGTAAAAATTCCTGTGTGACCTTTTTATTATTGGTTAACTAAAGTACATGTAGAGGCCCCCACTGGGTTTTCTATTTTTTTAAGTGGTTTTTTAGTAAAAACAGCGTTCTTTTGTTTTGTTTATTTTTATTTTTTATTTAAATCATTATATACTGATTTATTATTTCTTGTTATTGCGTGTTGAGGGATTGGTGATGCTTCAGTACGAATGTGAACTAGTATAGATATTAAAAGATTAATAGCTTATGCTACTATTCAGGAGATGAATTTTCTTATGATATTTTTAATTTTATTGAACTCTAATAATTTTACGATTTTAAATTTATTTTTATTGGTTCATGGTGTATTATCGGCGTTATTTTTTTATTTAGTTGATCAAGTTCAGAAATTATATAGTACTCGTAATTTATTTAGTATTAGTGGGTTAATTACTAGTGCACCAATTTTGGTTAGTTTAATTTGGGGTGGTATATTAATTTTTAGGGGGTTTCCAATTTTTGTTAAGTTTTTTGTTGAGTGAGAACTTTTAGGGATTTTAATATCTAATTTTAATTATTTAGGATTTTTTATTTTTTTTTTTGCTAGTTTCGTTGGTATAGTAGGATTTGTTCGTATTTGGTTTAGTATTATTTATGGGCAAGTGATTTGTAGTGTAGTTGTGGGTGATATAATGGGGCGGGATATACTTTTAGGGAATTTTTTAATAGTTACTTTATTTATAATATCTTTTTATAGTTTTTTCTTATAATTGACTGGTGTTTTAAATTTAAGTTTTCGTAATCATCAAACTTATATTACTAGTTTTAAACCTCTTTTAGGGCGTTTTTTATATTTTAATATATATGTTGTATACTGTGTAATTTTAATGGAAGTATTTATATAGTAATGTTATTGGATTAGATAAATGGTATTTATAAAATAGTTAAGTTAAATTTAATGAGAGGGGAGAGGGTGGAGTCTTTAAGTGGTGGTGGGGGCTGCCAGGGTGGCTCCGACCCTATCATTTACTTGAAGATGAATTTTTCTTTTAGTAGTTTTCTACCCACTATATTATGAGGAGATTAATGTATTGGTTGCTATTTATAGGGTATTTATACGGGATAAATTAGGTTTTTATTTATATTAAACATTTTTGTTTTATTTTGTTATTTGTTGTTATATTTTAGGTGTTTGTTAGAAGAAGTTTATTATATTTTAAGTATGAATTTTAGTTTTTTTTCTTATTATTCTTTTTTTGGTTTTAATATTTATTTATTTTTTATTTTTTTGAGTGTGGGTTGTTAGGTTGTTATTGTAATGGGTAAATGAGGTATGTAGTTAACACCAATTAAACAGCGGGCTTGGGCTAGCCGGTATGTGGTGTGTGTAATAGTGTGCTGGCTAGCCCAAGCCTGCGTAGTTGACTTATAATTGGTCAGGCTTAAATCAATATTTATTATCTTATTGGTTGGTTGGGTATATACGTGTTTCACATATGCTCATTATTTTATTAATTATTTAATTATTTTATTAATTATTTAATTAATTGATTTTTATAATAAATTATATACTAGATTTCACAGAGGCTTGGGCTAGCTAGCACACTATTATATACACGGATACCGGCTATCCTAAGCCGGCGAGGTTGACATATAACGGGTCAGCTGTTTTACTAAAGATTTATTTAATATAGTTGTCGTGAGTAGGTTGATGGAACACTATAATAGATTTCCTTGTGACTTTAACGCTTTTTCTAGCGGCGTGACTCAAGCTAATCAGTCTTTGAACACTTTTTATTTTTATACTTACTGTACAGTTTCTTAAAGCAATTGTATTTACTATTGTTTTTACAATCATGACGCTTGAGTGGTACATCGAGGGCGGAGAGCAGAAATTGCAGAAGTCTACTGATTGAGTTGATGCACACCCATTAATTATTGTCGTACTTGGTTTTTTATTTTCAGCTTTAGTAATTCTTTATTGTAAATATTATGAGGAAATTTCTTATGTTGGGTGCTGTTTACAGAAAATTATACATGAAATAGATAAGATTTTGACTTATATTGCTGGCTTTATCATGTTGATTTATGGTGGTAGAGTAGGGTGATTTTTTTATCGTGGATCGAAGTGACGCACAAAGTGACTTGCAAAGTTCCACAGTTGAGAAAAGAATAATGGGTTACTTTTATTTTTATTTATGTTTTTTATGAGCTTTGTTCTTATTTTTTTTATTGATGTATGGGTGACATTTGTTTTGACAATTGATTGATATACGTAGCTACTTAATAGTATATTTTATTGTTGTATCATGTGTGTTTATTTTTATACCTTAGTATCGTGGGGTATCTTTATTATATATTGTTAAGCGTTGAGTTTACACCACTATGAGTTATTAAAGTCCTTATTAAAACTATTTTTGATTTTAATTATTATTGTATCATTTACTGTTTTTATAGTTGTTTTGTTACGAGCAGCGTGACGTAAGTTTAAGGTTTCGGTAGGTTATATTGTGTGACTTCATTTAGTACATTTTATGTGTTGTGTATGAGAATATATAATTTATGATTGAAAACAAGGCACTGATTTTCCTATTAATACTGTTTTAAAAAAGGCATTTTCGCATTGGGATTTTTGAGTGTTTGGGTGTTTAATTCATATATATATAGATAAGTCGATTAGAGTTTTGTATGCTAGGGGTGTTATTGTGAAGGGGCGTTTTGGTATTAAGAAGTTGTCTATGACTAAGAAACAAGTAAATAGGGGAAAATTAGTTAATTATAAGATAGTCGTGGAAAAGAAGAGTTTAGGATATAATAAAAAAGTGAAAGCTGTTATGGGTAGACATTTTGTTATGAAAAAACAAGTAAAGAAAAAATTTAAAGGTATTAAGTTTAATAATTAGTCTGTTGTGGGTGTGTTAGGTTAATAAAATTAGATTAATGTGACAAGTAATATTTCAATTTCTAAAAGATATTTGGGAGGGCATAAAGCACTGGGCCATAGTTTTGTTAGATCTTATAATTTATAATATACTTATTTTTATTTCAAAGTTAAAATTATTTTTAACAGTGTGTTACGCTGTTATACAGATGTTATCTTATATTATATTAATTATTATCGTGGCTTTTATAATTTTAGTTTTTTTGTATTGAGTGTGGGTATCAGTATGTAATTCGAGGGGATTTAGTAACTTGTCTAGGTGGGTGGAAGAACATCCAATTTATTGAGCTTTAATCTGTATATTATTTTTTTTTTTTATTATATATGCTTTGTGTAGTATTTTTTATTAAAGGTTAAGTTTTACATTTCAAGAGTTTTAAGGGGTTTAAAAATTTTTTTTTGTAGTGATGCATTTATATTTTTTTGTGTTTGTTGATTGGCGTTGTGAGTAATATTTGTGGGAAGTATAGTATTAACATTCTATGTTGAGGCTATTTGTACATGTTTTTTTGAACCACTTTGCAATGATTATTATAGGTAGTAACTTTAGTTATTTTATTGTGTATACATACGGATCAACTATTAAATTTTATTTTTTTTATTTTATTTTTACTATTATGTGAGAGTTATTAATAAATGTGACAAGTAATATTTCAATACTTAAAAGATATTTGATCGGGTTTACAAGATTGGTTGGTTAAGTTGCTAGATGCTATAATTTATTGGCTGCTTGTTTTAATTGATCAGGTAAACCTGTTTATAGTTGTATGTTGTGCCATTATGAATGTGCTTCCTTATCTTATTTTAAGTATTATTATAATTTATATAATTATAGTTTTTATGTGTGCAACGTGGGTATGGTTATGTAACTTTAAGTGGTTTAATGATATATATAAATGATTAATAAATCATCTATTATATTGAGTTTTAATTTGGATATTATTTTTTATTTTGTTATGTATTCTGTGTTTAGTATTTTTTTATTAAGCATTTAATTTTAGATATTAAGATTTTTAAATTATTTAAAATTTTTTTTATTTAGTAGTGCAACCCTACGCTTTATTTTTATGGCTTAGTAGGATAAAGCTAATATTATATGTTGAAATGTTTTGTAGAATCGCTTTTTATTCTGGGTTATAGATAATTATATTATCTAAATACATAAATGGTACAAATAATATTTTTGCAAACTATTGTAAATAATCTCATGGATTTTATTATGTATTATCATATTAGTTTGTTTTATTTATTTCTATTTCTACTTTTACTTAATTTATGTTTTAAAGGGTTACAGTTATTTTATTTTATACAGTTTAGTTTTAAAGTTTTAGTTGTGTTTTTGTTGTGTTTTATTTGTATTTATTGAACTGTGATAGATATTTGACTTTATAAGTTTTTCTTATGATTATACTATATATATAGTAATCTATTGATTTTTTTTTTAGTTAATGGCTGGTGTTTTTCAAGTTAAAAAATCTGACATACGTCAACGTATATGACACATAAGGGTAAAAGACACAATATTTTTTAAATACTACCCAACGATAAACCCTACGGAGATATTACGTATCTGAGATCAGGCTATTCCCTTGGAGAGTTTTTTTATATTTTCAAAATTTTTTAATTTTCGAGTTTTTACATCAACAAATAATTTAGCCGCTCTTCAGCATTTTAAGTTATCACCACTGTATTACTATTGATTTTTTTTATTTCTTAAGATTAATACTCAAAATCTTTATTTTTTACAAGATTGTTACGCCTTGCAGCAAGAAAAAAAAAATTATTTTTTTATTATTAGTGCTGCGTGTTATTATACTTCTTCTTTATTAAATATTTATATTAATTTTAAACAGACAGCTACTTGTTTATCCTTGAGTGGTATTTTTAGTGCATTTATATGAGTTGAGCGTGAGATTCAAGAATTTTTAACAATTAGATTTGTAAATTTATTAGATTCGCGGAGACTTTTAACAGATTATACACAACGTATATCAAACTTTAGTGTTTATAAGACAGATTATTATGATATTTTAACACAAAATCTTTATTATATGTAGTTGTTACACTGATTATATTTTTTTTCTTATTTAGTTCTTTGTGGTATATGTGGATTTATTTTAACAAATAGAAATATGTTTTCAATGGTATTATTGGGGGAGGTTATAATTTTATTAATCTTTTGCATTGGACTTTTAATAGCAAGTTTATGTAATGTATATTATTTATTTGGGATCGCATTTTTGTTTTTAGTCTTGGGGGGGTTAGAGTTATCTTTAAATTTATTATTAATTTTAATATAGTAAATGTTGCGAGTTTTTTTTAAACGGTTATTAGTTAAACAACAGCGGAAAAAGACAATTCAGCTATATATTTTTATTCGTTCAAGTTTTCGTCAAACAGTTGCACCTATAGCTTTATTTTATGATTCGAATGTTAATATTACGTTACCAAAACGTCAGCAATATTTTATTTTTGATGATTTAAAAAATAACAAAGTATTGAATATTAGTGCTGGGAGATATCTTTTAATGATGGGGCGAAAGATTAAGTTTTTTAAACGTCAAGCAAAAAATATAATGGGTATTATTTTACATTTAAAAAATATTTACCCTTTGTTATTACGTAGGATTTATATCTATACAATATTAAATTTTAATTATCGTCAGTTTTTATTATACAAAAGATTTCAGGAGATTATTAATCCTACAATTTGTTATTTAGTTCATAAGCATGCATTTTTACCAAAATTTTTACGTAAGCATCGAATTCGTCGAAGAGTTTTAAAGAAACTACAAAAACAATAAGCGCTGAGTTTTATTTCAAATTTAATTTTTTATTATGGTTATTCTTTAACACATTTTTTTATTAAGTCACAGTGGTGGCTAATTATTACAGCTAGTTTAACTAAAAACTGAAGTAACTTATTAGTATGTTTGTTTATAGTTTTTTTTTTGTTACAAAAAGTGAGCATTTTTCTTTATGCTATAATTTTGTATAATGTAAAGTTTAATATAATAATTTTAATAAAAAGTGGTATTTTATCCCAGCTTTTGGTTGGTTTTAATAATATTCATCCTATTTTATTTTATGGTTTTATTAATTGTTTATGATTTAAATTTCAATATTTAGAAAGTAATGTAAGGATTAAATCTATTAACCTATTTTTAATTGGGGGGTTTACATTATTATTGGGGGGGTGATGGGGTTTGGGAAGTTCAGTATGAGGTTTTTTTTGAGTGAATGATTTTATTGAAAATATTTTATTTTTCGCCTTAAGTTGATTATTGGTGTATATACACATTATTTGTTATTATAAGCATACATATATTTATACACTGGGTTTGTTATTAATTATATTTTTTTTATTGGGGTTACGGGGCGGCTTTATATTTACAAGACATAATTTTTTTAGTTTACGTGATTTAGTAAATATCATAGGTTGGTATTGGGTTAATATTAATTTTTATAGTTTCCTCACCTACAGTATTATTAATTTTTTTAATAAATTTTTTTTATTTTTTTTAATTTTTTATTTTGTAGCTTATTTATATTTTAGAAGTTATTTTTTTTCGAGTATATTAGTTCTAGTGCATTTATTAATATTTTTAGTAAGTTTTTTTTGGTTAAAATATAGAGAATCTATACATACTGTTTTTTTAGTCACAAAGTTATTTTATACAAATTTTATTCTTTTTTCATCACTGGAGCAGTTTATATTATTTAACTTTTATTTACAATATAAAGCCGGTTTGCGGATATTTTTTATTACTACTTATTTTATTTATGGAAAAAAATTATTTGTTACATTTTGTACGTTATTTGTAGCTTATAATTGTTTTATATTATATATTTTATTTTTAAAAAGTATAATAAAGATTTATATTAAATAAATACAAAATTAAGTCTAATGTAGACATTGAATCTAAATTACATTATTAAGCGTAAACATATTTTTAAAAGAAGAGAAGATATGTTTTTCCATAGAATTTTAAAGTTACGTATTGGAACGGTTGGTTTATTTAGTTTACGTACTCAAAGGTTTGAGTTAGTTTATTTACGAGGCTTTAAGCGATTAATTCGTCGAACATATATAAAGCGCCGAATGCGATTTCGTTACCGTAAATTTTGATTGTTTTTGCGACCAAATGTTATTTTAAGTAGTAAATCTGTAAATTCACGTATGGGTGCGGGGGTAGGAAGTTTAGTTAGATTAGCTGTTTTTTTAAAATCCTATAAAAGTTTTGTGGAGTTTTTTCATTATTCACCATTTCAGGCGCGTAAATTAATTCGATGAACAAGATTTCGTTATCCATTACAGTATACGGTATTTAGTTTAAAGTAGACATTGTTTTCTCTTAGATTTATTGATAATACTACGCGGGTAATATATCAATATAAATTTTTTTTAAAAAGTTCTCGAAAAACTCTAATTAGAGAAAAGTTTTTTTTTCGTAAAAGATTGCATCGTGGGAAAAATACGGCGCTAATGTTTGTTCGTGCGCCTAAACACTTTAAATCAGGAAAACAACACTGTGTTTTTTTTACTAGTTTTATTACAAAAACAGTTTTTGTGAAACATAGTGGGTATTTTAATTTGTTTGCACCGTCAAATTTGATTTTAGATACGGTTAAGAGTTGCTCTTATATACACCCAAAATTAGCAGTTTTAGGGCGTGTTACTTTAATAAATAATATAACGCTACGTTATGAATAATAGTGTATAGTGTGGGGTGTTGGAGGCAATGACTGGTGTTTTATTAGGACAATTTATAATAAATGTTTTTTTTTTTTCATTTTTGTTTTGGTGCTTAACATTTCTTGCTAAGATTACGTATTCAAATAAATATTCGGTTTATAAGTTAAATTTTTATGAGTGTGGTTTTAAAAATTTAACAAAAAAATCAATTACACTTGAGTTAAACTTCATTTTAGTACTACTTTTTTTATTGATATATGATGGTGAGTTCTTGATATTAATTCCATTATCATTAAACCCACAAATTATAACATGAGAAATATGTTTTATTATTTTATTTTTTTTTATTTGATTTATAATAACGTTACTGTTTGATTATATTTATCAAGCTTTGGAGTGACAGATTTAATTGTTAAGTTTTACATCTCATAAAATTTATAAGAGAGTTTGGCAGAAAAATAGTAAAAAATTTTCACTTCAATCTTTTACGTATATATATAGGTATTATCGGAATCTGTGTTTTTTACATGGTGTTTCTTATAATTATCAGTTTATATTTATTATTCGTTATAAAAAAGCTGTAAAGTATTTATTGACGTAACGTAAAGTTATGTTATGTTTTATGTCTGGTGTTTTATCGTTATATTATGGAACATTTTATGGTAATCTAATATTTTTTGTAGGTTATTATTTTTATTTATTATATTGTAATTTATTATATAAAATCAAAGGACTGTGAGTTTTTAGACCCCAAAGGCAAAGTTTTTTTTTTTTAAGGTATACTGATTTAAAATTCTATGCGTTTATACAGTTTATTATACTGTTTACTTTAAAGGTAAATAATACTTTTATAAAATTTATTTCTCCCTTATGTTTTTTATATAGTTTAACAAGTTTAGCTCTAGTTTGTGTATTGGGGGTGATTTTAAAAAAAACGATAGTAGAGAATAAAGATATACATATTTTAGTGTGTATATCGTTTTTTTTATATACGGGGATAACGATGTTTGCTCATATAAATAATTTTTTATTATTTTTATTGGCCGTAGAGGTTATAGGAACTGTTTATTATTTTTTTTTTTTAACGCAAATAACGCAAAATCAAGATTTGTTTTTGAAGTATAAAAATTGTTTAAGTCTTTATTTATGGACTTCATTCTGAGTATTATGCTTTTTGACCGGCACGTTGTTTAGTTTAGTGTATTACTGTGGAACTTTAAATTTTACCCAGTTAGTTTATTTGTGTAAGATACCATCTGCTATTGTGTGACATATTTTATTTATAGGGCTAGGTTGAAAGGTGGGGGTTGCGGGTTTTCATTTTTTTAAGTTAGAACTTTATTCTTTTTTACCTGTATATACCACTTTAGTTTTTTCAACATTTACTCTTTTTGTTAATTATTTTATTTTAAATTTTGTTGTTGTAACCTTTTGACCTATTTTTTTTTATAATCGATATATTTATATTTTTTATATTTTATTTATTAATATTTTTTTATTGGGGCGTGGTCAAAGTAATATGTTATTTTGTCATTTTTTAGGTTATAGTGCTATTAACACTTGAACCATATTATTTTTATTTTCTATTATTTAAGTGTTAAGAGTTGTCTTTTTTATGCGTTATAATTATAGTATTGAACCGGTCGCTAATTTGCGCGAAATTATTAGTAATAAGATATGTTATAAAAAAGCATTAATTTTTTTAAAAAATAAACACTCGTTAACACGTTCTTTAAGCAATCGTTTTGTTGAGGGGGGTCAATTTATACGCTCATATAATAACTTACGACAGTACTATGTTAATAGTTTAAGGGCAAATTTTGTTGACGTTATTACTCCAGAGTCTAGCACCTATTTATGAACTAATTTTAATAATAAAAATTTTTTAACTTTATATAGTAAAACAGCGTTAACACGGGATTTAGATTATATACTTTTTTGAAGGGCGAGTCAAGTTAATGCTTTGTTTAATCTTGCAACTACCATAAGAAAAAAGCGAAAAAAGTATCAGTATAAGTATCGTACTATTTTTATATCTAACCATAAAAGAATTTTATTTGTTTGAAGGTGATTACGTATCTTTATTCGAAGTATACAGTGCGGTGGGGTTCCCCGAAAATTGTCATTAATACGTGGTTTAGAGAATTTTATTCTCGCACCGGAAGAAGTGCATACCATAAGTTTATTTAAACTTCAAATATATAGATTACATTTATTGCGAGTAATATAAAAAATGTTACTCATCGTTATAGCTAAAGCTGTAGTTATTACCGGTGTTATGATTACTTTAGGGGGTGCTGCTATTGGTACAGGTATTTTATTTGCTGGGTATTTAGCTGGTGCTGCAAAAAATCCTGAAGAAGCAGAAAACTTATTTAATTCCACATTAATGGGGTTTGCACTTATTGAAACTTTTGTTTTTTTGTCTTTTTTAATAGCAGTGTTAGTTTATATAGCATTATAATTAAATTATGTGATTTTTATTTAAAGTAACGTGTATTGTTGTAATCGCGGTATTAGTTCGAGGGACTTTACCACGATATCGAGTTGATAGATTGATTTCCTTTTCTTGAAAATATTTAGTGTTTTTATATATTTTTTTTTTTTTAGAGTTATTATCTGTAGCATATTATATAATGAGCTAGCATAGCTCAGTGGTAGAGCACCAGACTGAAAATCTGGGGGTCAGAGGTTCAAATCCTTTTGTTGGCAGTGTTAAAAAGTTATATTTTTTACATTTATTTTATTTATTCGACTAATAATACACTATTTTTACAAAGGTGATTAGGGGGACAGATTCCATTAATTTTTTTTGTAAACTCATTACCTTTTAAAAAAAAAAATTTTTTTATAAGAACAGATAATCAACAAGTATATTTAGGGGTTAATACTCTATCCACAAATACGCTTGGTCAATTTTTAAAGTTTAATTATAAAGTTTCGGGTTCTTTTACCAGAGATTGACTTTTTTTAAAGTATTTACCCACCTTAATTCAGTCATTTACAGGATTTAGTACTATGTGACATTTTATAAACACTCAGGAGCTTTATAATCACGATAAAATATATATACTTTGTGTGAAATTTTTTAAAAAAAACATAAAATTATTTAGTGGCTATTCATTCAATTTTTTTTATAATTGTTTTATTCAGTTAACTGTCTTTAAGGATCCAATAAGCGTTATCTCTGTTATACAACGTTTATTGTTAGAGTCAAAGTTACAACATCACCGTCGTATTTTTTTTAATTTAAAGAGATTTTTACAGATATGGTATGATATTTTAATAAAACTACGTTTGATAAAGGGATATTCATTTTTTTTTAAAGGAAAGTTGGGAAAAAAAGGAAGTGTGCGTAAACGAATTTTTTTTAGTAAACGCGGAGTTGTTAGTCTTACTAATAAGGAGCTGCGGATCAATATCAGAACCTATTATATTTGAACATTAACAGGTATAATAGGGGCGGGAATAAATATATTTTTTTAAATTGTATGTTTACACTCATATATTTTTACATTGCTATTTATCTTATAACCTTTATTTTAATTTTTTTTTATTTTTTTGTAAATAAAGTACCTATTAAATTTATAAGCTATGATTTTGCAACTGTATGATCAACGGTAACTGTTTATTTTAAACAAAGTTGAATTTTTAAGTTTCTTATATTTCAGTTAAGTGGATTACCACCTGTTTTATTTTTTTTTATTAAATTTAATTTTTTAACAACAAGCTTATCTTATGTTGATTTAATTTTTTTTAGTTTAATAATTATTAATATGTTATTAGGTATGCTTTTTTATTTAAAAATTTTTTCAACTACAGATTATGTAGTAAATAATCAAATTTTGAAAGAAATGACTGTAAATCGCTCATTATTAAAGTTAGCGACGCGGACACAGTTAAGGCAACAGTATTATTTTACATGGGCAGCTATACTTTTTATTAGCTTGAGTCTTGGTGGTTTTTTTTTTTTTTTTGATTTTTATTCTATTATTTATTTATTTATTTAGTGTAGACATTGGCCACGTTAAATCAAAAAGTTCGCTGATCTACCAATGTTTATTACTATAAATGAAGACGGCCAAAGTTGAAACAATCCCCCCAAAGAAAGGGTATAGTTTTACGTTTACGTATTTGTACTCCACGAAAACCAAATTCTGCTAGACGGCCTGTTGTTAAGGCTAAATTATCCTCAAAAAAGAGAGTATTGGCGCATATACCTGGGTCTGGACATAACTTACGGCGACATTCCAGGGTGCTAGTTTGTGGAACTGGCGCGCGTGATTTACCTGTTGTAAACTATTCTTGTTTACGTGGTGTGTATGATTTTTCTCCTCTTTTTTCAAAACGTCGTCGTCGTTCTATTTATGGTGTTCGTCAAATTCCAGAATTAAAAAAACATATTCGACGTCGCTTTCGAAAGTTTACTGAGTAAATGATACAGTTAAGTATTTTAAGGGGTAAAGTGTTCAGTATTATAAATTGGGCTAGGCATGGGTCCTTTTATCCATTAACGTTTGGATTAGCGTGTTGTGCAGTGGAGATGATGCATGCCGCTTTGAGTAGGTATGATTTTGACCGTTTTGGAATTTTTTTTCGAGCTTCACCCCGCCACGCCGATCTAATAATAGTTGCGGGAACATTAACATATAAAATGGCACCTGCATTGAGGAGAATTTATGAACAAGTAAATAACCCAAAATGGGTTTTATCTATGGGCAGTTGTGCAAATGGTGGGGGTTATTATCACTATTACCCATCAGTTGTTAAAGGGTGTAATAAAATTATTCCAGTAGATATATATGTTCCTGGGTGTCCACCAACCGCTGAAGCTTTATTTTATGGTGTTTTAAATTTACAGAAGTTAATTTTAACAAATTTTTAATAGGTGCGTTTACACAAAGTAATAAAAAAGCGGAAAAAGGGAAGGGTATTAAGTAGGTATAATTTTCGACATAATAAAAAACACTCCTCAGGTTTTACATTAAAGCCACTATTGACGTTATAATTTAACTGGTGTTAGTAAGGTTTTTTTTTTCTTACAAAAAGTCTTTAAAAAATAGTCAAACACGGTGAATTTTTAGTTCTCTTTTTGAGACTACTAATTTAGTAAATTTTTTTTCTGTAGTAAACAGAAATTATAGGATTCAACTATTATTTTTCTCTACGTTTTTTATGAGTAAAGAAGATCATGAGGTAGCAAATTGTGTATTGAAGGATATGCTCCATTTAGTGTGTATGTGACGTCAAATTAGGGGTTACCCACAGGGTGGTAATACAACGCATACTAATGCGAATACAGCTAAAAAAAATAAGTTATTATTAAATTTTCGTATACAGCAGTATTATAAATTATATGGGCAAAAAAAACGTAATATTTATCCAACATTGGTTAAAGCTGAGTATACAAATCGGTTGTGGTATTATAATTGATTTTATGAGTGAATACAGGCTTCTTTTTTTGCTAGACGTATGGCAATTTTAGGGCATAAAGCGGGGGTTTTTAACCCCGTATTATTAGCTGGAAATCAAACAAATGGTTATAGAAGAACAGGAAAGGCAGCAAAAATAGGGAAGGCAAAAAAATTAACAAAAGTATATACACTAGGTGTACCATTATTATTTACACGTTTTATTTATAAGGCTTTTACACCGAAAGGGTTTCCAAAAATTGTTCTAAAAGACGAGGTAAATAAACGCTTAGGTAAAAAATTACGTAAACGTGAGTATAAAGTTAAAAAATAAGTTATTAGATAAATCGTAGTTTATTTCATTCGTGATCGCAGATTAAGCCAAAGAACTTAAAAAAAAAAACTTTTATTTTGAATTTTGGACCGCAGCACCCTGCAGCACATGGTGTATTACGCTTAATTTTACAGTTAAATTCTGAAGTTGTTCAACGAATGGATATACATATTGGGTTATTACATAGGGGAACCGAAACTTTATTAACAGCTAAACATTATTTAAAAGGGATACCCTATTTTGATCGATTAGATTATGTTTCTATGATGACTCAAGAACATGCTTATTGTTTAAGTATTGAAAGGTTATTGGGTCTAACGACTATTACACCCGTTACCGCACTTATTCGTGTTTTATTTGATGAATTAACGAGGATTTTAAACCATATGTTAGCTGTCGCATGTCACGCATTAGATATAGGGCAGATGTCAACAATATTTTGAGCGTTTGAAGAAAGAGAAAAAATTATGGAATTTTATGAACGTGTTAGTGGGGCACGTATGCACGCTGCGTTTCATAAACCAGCAGAGTATTTTAACTTTACATTAGATAAACAATTACTTATGGATATTTTATTTTTTGTAAAGGACTGTTACTTTACTTTAAATGAAATGCATAACGTATTATCCTATAATAAAATTTGAAAACAACGATTAGTTAATATTGGTGTAATTAGCTATGAAGATTGTAAAAATTTTAGTTTAACTGGTGTATTAGCTCGGGGGACAGGTTTAAAGAGAGATTTACGACTTGCTCAACAGTCAGCATATGCAGCTTATAAATTAATACCTGTTAAGTCATATTGTGGGCATAATGGTGATTCTTATGATCGTTTTTTAATTAGAATGCTTGAAATGGGAGAAAGCTTAAGTTTAATTAATATTGTAGTTACAAGACTTCTAAAAACCTATTTTTTACAAAATAAATTTCAGTATACTCCATTAGTCTTAAATAAGGTTTTTTTTAAAAAATTAGATAATACATATTCATCAATGGAAGATTTAATTGCCCATTTTTTATTATGACATACGGGGTTTTATGTTAATAAAACAGTTTCAGTTGCTTATATAGAGTCTCCAAAGGGTGAGTTTGGGGTAATTATTGGTAGTAATAATACTGCTAGACCCTTAAAGTGTAAAATAAGATCACCCAGTTATTTTAATTTACAGGCGTTACCGAAGTTAAGTAGGGGGCATTACTTAGGGGATTTAGCGGCATTAGTTGGGACTATAGATATAGTTTTTGGAGAGATTGATAGATAAAATTAGTTAGCTTAGTATAAGTATGATTTATAAAAAATGTATATTTTAATTAACAGGTTATAGATATTTAAACTCTTGTTAATTTAAATCTGTTATATGTTGTAATTTATTTGTATTATTTAAAAGATAGTAGAGTATGTTTTTTTATAAGTTGTTTTAAACTATATTGGTGTGTTATTTGGTGTATTTTACAATACTTTCTTTATAATTATTATATAATATCTATATATTATTAGTTTATATTTATTGTGTTGTTATTCTACGTTATGGGAGAGTTAGAGACTATTAATAGTCGTGGTTATTCAGGAGGTTAAGTTTGATTAAGTAGTTGTTTACAGTGTAAAGTAATGTGTTTGATTCTCTGTGTGCTTGTATGTATTTTATAGTTTTGGTATAGTTTATATCTTGGGTTGGGTAGGGTAGATTATTATATTGTATATTATATTGCTGTTGAGCTAGTTTTAATATATAATAAATAGTTGTTAATATAGTGTGGTTAGTAAAATATTTGAAAAAAGTTTGATCGTATTGAAAGTCATTTTATTTCGTATTTATCGAGCCCTTAATAGACAAGAGATTTCCTGGGTTACGGGAGTGAATTATATATAGAGTACAGATACTAGCAATCTACGTACTATCAGCTGTCGATTATTATCTTATAAAACGTTATTGATGACGATGAGTAAGTATGCTTTATATACTGAGTTGGTGTGATAGTTGGTGGTTTTATGTACTATTAGTTATTAGTATCTCTTATTATTATATCTTAGCATGTAATCTTATATATTGGGTATTCATAAACCCTTGTTTTGATGATAATAGGGATGTTTTTAAATGGTTATTGATTTTTATATTTGTTTATATAATTTTATTTATTATAGTATATTTTTATCTAAGAAATTTATAAATATATATATTATAAGAGTTAAATTACCTTTATATTTAAATATGATATGTATTTTTATATATTTGCAGAGTAGTTTTTTATTTAAGTTGTGGTAGGGTTTATGGCATAAATTTTATATATTATTGATGTTTTAATGAGTGTTTATTTTTTTATATATTTTAAGTTTAGTTATATTGTATATATTTTTGAATAGGGTATTGTAGGTTAGTATGATTTGAAAATAATTTTTGTAAATTAGGTGTGGTATTAGGCACTAAGTTTATTTAATAATATAATGGTACGAGTAAGGATGTACTTTAAAAAAGTTAAGGGTTATTTAATGGCAGTTTATACTAACACCATTGTACCTTTAATGATTAAAATATTTCGTAATGTAATGAGTTTACTTATACGTATAATACAGATTATACTGGTGGTTTTATTAATAAGTTCTTTTTTTTTTATTGCACGTCAGTGAATACTAGCTTCTGTATTTATATGTTGTGTGATAGAATGATTAAATAGGATGTTTTATTATATATTAGCGTTTGTTATAATAACTTTTCTCTATATTTTAGTCTGTATTTATTATTATAGGGAGTATGTCTATGCTAATTTTGGTGATAATGTACTTTTCTATATATTTTTATGTAGTTTATTATATTTTTATGTAATTATCTATATTGTGGTTTATTTTTATGTACAAGCTTATTCACCACATTTTTATTATATATTTTAAGTTTAGTTATATTATGATATATTTTTGAATATAATATTGTATGTTAGTATGATTTGAAAATAATTTTTGTAAATTAGGTGTGGTATTTTTAATAATATAATGGTACGAGTAAGGTTGTACTTGAAAAAAGTTAAGTGTTATTTAATGGCAATTTATACTAAAACTATTGTACCTTTAAGTATTAAAATATTTCGTGATGTAATGGAGTTACTTATACTTATAATACAGAGTATAATGGTGGTTTTATTAATAAGTTCTTTTTTTTTTATTGCACGTCAGTGGATACTAGTTTTAGTGTGTATAGGTTGTGGGATAGAATGATTAAAGAGTATGTTTTATTATATATTAGTATTTGTTATTATAACTCTTCTTTATATTTTAATTTGTATTTATTACTATAGGGAGTATGTCTCTGCTAATTTTGGTGATAATGTACTTTTATATATATTTTTATGTATTTTAGTATATTTTTATGTAATTATCTATATTGTGGTTTATTTTTATGTACAAGCTTATTCACCACAACCTTCTTATATATTTTACTCTTAGTTATGTTGTATATATTTTTGAATGTGGTGCGGTATTGGGTGCTGAGCTCGATTAAATAAGCATCTAGGTAAGTTATTGTTACATATTATTTACGGCTTATATAGTTGTTTATTGTATACGTATAATTGGTGGCTTTAATATTTATTAAAAGATTTTTTTTTTAAGAAATATACTTATATATTTATAGGCTGATTTGTATTAGCTTTTGTATATTTTTGTATTTTTACTACAGCATCTCACTATGTTACTAATAATCTAAATGTGTTTAGTAAAATTACTAGATTACACCATTATTTTAATACTTGTTACTACCGCATGGATTGGATACATTTTTTGTATGTTTTTTAACTGTTTGTTATATATTGAAAATCTTATTTTAACTATTCTTTATTATATAGTGTTAATAGTGTGTGTAATAACTTGTTGACGATTACTTGATGATCCAATATATAGGGAGTGTCAGATGGTATGGCGGAAATGACTAAAAAGGAACCCTGTACGTGCATTTTTATATTTGGTTATATATTTTTGTTTTATGATATATTTAGCGGTGTTTTTGGAGGAGATTTCATTTGTTATTAGCATCTTTACTAAGGTTTATTTTTTTATTTATTTTTTAGTTAACAAACTTATATATTTTTGTATTTGAGATCAGATATTATCGCGAGTTATCACTAAGCTTCTTAAGGTATGTTGAGTTATAAAGGTTCAAGCTTGATTAAGAAAACATCCACGATGTAAATTGCTGTTGCAGATTATTGGTATGATCATAATACTCTTTATAATTTCAGTATGATTCACATTTGGTATTCGCATAAATTATAAACTATAACATCTTACTACGGCATCTTACTACGGCATCTTACTACGGCATCTTACTACGGCATCTTACTACGGCATCTTACTACGGCATCTTACTACGGCATCTTACTACGGCATCTTACTACGGCATCTTACTACGGCATCTTACTACGGCATCTTACTACGGCATCTTACTACGGCATCTTACTACGGCATCTTTACTATGGCATCTTACTACGGCATCTTACTACGGCATCTTACTACGGCATCTTACTACGGCATCTTACTACGGCATCTTACTACGGCATCTTACTACGGCATCT
>JARLTB010000633.1:0-43931 GCA_030141615.1 Unio pictorum
ACAGCTTTTATCTAAGCCCAACTGATCCATAACATGAAAAACAAAAAAGTCCGTTTTTCATCAAAAGTCATGCTGAAAAAAATGGTGGGAACCGGTTTTAAAGTATGGTGACGTACTATCCAATGGTGCGCAGCCAATAAACCAAGTATTAACCAAATCCAAGCGGGGTAAAGGGTTTCAACAGCTTTTATCTAAGCCCAACTGATCCATAACATGAAAACAAAAAAGTCCGTTTTTCATCAAAAGTCATGCTGAAAAAAATGGTGGGAACCGGTTTTAAAGTATGGTGACGTACTATCCAATGGTGCGCAGCCAATAAACCAAGTATTAACCAAATCCAAGCGGGTAAAGGGTTTCAACAGCTTTTATCTAAGCCCAACTGATCCATAACATGAAAAACAAAAAGTCCCGTTTTTCATCAAAAGTCATGCTGAAACAAATGGTGGGAACCGGTTTTAAAGTATGGTGACGTACTATCCAATGGTGCGCAAGCCAATAAACCAAGTATTAACCAAATCCAAGCGGGGTAAAGGGTTTCAACAGCTTTTATCTAAGCCAACTGATCCATAACATGAAAAACAAAAAAGTCCGTTTTTCATCAAAAGTCATGCTGAAAAAATGGTGGGAACCGGTTTTAAAGTATGGTGACGTACTATCCAATGGTGCGCAGCCAATAAACCAAGTATTAACCAAATCCAAGCGGGGTAAAGGGTTTCAACAGCTTTTATCTAAGCCCAACTGATCCATAACATGAAAAACAAAAAAGTCCGTTTTTCATCAAAAGTCATGCTGAAAAAAATGGTGGGAACCGGTTTTAAAGTATGGTGACGTACTATCCAATGGTGCGCAGCCAATAAACCAAGTATTAACCAAATCCAAGCGGGGTAAAGGGTTTCAACAGCTTTTATCTAAGCCCAACTGATCCATAACATGAAAAACAAAAAGTCCGTTTTTCATCAAAAGTCATGCTGAAAAAAATGGTGGGAACCGGTTTTAAAGTATGGTGACGTACTATCCAATGGTGCGCAGCCAATAAACCAAGTATTAACCAAATCCAAGCGGGGTAAAGGGTTTCAACAGCTTTTATCTAAGCCCAACTGATCCATAACATGAAAAACAAAAAAGTCCGTTTTTCATCAAAAGTCATGCTGAAAAAAATGGTGGGAACCGGTTTTAAAGTATGGTGACGTACTATCCAATGGTGCGCAGCCAATAAACCAAGTATTAACCAAATCCAAGCGGGGTAAAGGGTTTCAACAGCTTTTATCTAAGCCCAACTGATCCATAACATGAAAAACAAAAAAGTCCGTTTTTCATCAAAAGTCATGCTGAAAAAATGGTGGGAACCGGTTTTTAAAGTATGGTGACGTACTATCCAATGGTGCGCAGCCAATAAACCAAGTATTAACCAAATCCAAGCGGGGTAAAGGGTTTCAACAGCTTTTATCTAAGCCCAACTGATCCATAACATGAAAAACAAAAAAGTCCGTTTTTCATCAAAAGTCATGCTGAAAAAAATGGTGGGAACCGGTTTTAAAGTATGGTGACGTACTATCCAATGGTGCGCAGCCAATAAACCAAGTATTAACCAAATCCAAGCGGGGTAAAGGGTTTCAACAGCTTTTATCTAAGCCCAACTGATCCATAACATGAAAAACAAAAAAGTCCGTTTTTCATCAAAAGTCATTGCTGAAAAAAATGGTGGGAACCGGTTTTAAAGTATGGTGACGTACTATCCAATGGTGCGCAGCCAATAAACCAAGTATTAACCAAATCCAAGCGGGGTAAAGGGTTTCAACAGCTTTTATCTAAGCCCAACTGATCCATAACATGAAAAACAAAAAAGTCCGTTTTTCATCAAAAGTCATGCTGAAAAAAATGGTGGGAACCGGTTTTAAAGTATGGTGACGTACTATCCAATGGTGCGCAGCCAATAAACCAAGTATTAACCAAATCCAAGCGGGGTAAAGGGTTTCAACAGCTTTTATCTAAGCCCAACTGATCCATAACATGAAAAACAAAAAAGTCCGTTTTTCATCAAAAGTCATGCTGAAAAAAATGGTGGGAACCGGTTTTAAAGTATGGTGACGTACTATCCAATGGTGCGCAGCCAATAAACCAAGTATTAACCAAATCCAAGCGGGGTAAAGGGTTTCAACAGCTTTTATCTAAGCCCAACTGATCCATAACATGAAAAAACAAAAAAGTCCGTTTTTCATCAAAAGTCATGCTGAAAAAAATGGTGGGAACCGGTTTTAAAGTATGGTGACGTACTATCCAATGGTGCGCAGCCAATAAACCAAGTATTAACCAAATCCAAGCGGGGTAAAGGGTTTTCAACAGCTTTTATCTAAGCCCAACTGATCCATAACATGAAAAACAAAAAAGTCCGTTTTTCATCAAAAGTCATGCTGAAAAAAATGGTGGGAACCGGTTTTAAAGTATGGTGACGTACTATCCAATGGTGCGCAGCCAATAAACCAAGTATTAACCAAATCCAAGCGGGGTAAAGGGTTTCAACAGCTTTTATCTAAGCCCAACTGATCCATAACATGAAAAACAAAAAAGTCCGTTTTTCATCAAAAGTCATGCTGAAAAAAATGGTGGGAACCGGTTTTAAAGTATGGTGACGTACTATCCAATGGTGCGCAGCCAATAAACCAAGTATTAACCAAATCCAAGCGGGGTAAAGGGTTTCAACAGCTTTTATCTAAGCCCAACTGATCCATAACATGAAAAACAAAAAAGTCCGTTTTTCATCAAAAGTCATGCTGAAAAAAATGGTGGGAACCGGTTTTAAAGTATGGTGACGTACTATCCAATGGTGCGCAGCCAATAAACCAAGTATTAACCAAATCCAAGCGGGGTAAAGGGTTTCAACAGCTTTTATCTAAGCCCAACTGATCCATAACATGAAAAACAAAAAAGTCCGTTTTTCATCAAAAGTCATGCTGAAAAAATGGTGGGAACCGGTTTTAAAGTATGGTGACGTACTATCCAATGGTGCGCAGCCAATAAACCAAGTATTAACCAAATCCAAGCGGGTAAAGGGTTTCAACAGCTTTTATCTAAGCCCAACTGATCCATAACATGAAAAACAAAAAAAGTCCGTTTTTCATCAAAAGTCATGCTGAAAAAATGGTGGGAACCGGTTTTAAAGTATGGTGACGTACTATCCAATGGTGCGCAGCCAATAAACCAAGTATTAACCAAATCCAAGCGGGGTAAAGGGTTTCAACAGCTTTTATCTAAGCCCAACTGATCCATAACATGAAAAACAAAAAAGTCCGTTTTTCATCAAAAGTCATGCTGAAAAAAATGGTGGGAACCGGTTTTAAAGTATGGTGACGTACTATCCAATGGTGCGCAGCCAATAAACCAAGTATTAACCAAATCCAAGCGGGGTAAAGGGTTTCAACAGCTTTTATCTAAGCCCAACTGATCCATAACATGAAAAACAAAAAAGTCCGTTTTTCATCAAAAGTCATGCTGAAAAAAATGGTGGAACCGGTTTAAAGTATGGTGACGTACTATCCAATGGTGCGCAGCCAATAACCAAGTATTAACCAAATCCAAGCGGGGTAAAGGGTTTCAACAGCTTTTATCTAAGCCCAACTGATCCATAACATGAAAAACAAAAAAAGTCCGTTTTTCATCAAAAGTCATGCTGAAAAAAATGGTGGGAACCGGTTTTAAAGTATGGTGACGTACTATCCAATGGTGCGCAGCCAATAAACCAAGTATTAACCAAATCCAAGCGGGGTAAAGGGTTTCAACAGCTTTTATCTAAGCCCAACTGATCCATAACATGAAAAACAAAAAAGTCCGTTTTTCATCAAAAGTCATGCTGAAAAAAATGGTGGGAACCGGTTTTAAAGTATGGTGACGTACTATCCAATGGTGCGCAGCAATAAACCAAGTATTAACCAAATCCAAGCGGGTAAAGGGTTTCAACAGCTTTTATCTAAGCCCAACTGATCCATAACATGAAAAACAAAAAGTCCGTTTTTCATCAAAAGTCATGCTGAAAAAAATGGTGGGAACCGGTTTTAAAGTATGGTGACGTACTATCCAATGGTGCGCAGCCAATAAACCAAGTATTAACCAAATCCAAGCGGGGTAAAGGGTTTCAACAGCTTTTATCTAAGCCCAACTGATCCATAACATGAAAAACAAAAAAGTCCGTTTTTCATCAAAAGTCATGCTGAAAAAAATGGTGGAACCGGTTTTAAAGTATGGTGACGTACTATCCAATGGTGCGCAGCCAATAAACCAAGTATTAACCAAATCCAAGCGGGGTAAAGGGTTTCAACAGCTTTTATCTAAGCCCAACTGATCCATAACATGAAAAACAAAAAGTCCGTTTTTCATCAAAAGTCATGCTGAAAAAAATGGTGGGAACCGGTTTTAAAGTATGGTGACGTACTATCCAATGGTGCGCAGCCAATAAACCAAGTATTAACCAAATCCAAGCGGGGTAAAGGGGTTTCAACAGCTTTTATCTAAGCCCAACTGATCCATAACATGAAAAACAAAAAAGTCCGTTTTTCATCAAAAGTCATGCTGAAAAAAATGGTGGGAACGGTTTTAAAGTATGGTGACGTACTATCCAATGGTGCGCAGCCAATAAACCAAGTATTAACCAAATCCAAGCGGGGTAAAGGGTTTCAACAGCTTTTATCTAAGCCCAACTGATCCATAACATGAAAAACAAAAAAGTCCGTTTTTCATCAAAAGTCATGCTGAAAAAAATGGTTGGGAACCGGTTTTAAAGTATGGTGACGTACTATCCAATGGTGCGCAGCCAATAAACCAAGTATTAACCAAATCCAAGCGGGGTAAAGGGTTTCAACAGCTTTTATCTAAGCCCAACTGATCCATAACATGAAAAACAAAAAAGTCCGTTTTTCATCAAAAGTCATGCTGAAAAAAATGGTGGGAACCGGTTTTAAAGTATGGTGACGTACTATCCAATGGTGCGCAGCCAATAAACCAAGTATTAACCAAATCCAAGCGGGGTAAAGGGTTTCAACAGCTTTTATCTAAGCCCAACTGATCCATAACATGAAAAACAAAAAAGTCCGTTTTTCATCAAAAGTCATGCTGAAAAAAATGGTGGGAACCGGTTTTAAAGTATGGTGACGTACTATCCAATGGTGCGCAGCCAATAAACCAAGTATTAACCAAATCCAAGCGGGGTAAAGGGTTTCAACAGCTTTTATCTAAGCCCAACTGATCCATAACATGAAAAACAAAAAAGTCCGTTTTTCATCAAAAGTCATGCTGAAAAAAATGGTGGGAACCGGTTTTAAAGTATGGTGACGTACTATCCAATGGTGCGCAGCCAATAAACCAAGTATTAACCAAATCCAAGCGGGGTAAAGGGTTTCAACAGCTTTTATCTAAGCCCAACTGATCCATAACATGAAAAACAAAAAAGTCCGTTTTTCATCAAAAGTCATGCTGAAAAAAATGGTGGGAACCGGTTTTAAAGTATGGTGACGTACTATCCAATGGTGCGCAGCCAATAAACCAAGTATTAACCAAATCCAAGCGGGGTAAAGGGTTTCAACAGCTTTTATCTAAGCCCAACTGATCCATAACATGAAAAACAAAAAAGTCCGTTTTTCATCAAAAGTCATGCTGAAAAAAATGGTGGGAACCGGTTTTAAAGTATGGTGACGTACTATCCAATGGTGCGCAGCCAATAAACCAAGTATTAACCAAATCCAAGCGGGGTAAAGGGTTTCAACAGCTTTTATCTAAGCCCAACTGATCCATAACATGAAAAACAAAAAAGTCCGTTTTTCATCAAAAGTCATGCTGAAAAAAATGGTGGGAACCGGTTTTAAAGTATGGTGACGTACTATCCAATGGTGCGCAGCCAATAAACCAAGTATTAACCAAATCCAAGCGGGGTAAAGGGTTTCAACAGCTTTTATCTAAGCCCAACTGAAAGCCCAACTGATCCATAACATGAAAAACAAAAAAAGTCCGTTTTTCATCAAAAGTCATGCTGAAAAAAATGGTGGGAACCGGTTTTAAAGTATGGTGAACGTACTATCCAATGGTGCGCAGCCAATAAACCAAGTATTAACCAAATCCAAGCGGGGTAAAGGGTTTCAACAGCTTTTTATCTAAGCCCAACTGATCCATAACATGAAAAACAAAAAAGTCCGTTTTTCATCAAAAGTCATGCTGAAAAAAATGGTGGGAACCGGTTTTAAAGTATGGTGACGTACTATCCAATGGTGCGCAGCCAATAAACCAAGTATTAACCAAATCCAAGCGGGGTAAAGGGTTTCAACAGCTTTTATCTAAGCCCAACTGATCCATAACATGAAAAACAAAAAAGTCCGTTTTTCATCAAAAGTCATGCTGAAAAAAATGGTGGGAACCGGTTTTAAAGTATGGTGACGTACTATCCAATGGTGCGCAGCCAATAAACCAAGTATTAACCAAATCCAAGCGGGGTAAAGGGTTTCAACAGCTTTTATCTAAGCCCAACTGATCCATAACATGAAAAACAAAAAAGTCCGTTTTTCATCAAAAGTCATGCTGAAAAAAATGGTGGGAACCGGTTTTAAAGTATGGTGACGTACTATCCAATGGTGCGCAGCCAATAAACCAAGTATTAACCAAATCCAAGCGGGGTAAAGGGTTTCAACAGCTTTTATCTAAGCCCAACTGATCCATAACATGAAAAACAAAAAAGTCCGTTTTTCATCAAAAGTCATGCTGAAAAAAATGGTGGGAACCGGTTTTAAAGTATGGTGACGTACTATCCAATGGTGCGCAGCCAATAAACCAAGTATTAACCAAATCCAAGCGGGGTAAAGGGTTTCAACAGCTTTTATCTAAGCCCAACTGATCCATAACATGAAAAACAAAAAAGTCCGTTTTTCATCAAAAGTCATGCTGAAAAAAATGGTTGGGAACCGGTTTTAAAGTATGGTGACGTACTATCCAATGGTGCGCAGCCAATAAACCAAGTATTAACCAAATCCAAGCGGGGTAAAGGGTTTCAACAGCTTTTATCTAAGCCCAACTGATCCATAACATGAAAAACAAAAAAGTCCGTTTTTCATCAAAAGTCATGCTGAAAAAAATGTTGGGAACCGGTTTTAAAGTATGGTGACGTACTATCCAATGGTGCGCAGCCAATAAACCAAGTATTAACCAAATCCAAGCGGGGTAAAGGGTTTCAACAGCTTTTATCTAAGCCCAACTGATCCATAACATGAAAAACAAAAAAGTCCGTTTTTCATCAAAAGTCATGCTGAAAAAAATGGTGGGAACCGGTTTTAAAGTATGGTGACGTACTATCCAATGGTGCGCAGCCAATAAACCAAGTATTAACCAAATCCAAGCGGGGTAAAGGGTTTCAACAGCTTTTATCTAAGCCCAACTGATCCATAACATGAAAAACAAAAAAGTCCGTTTTTCATCAAAAGTCATGCTGAAAAAAATGGTGGGAACCGGTTTTAAAGTATGGTGACGTACTATCCAATGGTGCGCAGCCAATAAACCAAGTATTAACCAAATCCAAGCGGGGTAAAGGGTTTCAACAGCTTTTATCTAAGCCCAACTGATCCATAACATGAAAAACAAAAAAGTCCGTTTTTCATCAAAAGTCATGCTGAAAAAAATGGTGGGAACCGGTTTTAAAGTATGGTGACGTACTATCCAATGGTGCGCAGCCAATAAACCAAGTATTAACCAAATCCAAGCGGGGTAAAGGGTTTCAACAGCTTTTATCTAAGCCCAACTGATCCATAACATGAAAAACAAAAAAGTCCGTTTTTCATCAAAAGTCATGCTGAAAAAAATGGTGGGAACCGGTTTTAAAGTATGGTGACGTACTATCCAATGGTGCGCAGCCAATAAACCAAGTATTAACCAAATCCAAGCGGGGTAAAGGGTTTCAACAGCTTTTATCTAAGCCCAACTGATCCATAACATGAAAAACAAAAAAGTCCGTTTTTCATCAAAAGTCATGCTGAAAAAAATGGTGGGAACCGGTTTTAAAGTATGGTGACGTACTATCCAATGGTGCGCAGCCAATAAACCAAGTATTAACCAAATCCAAGCGGGGTAAAGGGTTTCAACAGCTTTTATCTAAGCCCAACTGATCCATAACATGAAAAACAAAAAAGTCCGTTTTTCATCAAAAGTCATGCTGAAAAAAATGGTGGGAACCGGTTTTAAAGTATGGTGACGTACTATCCAATGGTGCGCAGCCAATAAACCAAGTATTAACCAAATCCAAGCGGGGTAAAGGGTTTCAACAGCTTTTATCTAAGCCCAACTGATCCATAACATGAAAAACAAAAAAGTCCGTTTTTCATCAAAAGTCATGCTGAAAAAAATGGTGGGAACCGGTTTTAAAGTATGGTGACGTACTATCCAATGGTGCGCAGCCAATAAACCAAGTATTAACCAAATCCAAGCGGGGTAAAGGGTTTCAACAGCTTTTATCTAAGCCCAACTGATCCATAACATGAAAAACAAAAAGTCCGTTTTTCATCAAAAGTCATGCTGAAAAAAATGGTGGGAACCGGTTTTAAAGTATGGTGACGTACTATCCAATGGTGCGCAGCCAATAAACCAAGTATTAACCAAATCCAAGCGGGGTAAAGGGTTTCAACAGCTTTTATCTAAGCCCAACTGATCCATAACATGAAAAACAAAAAAGTCCGTTTTTCATCAAAAGTCATGCTGAAAAAAATGGTGGGAACCGGTTTTAAAGTATGGTGACGTACTATCCAATGGTGCGCAGCCAATAAACCAAGTATTAACCAAATCCAAGCGGGGTAAAGGGTTTCAACAGCTTTTATCTAAGCCCAACTGATCCATAACATGAAAAACAAAAAAGTCCGTTTTTCATCAAAAGTCATGCTGAAAAAAATGGTGGGAACCGGTTTTAAAGTATGGTGACGTACTATCCAATGGTGCGCAGCCAATAAACCAAGTATTAACCAAATCCAAGCGGGGTAAAGGGTTTCAACAGCTTTTATCTAAGCCCAACTGATCCATAACATGAAAAACAAAAAAGTCCGTTTTTCATCAAAAGTCATGCTGAAAAAAATGGTGGGAACCGGTTTTAAAGTATGGTGACGTACTATCCAATGGTGCGCAGCCAATAAACCAAGTATTAACCAAATCCAAGCGGGGTAAAGGGTTTCAACAGCTTTTATCTAAGCCCAACTGATCCATAACATGAAAAACAAAAAAGTCCGTTTTTCATCAAAAGTCATGCTGAAAAAAATGGTGGGAACCGGTTTTAAAGTATGGTGACGTACTATCCAATGGTGCGCAGCCAATAAACCAAGTATTAACCAAATCCAAGCGGGGTAAAGGGTTTCAACAGCTTTTATCTAAGCCCAACTGATCCATAACATGAAAAACAAAAAAGTCCGTTTTTCATCAAAAGTCATGCTGAAAAAAATGGTGGGAACCGGTTTTAAAGTATGGTGACGTACTATCCAATGGTGCGCAGCCAATAAACCAAGTATTAACCAAATCCAAGCGGGGTAAAGGGTTTCAACAGCTTTTATCTAAGCCCAACTGATCCATAACATGAAAAACAAAAAGTCCGTTTTTCATCAAAAGTCATGCTGAAAAAAATGGTGGGAACCGGTTTTAAAGTATGGTGACGTACTATCCAATGGTGCGCAGCCAATAAACCAAGTATTAACCAAATCCAAGCGGGGTAAAGGGTTTCAACAGCTTTTATCTAAGCCCAACTGATCCATAACATGAAAAACAAAAAAGTCCGTTTTTCATCAAAAGTCATGCTGAAAAAAATGGTGGGAACCGGTTTTAAAGTATGGTGACGTACTATCCAATGGTGCGCAGCCAATAAACCAAGTATTAACCAAATCCAAGCGGGGTAAAGGGTTTCAACAGCTTTTATCTAAGCCCAACTGATCCATAACATGAAAAACAAAAAAGTCCGTTTTTCATCAAAAGTCATGCTGAAAAAAATGGTGGGAACCGGTTTTAAAGTATGGTGACGTACTATCCAATGGTGCGCAGCCAATAAACCAAGTATTAACCAAATCCAAGCGGGGTAAAGGGTTTCAACAGCTTTTATCTAAGCCCAACTGATCCATAACATGAAAAACAAAAAAGTCCGTTTTTCATCAAAAGTCATGCTGAAAAAAATGGTGGGAACCGGTTTTAAAGTATGGTGACGTACTATCCAATGGTGCGCAGCCAATAAACCAAGTATTAACCAAATCCAAGCGGGGTAAAGGGTTTCAACAGCTTTTATCTAAGCCCAACTGATCCATAACATGAAAAACAAAAAAGTCCGTTTTTCATCAAAAGTCATGCTGAAAAAAATGGTGGGAACCGGTTTTAAAGTATGGTGACGTACTATCCAATGGTGCGCAGCCAATAAACCAAGTATTAACCAAATCCAAGCGGGGTAAAGGGTTTCAACAGCTTTTATCTAAGCCCAACTGATCCATAACATGAAAAACAAAAAAGTCCGTTTTTCATCAAAAGTCATGCTGAAAAAAATGGTGGGAACCGGTTTTAAAGTATGGTGACGTACTATCCAATGGTGCGCAGCCAATAAACCAAGTATTAACCAAATCCAAGCGGGGTAAAGGGTTTCAACAGCTTTTATCTAAGCCCAACTGATCCATAACATGAAAAACAAAAAAGTCCGTTTTTCATCAAAAGTCATGCTGAAAAAAATGGTGGGAACCGGTTTTAAAGTATGGTGACGTACTATCCAATGGTGCGCAGCCAATAAACCAAGTATTAACCAAATCCAAGCGGGGTAAAGGGTTTCAACAGCTTTTATCTAAGCCCAACTGATCCATAACATGAAAAACAAAAAAGTCCGTTTTTCATCAAAAGTCATGCTGAAAAAAATGGTGGGAACCGGTTTTAAAGTATGGTGACGTACTATCCAATGGTGCGCAGCCAATAAACCAAGTATTAACCAAATCCAAGCGGGGTAAAGGGTTTCAACAGCTTTTATCTAAGCCCAACTGATCCATAACATGAAAAACAAAAAAGTCCGTTTTTCATCAAAAGTCATGCTGAAAAAAATGGTGGGAACCGGTTTTAAAGTATGGTGACGTACTATCCAATGGTGCGCAGCCAATAAACCAAGTATTAACCAAATCCAAGCGGGGTAAAGGGTTTCAACAGCTTTTATCTAAGCCCAACTGATCCATAACATGAAAAACAAAAAAGTCCGTTTTTCATCAAAAGTCATGCTGAAAAAAATGGTGGGAACCGGTTTTAAAGTATGGTGACGTACTATCCAATGGTGCGCAGCCAATAAACCAAGTATTAACCAAATCCAAGCGGGGTAAAGGGTTTCAACAGCTTTTATCTAAGCCCAACTGATCCATAACATGAAAAACAAAAAAGTCCGTTTTTCATCAAAAGTCATGCTGAAAAAAATGGTGGGAACCGGTTTTAAAGTATGGTGACGTACTATCCAATGGTGCGCAGCCAATAAACCAAGTATTAACCAAATCCAAGCGGGTAAAGGGTTTCAACAGCTTTTATCTAAGCCCAACTGATCCATAACATGAAAAACAAAAAAGTCCGTTTTTCATCAAAAGTCATGCTGAAAAAAATGGTGGGAACCGGTTTTAAAGTATGGTGACGTACTATCCAATGGTGCGCAGCCAATAAACCAAGTATTAACCAAATCCAAGCGGGGTAAAGGGTTTCAACAGCTTTTATCTAAGCCCAACTGATCCATAACATGAAAAACAAAAAAGTCCGTTTTTCATCAAAAGTCATGCTGAAAAAAATGGTGGGAACCGGTTTTAAAGTATGGTGACGTACTATCCAATGGTGCGCAGCCAATAAACCAAGTATTAACCAAATCCAAGCGGGGTAAAGGGTTTCAACAGCTTTTATCTAAGCCCAACTGATCCATAACATGAAAAACAAAAAAGTCCGTTTTTCATCAAAAGTCATGCTGAAAAAAATGGTGGGAACCGGTTTTAAAGTATGGTGACGTACTATCCAATGGTGCGCAGCCAATAAACCAAGTATTAACCAAATCCAAGCGGGGTAAAGGGTTTCAACAGCTTTTATCTAAGCCCAACTGATCCATAACATGAAAAACAAAAAAGTCCGTTTTTCATCAAAAGTCATGCTGAAAAAAATGGTGGGAACCGGTTTTAAAGTATGGTGACGTACTATCCAATGGTGCGCAGCCAATAAACCAAGTATTAACCAAATCCAAGCGGGGTAAAGGGTTTCAACAGCTTTTATCTAAGCCCAACTGATCCATAACATGAAAAACAAAAAAGTCCGTTTTTCATCAAAAGTCATGCTGAAAAAAATGGTGGGAACCGGTTTTAAAGTATGGTGACGTACTATCCAATGGTGCGCAGCCAATAAACCAAGTATTAACCAAATCCAAGCGGGGGTAAAGGGTTTCAACAGCTTTTATCTAAGCCCAACTGATCCATAACATGAAAAACAAAAAAGTCCGTTTTTCATCAAAAGTCATGCTGAAAAAAATGGTGGGAACCGGTTTTAAAGTATGGTGACGTACTATCCAATGGTGCGCAGCCAATAAACCAAGTATTAACCAAATCCAAGCGGGGTAAAGGGTTTCAACAGCTTTTATCTAAGCCCAACTGATCCATAACATGAAAAACAAAAAAGTCCGTTTTTCATCAAAAGTCATGCTGAAAAAAATGGTGGGAACCGGTTTTAAAGTATGGTGACGTACTATCCAATGGTGCGCAGCCAATAAACCAAGTATTAACCAAATCCAAGCGGGGTAAAGGGTTTCAACAGCTTTTATCTAAGCCCAACTGATCCATAACATGAAAAACAAAAAAGTCCGTTTTTCATCAAAAGTCATGCTGAAAAAAATGGTGGGAACCGGTTTTAAAGTATGGTGACGTACTATCCAATGGTGCGCAGCCAATAAACCAAGTATTAACCAAATCCAAGCGGGGTAAAGGGTTTCAACAGCTTTTATCTAAGCCCAACTGATCCATAACATGAAAAACAAAAAAGTCCGTTTTTCATCAAAAGTCATGCTGAAAAAAATGGTGGGAACCGGTTTTAAAGTATGGTGACGTACTATCCAATGGTGCGCAGCCAATAAACCAAGTATTAACCAAATCCAAGCGGGGTAAAGGGTTTCAACAGCTTTTATCTAAGCCCAACTGATCCATAACATGAAAAACAAAAAAGTCCGTTTTTCATCAAAAGTCATGCTGAAAAAAATGGTGGGAACCGGTTTTAAAGTATGGTGACGTACTATCCAATGGTGCGCAGCCAATAAACCAAGTATTAACCAAATCCAAGCGGGGTAAAGGGTTTCAACAGCTTTTATCTAAGCCCAACTGATCCATAACATGAAAAACAAAAAAGTCCGTTTTTCATCAAAAGTCATGCTGAAAAAAATGGTGGGAACCGGTTTTAAAGTATGGTGACGTACTATCCAATGGTGCGCAGCCAATAAACCAAGTATTAACCAAATCCAAGCGGGGTAAAGGGTTTCAACAGCTTTTATCTAAGCCCAACTGATCCATAACATGAAAAACAAAAAAGTCCGTTTTTCATCAAAAGTCATGCTGAAAAAAATGGTGGGAACCGGTTTTAAAGTATGGTGACGTACTATCCAATGGTGCGCAGCCAATAAACCAAGTATTAACCAAATCCAAGCGGGGTAAAGGGTTTCAACAGCTTTTATCTAAGCCCAACTGATCCATAACATGAAAAACAAAAAAGTCCGTTTTTCATCAAAAGTCATGCTGAAAAAAATGGTGGGAACCGGTTTTAAAGTATGGTGACGTACTATCCAATGGTGCGCAGCCAATAAACCAAGTATTAACCAAATCCAAGCGGGGTAAAGGGTTTCAACAGCTTTTATCTAAGCCCAACTGATCCATAACATGAAAAACAAAAAAGTCCGTTTTTCATCAAAAGTCATGCTGAAAAAAATGGTGGGAACCGGTTTTAAAGTATGGTGACGTACTATCCAATGGTGCGCAGCCAATAAACCAAGTATTAACCAAATCCAAGCGGGGTAAAGGGTTTCAACAGCTTTTATCTAAGCCCAACTGATCCATAACATGAAAAACAAAAAAGTCCGTTTTTCATCAAAAGTCATGCTGAAAAAAATGGTGGGAACCGGTTTTAAAGTATGGTGACGTACTATCCAATGGTGCGCAGCCAATAAACCAAGTATTAACCAAATCCAAGCGGGGTAAAGGGTTTCAACAGCTTTTATCTAAGCCCAACTGATCCATAACATGAAAAACAAAAAAGTCCGTTTTTCATCAAAAGTCATGCTGAAAAAAATGGTGGGAACCGGTTTTAAAGTATGGTGACGTACTATCCAATGGTGCGCAGCCAATAAACCAAGTATTAACCAAATCCAAGCGGGGTAAAGGGTTTCAACAGCTTTTATCTAAGCCCAACTGATCCATAACATGAAAAACAAAAAAGTCCGTTTTTCATCAAAAGTCATGCTGAAAAAAATGGTGGGAACCGGTTTTAAAGTATGGTGACGTACTATCCAATGGTGCGCAGCCAATAAACCAAGTATTAACCAAATCCAAGCGGGGTAAAGGGTTTCAACAGCTTTTATCTAAGCCCAACTGATCCATAACATGAAAAACAAAAAAGTCCGTTTTTCATCAAAAGTCATGCTGAAAAAAATGGTGGGAACCGGTTTTAAAGTATGGTGACGTACTATCCAATGGTGCGCAGCCAATAAACCAAGTATTAACCAAATCCAAGCGGGGAAAAGGGTTTCAACAGCTTTTATCTAAGCCCACCTGATCCATAACATGAAAAACAAAAAAGTCCGTTTTTCATCAAAAGTCATGCTGAAAAAAATGGTGGGAACCGGTTTTAAAGTATGGTGACGTACTATCCAATGGTGCGCAGCCAATAAACCAAGTATTAACCAAATCCAAGCGGGGTAAAGGGTTTCAACAGCTTTTATCTAAGCCCAACTGATCCATAACATGAAAAACAAAAAAGTCCGTTTTTCATCAAAAGTCATGCTGAAAAAAATGGTGGGAACCGGTTTTAAAGTATGGTGACGTACTATCCAATGGTGCGCAGCCAATAAACTAAGTATTAACCAAATCCAAGCGGGGTAAAGGGTTTCAACAGCTTTTATCTAAGCCCAACTGATCCATAACATGAAAAACAAAAAAGTCCGTTTTTCATCAAAAGTCATGCTGAAAAAAATGGTGGGAACCGGTTTTAAAGTATGGTGACGTACTATCCAATGGTGCGCAGCCAATAAACCAAGTATTAACCAAATCCAAGCGGGGTAAAGGGTTTCAACAGCTTTTATCTAAGCCCAACTGATCCATAACATGAAAAACAAAAAAGTCCGTTTTTCATCAAAAGTCATGCTGAAAAAAATGGTGGGAACCGGTTTTAAAGTATGGTGACGTACTATCCAATGGTGCGCAGCCAATAAACCAAGTATTAACCAAATCCAAGCAGGGGTAAAGGGTTTCAACAGCTTTTATCTAAGCCCAACTGATCCATAACATGAAAAACAAAAAAGTCCGTTTTTCATCAAAAGTCATGCTGAAAAAAATGGTGGGAACCGGTTTTAAAGTATGGTGACGTACTATCCAATGGTGCGCAGCCAATAAACCAAGTATTAACCAAATCCAAGCGGGGTAAAGGGTTTCAACAGCTTTTATCTAAGCCCAACTGATCCATAACATGAAAAACAAAAAAGTCCGTTTTTCATCAAAAGTCATGCTGAAAAAAATGGTGGGAACCGGTTTTAAAGTATGGTGACGTACTATCCAATGGTGCGCAGCCAATAAACCAAGTATTAACCAAATCCAAGCGGGGTAAAGGGTTTCTACAGCTTTTATCTAAGCCCACCTGATCCATAACATGAAAAACAAAAAAGTCCGTTTTTCATCAAAAGTCATGCTGAAAAAAATGGTGGGAACCGGTTTTAAAGTATGGTGACGTACTATCCAATGGTGCGCAGCCAATAAACCAAGTATTAACCAAATCCAAGCGGGGTAAAGGGTTTCAACAGCTTTTATCTAAGCCCAACTGATCCATAACATGAAAAACAAAAAAGTCCGTTTTTCATCAACAGTCATGCTGAAAAAAATGGTGGGAACCGGTTTTAAAGTATGGTGACGTACTATCCAATGGTGCGCAGCCAATAAACCAAGTATTAACCAAATCCAAGCGGGGTAAAGGGTTTCAACAGCTTTTATCTAAGCCCAACTGATCCATAACATGAAAAACAAAAAAGTCCGTTTTTCATCAAAAGTCATGCTGAAAAAAATGGTGGGAACCGGTTTTAAAGTATGGTGACGTACTATCCAATGGTGCGCAGCCAATAAACCAAGTATTAACCAAATCCAAGCGGGGTAAAGGGTTTCAACAGCTTTTATCTAAGCCCAACTGATCCATAACATGAAAAACAAAAAAGTCCGTTTTTCATCAAAAGTCATGCTGAAAAAAATGGTGGGAACCGGTTTTAAAGTATGGTGACGTACTATCCAATGGTGCGCAGCCAATAAACCAAGTATTAACCAAATCCAAGCGGGGTAAAGGGTTTCAACAGCTTTTATCTAAGCCCAACTGATCCATAACATGAAAAACAAAAAAGTCCGTTTTTCATCAAAAGTCATGCTGAAAAAAATGGTGGGAACCGGTTTTAAAGTATGGTGACGTACTATCCAATGGTGCGCAGCCAATAAACCAAGTATTAACCAAATCCAAGCGGGTTAAAGGGTTTCAACAGCTTTTATCTAATCCCAACTGATCCATAACATGAAAAACAAAAAAGTCCGTTTTTCATCAAAAGTCATGCTGAAAAAAATGGTGGGAACCGGTTTTAAAGTATGGTGACGTACTATCCAATGGTGCGCAGCCAATAAACCAAGTATTAACCAAATCCAAGCGGGGTAAAGGGTTTCAACAGCTTTTATCTAAGCCCAACTGATCCATAACATGAAAAACAAAAAAGTCCGTTTTTCATCAAAAGTCATGCTGAAAAAAATGGTGGGAACCGGTTTTAAAGTATGGTGACGTACTATCCAATGGTGCGCAGCCAATAAACTAAGTATTAACCAAATCCAAGCGGGGTAAAGGGTTTCAACAGCTTTTATCTAAGCCCAACTGATCCATAACATGAAAAACAAAAAAGTCCGTTTTTCATCAAAAGTCATGCTGAAAAAAATGGTGGGAACCGGTTTTAAAGTATGGTGACGTACTATCCAATGGTGCGCAGCCAATAAACCAAGTATTAACCAAATCCAAGCGGGGTAAAGGGTTTCAACAGCTTTTATCTAAGCCCAACTGATCCATAACATGAAAAGCAGCAGAGAGGGTGAACCTCACAACTTTTCGAGCGTCGATTTGGAAATCTGAGGCTTCCACCAAATAGTAAAAAAAATAGCGTCTATTCGATAAAATAAGATTTCCTTATATACGCCAACGTCGTTGTCATCCACCCTCTCTGCTGCTGCAAATGTTTCATTTGTGGTTAATAATTCTTTTACGAGTTCAACCAAATATTTGATCGAGTCCGATACGATATCGTGTCCGAGGATCATGTAAATTTATTGTTATAAATCCGTGCGGAGTCGACTGAGCGTTACTAAAGAAATTTTTAAATTGATTGAAGTCCATATCAGAGCACCATGTCTGCCAAATATTTCGAAGCGTATGAGTATCAACGCCGTTAAATACACACAGTAAGTTACAGTTGTCTCTAATCACTTTTGGAATCTGTGTGTATCGTTGAGTGACATATATCACGTCAGTGTTTTTGTGCCTGCCTCTGGAAAATATTCTAGCTGGGTTTTTTTGATTGTCTAACATCACATCGTCGTATACGACTAAATTGTTAATGCTCCCATCAAGGTCATCCACGGATGGCGCCTCGTCAATATCAGTTATAAAATCAATGGTATTCTCACCTTTAATTTCTGATGCATTCTCGTTAAAATCCTTTAACACTTCATAGCATCGTTGATCATCTACGCTAGGAGCAATTAAATACAACTTATCCCACTTCATCCATCTCATTATTAAATTGAGCAACAATTGAGTCTTGCCGGATCCAGATGGCCCGATTATAATTGCACGGATAGAGTTTGGTAGCGCTGCATGATGCTTAACTGGTTCTCTTATTTTAGTCGCTGAAAAATCAATTATATTCATATCTCTATACATAAATTATGGATCTATATTGTGTGAAGTGTAAAACGCGTACTAGCACAAATGATGTGACGACGGTTACAACTAAAAATAACAGATCAGCACTAACTGGTAGATGTGCAACATGTGGTATTAAAAAGTTCAGATTTGTTTCTACAAAATCAAAGATTTTACAATCCGAAAATGTTTTAAAAAAAAACGAGGAGGTGATATCGCAGCCAAATTGGCAAAGCTCCCTGGAACCCCATGGGCAAAGTACCCCGGAGAAAAGCACCTTCCAGGATATAGCTACTGTGGCCCCGGAACACGATTAGATATCAGACTTGATGATCAAAATCAACCCCGACCCGGCGAGTATCCGATAAACGCTATTGATAAGGCGTGTCATGCTCATGATGTTGCATATAAAAGCAGTAATCTGCAAAACAGGCATCTCGCGGATGTGAAATTAATTCATGCGTTAAATGCTGTTCCTGATAAATCTTTGAAAGAAAAATTGGCTTCGTGGTTGGTAAAATCAGCTATGAAAGGCAAATTGATGATGGGCGCTGGTAATTAATAATATGGAATCTATTTATTATTCTCCGAGGGGATACTGGAGGGGTAACGCTGCAATCAATAAACTCGCCAACGCCGCAAAAGTGAAAAAGGCTACTGCGGCTAATTGGTTATCCAAACAGGCTATATGGCAAATTTATCTACCGCGTCCTAAACAAATCAATTTCTCGCATTTTGATGTGACTGTCCCTAATGAAGTTCATCAGGCTGATTTATTGTTTTTACCACATGACAACGGTTACAAATACGCGCTAACCGTAGTTGACGTTGCTAGTCTATACAAACAAGCAGAACCGCTAAAAACAAAATCATCACCTGAAGTTGCTTCTGCATTTGAAAAGATTTATCGACGAGGCCCTCTACGCTGGCCAAATCTGTTACAAGTTGATCCTGGCAAGGAATTTCAAGGCGCTGTTTTATCAGCGATGAAACATCACAATGTCACCATCAGACAAGGACATACTGCACTACATCGCGATCAGGCAATTGTTGAACGATTTAATCGGACTCTTGCTGAACGGTTATTTGGATATCAATACGCGAAGGAGTTTATTCAGGATAAAAGATCCCGTGAATGGGTTAAGAGATTACCAGCTGTGATTACCGCGCTCAATAACGAGATTACTCGAACAATTAACATGAAACCTGTCAACGCGATTAAGAAAGCGTCTATACCAAAAATGGAAATCCAAGGAATTTCACAAAAAGATTTCAAAGAACCAATTCTTGGTAGTAATGTCACTGTAAGGTACTTATACGAACCAGGAGAGCTTGAGGGTGGTAAAAAAAGAGCTACCGATCCTATTTGGAGTGTTACTGCACACAAGATATCTACTATAACACGATCTACGGGTAGACCAGCAATCTATAAACTGGATTCAACTGCTCCTCAGCGAGGATTTACTCGACAACAACTACAGGTAATCCCCGAGGATACTCAATTACCACCGCGTGGTCTTAACTAGCACCCGATGCCAGAGGCATTGTGCTTGCACCTCTGCGTCTGTTGCACTCAAGACAAGTCAGCATAACGTTATCTTTGATATGACCAATGCTGCTATTCTTTCTGTCTACGGTAAATTGGCGAGGATCTTTATCCGAATACTGCCAACGCATTATACAATTGCAACTCGCGCAGTGATTATTCTGTTGTTGCTTCAGCGTAGTTATTAATTCAGCATCAATGTCAAATTTTCTATTATTTTTTTTATCCTGTTGTTTATAACCAGAGAGTTTTTTTCTGATTATATCCTTGACGTTGTCGGCGTTGATTGTGGTGTCATCATCGCCACAAATGATTTCATCATCGCCACTGGCTTCGCCAACGACAACTCTTCGAAGCTGATTTATTCTTCGTACTCTGGATACTGCGAGATAGACTAAATTCGACCATTCGATGCGATTATCTACCATCCAAACAATTGTATCTGATATAGTTAATCCCTGTGAAGAATGTATCGTCGCTGCGTATCCTAGCGTCCATGGGGATTTATTAGCACGCAATGCATTTTCGACGACGCTGATATCAACCAGCACAATATCATTTAACACGAGAATCTGCTTTTCACTCTTCCCTGGAATATCAACTTCAATATTCTGCTTTCGTGTATCCGAAGGCCTATAACACAACGGTACTGGAAGTGTTGCAAATTTTTCTTTATGCGTTTCAAATAACTTCATCTGAAGTGTGTCTCTGACTATTTTTCTACTTGCTACTATCAAATCATTTGGTCTCCACGTTTCCCAGAAATCATTCATGGGAGTTTCTGAAATTATTTCACGCGCTATTTCGCATTGGATTTTATCCGGTTGTAATCTAATCAGTGCTTTGAACTCGCGTAATTGTTCATCAAGTGATCTATGGTCGGTATTAATTTCTTCATAATAGTCTACAGAACCCTTTAGCCATTCATGTGGAGATCCACCGACAAATGGTGGTGGTTGGCCGTGATCACCGCACATGACGACTTTTGTGTTTTTGTTTAACAACCACTCGAGAAATGTTTGTAATACTCTCAACGATACCGTGCATATTTCATCCCAAATTATGATTTCAGGAATGAATTTATCACCCATTCGATCAGGGGTCCATTCATCGCCTTTCCATCGAAAGAAACTATGATAAGTACAGGCATTTACCCCTCGCTGTATCATCTCTCTGGCGAGTCTGTGAGTCGGTGTTAACACAATCATGTTTGTGAAATCCGTAGGATTTTTCCGACGATATAATTCAATTGCACGAGTTGTCTTTCCTGACCCACCACAACCGTTTAAATAAACTGTCTTGTATCTACATATTGGATCAGATACCGGTGGTGCATTAGAAAATTCTGATTGAATCTCATCACATTTTAAGTACTTTTCATCCATGGTAACATCTGCCGATTCACAATACTCATGTAGCGTCTCCTTTTTAAATCTCCAACCCCCCCACGCTTCCTCCTGGGATGTGAATTTAGCTACATCTGATTTGTATTTATTGTGTATATACATCGAATCAGTAGCTACTCTAACCGCGGTATTAGGAAATCTATTTATCATCGAAAATAAATTGATAGAAGCATAAGCTAGCATAGAACTTCTCAAATGTGTGTACTGGGAATTATATCCATCACAGTAGGTAACAACCGTACCCAATTTCTCACCATTGGATAGAAAAGCATCCTTACGGGATACAAGTTTTCCCTGTTTCGTTAAATCCGTTACAAGAAAATCGTATTCAGCGACGTCTATGATCAACCGCGAGGAAAATTTTGCATTGTCGTATCTTCCACCCTGGGTAAATTTACCGATTATTCTTCGTCCAAAATCCTTTGCTTGTTCTTTTTTAATTTCAAATAACTTCTTAGACCAATTCATGATTTGTTCTTCATTGAAATCAGGGAATTGTTTTCGCAATTCGCTGATTATACGATCTAGATCGGGTTGTGGTAGCCAAACTTCTTTCTGAGCTCGATAGCATATAATAGCTTCGGAAACAATCAACGATATCAGCATGCCACAATCAATCATATATCGTAGTAACACTATTGGCATCCAGGCCTTTTCAGATAGGTGTCTACCGAGCCAAACATAACTACACGGATGTAACCCTGTAGCGAGTTCAAATGATATCACACGAGCGAATCCGGTTAAATCAAAATCAGGTAATGGTCCATTAATCGCAACACGAGTCATTTCATGCGTGGGGTGTCCAAATCGTTTAAAATAGTTACTACATTCTCCATACCCGAGAAAACTTCCAGGATAACACGCGGATATATCAATTGAAATCATACCGTCACGATGGTATTTTGTATTCCACAGTCCTCCATGACCAAATTCGATGCAACTCAATTTAACGTCCTCGAGAAAATCACTTCGTGTTGGACGCCAGGAGTTTTTTTCTCTTGCGAAGTGAGCTACCACTGAAGAAATAGTAAAACTATCCGTGAGTAGTTTTTCATGGAAACTCTCTGGTGAAAAATCATTAGCGATTTTTCTCATTCTGTTATCTAATTCTTCAACGCGATATAATTCACCATTTGGTCTTACAAATTGATCGAATCCTGATTCGGAACCAGCACTGCTAAGTAACCACACTGACACAGGGTCCTCTTTACACAACGCATGAATAGCATCAAATAATTTCTCTTCATAGAAAACATCCCCGGAAAATTCCGGGGGGATATATCTCACGATTCGTTCTCGTGGAAATATTGTTACCGCAGGTGTCCACGCGTGTTCGTTATGATCAATAATTTGTATTGGCGCTCCTTGTAATCTATATTTCGGTTCGTGTAATACTTCCCCGGTTATTGTCGTTACTGATATTGGGAATTTTAATAATGTCTCTAATTTAGCTATATCAGAAATCTTTGCACCGTGCTGTTTCACTGTCAGTTCCCATTCTGTTATTTTCCTACGTCGCAGATCAGTTAGTTTATTTCCTCGGGATGCATTTGTGAAGTGTTCCATTACCCGTGTTGCTACACAATTGAGCCTTAACGAAGTCAATGGTGAATATTTCATAGGAGCTAGTTTTGCAATATCGGGTTTATCATTTAACGGATATATCCCATAAACGATTGCTGTTACGGGATAAGATCTCTCGTAGTATGGTTTGTCAATTCCAGTTAGAATTCCTGGTTTGGAATCTCTACTTACAATGACAGTTTTTTTATCCTTGAGGATTGGTTCAAATTTATCCCTGATAATCCATTTGCCTTCGACTTCGATAATGAATTTTATTCTGAAAAAATACTTTTGTTGGGAATTGCTTTGTTTGGGAATTGCTTTGCTTGAAATCTTTTGGATTTCCACCTTTGGATTTCCACCTTTGGATTTCTCATGGGAATTGCTTTGTTTGGGAATTGCTTTGCTTGAAATCTTTTGGATTTCCACCTTTGGATTTCCACCTTTGGATTTTACGCCAAGGTGTGAAATTATCTCAGCTGCTCTTTTATCGTTCATAGTAGCATCGATGATGGGTACATTGACATCATCATTGATAATTCGAAATGTCGACCAACAGTATGCTGCACCGTCTCGGTAGAATTCATTAAAACACTCCCTGATTTTACCGAGTATAGTTCTATCACCGATTAGACGTTTTGGTGTATTAGAGACTCTATCAAGATTGAATTTAGTATTTTTCCAGGGCTTAATTTTCGATAATCTTTGGAACTCCCTATCAAGATTGAATTTAGTATTTTTCCAGGGCTTAATTTTCGATAATCTTTGGAACTCCCTAGCAAGATTGAATTTAGTATTTTTCCAGGGCTTAATTTTCGATAATCTTTGGAACTCCTCCATGTTATAATTAAAACAAGTATTTAAATAGAAAAATATAGTATAATGAATCACTGTAAGTGGCTTATGATTGGATCAACAACCCCGTGTAACAAATCATGCAGAAGCGAATTCTGTGGGTATCATATGCAAAGCGTTAGGCGAGGAAGTTTTGGCCCTCTCCCATGCCTCCAATGTGGGGTGGGCGTTAGAGGAAAATCGCAGTTGTGTCTTGCTTGTGGGGGTAAACGATACAGGGAACTAAAACGCTATTATGACAAACGAATCAATGACTCCGTCCTTGATAAAATCAAGGACAAAATCATCAAAACCCCGCAAGATTATATCAAGAGGTTTATAATAAATTAGACAAATAGTATTATTATACAAATGAGCCAAGATTTCAGACCTCATCCAGTGCTTGTTAATTACGAAGCCTCCAGTGATGGTGTTGTCAGGCACCGCAGACTAAAAAAAACGGTTGGATATCTGAATAATATGGGTTATTTGTTGTTTAGTGCTAGAAATAAAACATATCTTTGTCACAGAATTATTTTTGAATGTCATAACGGATTAATCGAAGACGGATTTGTGATTGATCACATAAATGGCGTGAAGACTGATAATTGTCTTGAGAATCTTCAAGCCGTCTCACAAAGTCTGAATGCAAAATTAGGTGGAACAGGCAAATATGCAAAACGTCCTAGGGGAGTTAAATCGTTTGATTTAGAAACCAGCGAGGAGAGAATCTTTCATTCGATAAACGAAGCCAGTAGATACTTTGACATTTGCGTGCCTTCAATTCGATTTGTTGCACAAAATTTAATTAAAACATCTCTGTCTAAAAAAAATGGTCATAAAGTAAGATTCGTATACACCTGAAACGATTCAAGGGAGATAAATCCCCATGGACAAATCCAACCACTCAAAACACTCTACCTACTAAGTTCCCTTGTATTATGACGTCAAAGGAATTTGTCGCCTGCTATATTACCTGTACTTGACTAGGCGTGCCCACGTGACTGTAATGGAGATCGATAGAGAATAAAACTTTTTATTGTCGCTTGTGGGCTAAAACTGTATTATTTATTTAAGCTAACTCGTTCTTTTCAGTACAAAATTTTTTATTTATCTACATATCTCATGTGTGGGGGGTGGGTGGACTAGCAGTAAAGCAGACAGCTAACTCGTTCTTTTCAGTACAGACGTTCTTTATAATCTACGCATTACCTATGTTCGCTCAGCCGGAACGCGAGTGTTTCCTATTCATTGAAGTAGGTGGGCGTGGTTAAAATTCCTTGTATACAGCTCTTTATGAATGTATTCTATCTAGAGAATTATAACAGAGTATATAAAACGCTGTTTTATTTAACAACTAAAATGTTGCAGCATAAAATTGTCTGTTTTAAAAATCTCTTATTGTTAAGTATATCAGAAGATATATATATATTAAAAAATCTCTATTCTGTATGACAGCTCCGTGGTGTAATGGTATATCGTGTTTGTCTTGTAAACATAGATCTATCAACTACGTGTTCGGTCCCCATAGCAGATACATTATTTGATGGCGAAACGGAAGATGTTTTTCTATTAATTGGGGGGGAGGGGCGATCCCCCTCAGCCAAACCAACATTGTAACTCATGCTATCGCATTCTCGGTAGCGTGGGTTGGTGTTTTTTTCCAACTCATGCAACCATGAATTCGATTTCATGGGTTGCCATGTTGGTTTGGTTTACCACGCCCACATCATTACCATCATCGTTCCATTGAATTATAATCCATCCTTAATTAAGTACATGTTATGCCTAAAATTTGCCGCAACACTCGAGCGGAGATATATATGGCATTGTGCCGTCCATGTTGTGACGTCCCCCCCAAGCATATCTTCTGGGCGGTCTAAGATGGCGTTTGCCACCTTAGGCCTCCCGCCGGAGATGTATGTTTCGGGTTCCCTTGGGCTTACTTGGATGCGAAGGCAACCAAGGAGTTCCAAAGATGTGTTGTCGTAAACCTCTGGATCTCTCTGACGTCATAGGGCGCCAGCGAGATTGCCAAATGAGTGTTTTTTGTTTTGTTTTTTTTTAATAATTAGAGATATAGTATACTATATTTATATAAAACTATAAATAATGGATATCAATGATGTAAATGCTATAATTGCTGAAATTTCAATTTTAAAAAATAAAGGGGTATTATTATCTGAAGATCTTGACGCTGACAAGATTGCCTCGGAATATGAAGACATTGAGTATCAGTGTAGTAAGGGTCGTTATGTTTTACCCAAGATGTACAGGCTCGTGAAAGGATTTCAAAAATCCATCAATGCTTGTTTGTATGGTAACGACATTAATGTATTCATAACGCTATTTAGCACCGTTGAAGCAATACGTCAAAAGCTCGGCCAAGAGTATCAAAAACGAGCTGAAATTAGTTCTAAGGTTCGTGATCTTAGAAAAATGTTAAACGAGGAAAAACCCGTATCTTAACCACGTGAGCGTTACTATAAAATAGGCTTTCAGTAATTTTTATTAAAAATAATTTTTTTTTTAGCGTTTTTTGTAACACTTACATAGGATTTTCTCCTGAAAGGATACTCAGCAGTCTGGACTTGCCCATGCAGTTATGTGCATAATGGATGATCTGGTCGTAGTAGCAAGTAATCACCGCGACGCCTCCATTTTCACGTAGTTGTTCTTGTTGCCGCGTCGTTAACACAAATCGTTCATCGCCGTTCTCAGATATTACAATTCTGAAACCCCCAGCGATGTTATTTCTGAAACATTCGCGGATAGCGTCGTACAGTTTAACCCTGTCGAAGATGAATACGTTAGCTTGATGGTACATTATTTAATAACTAAGTTATTTAATAACTAAGCTTTTAATTGTGATAGTTTTACATTTGAAAATTTAGTTCACAAACAATATATGGTTGGTGAATCGCTTACAACTAAATTAACCCGAGAGCGGCTAGCAGCAATTAAAAAGTTTATACCGGTTCGAGACAGACTTCGCGAGAAACTTCAACAACGACAACAAGCGCAGACTGACTTTTCTGTGTCAAGTGAACAACTGTTTACTCCGATAACAAGTGCGACCAAAGATGTGAAAACAGCAACTGAACGAGCAATATACGGAGATATTCCTAAGGAAGGCAAGCGACGAGAAGTGCCTGTTCTTGGTGTGCTTGAAAAGATAGCAGCACGCGCAGGAATACAACAGCTATCCAGTGATATAAAAACTCAACGCGAGTATGAACGACTAGCTGATATTGATGATTCTGCGCCTGAAACTCAACCTGTTGATGTCGTCACCCCAAGAGGTGTTTCCTTTATAGACAAACTCACCCAAGGAGCTATAGCAGAAATCAAACGACCTCAATTAATAAAACCCGAACATTATAAGATTTTTGGTAATTTTGCCGCAGAAAGCTTTCATTCCAGAAAAAACTTTTTAAAAGACGAGTATAAGAACAGTAGAATAAGCCGAGATGAATGGGCTGATTGGTTGTATAAAACGAATAGGGGGGTTGGCCGTTTAAATAAAAGAGAATTGGGATATAAAGAATTTAGAAAGGGAATTGAAGAGTATGATGAAACTGGTACAACTGAGAAAACAAGCGGAAAAGGATATTCGATTGGAAATCTAAAGGATGTCTTTGACTCTACAGTGACATGCCCTGGTAACATTCTAAGTGATATATCAAGGTTAGAGGTTCTCATCGGAGGGAAACGAGCCGGAAATAACTCACCGGAAGTAATTAATGAAGCAGCTGATATCTGTAGACGATTATTTGCCGGCGGTATCATGGACATTGATGTATATCGAGAACTTATTGCTGAATTAGTTGAAAATCACAACGATGACAACGTCATTGATGATGAAAATCCAATGGATGTAAGCGATTAATCACTAATTGAAAAACTACTAGTTTTATAACAAGATGATTATACACTACAACCATGATAAACCAGTAAGCGTCTACGTGGTGAACTCACGATTGCCTGTTTATAGAGCATATTACGGAGATGGTTTCGGCAATACCATTGCGGGGTTATTTACAAGAATGGCTCCCAAGGTGGCGCCGTTAGCTAAACAATTATCAATGAAAGCCATTGATGCTATCCGTGATAAGGGAATCAATTTCGTTGGAAATCTTGCCGGAAAGGCATTTTCTGCCGCGAAAGATAAAATAGCATCATTGGTGCGAAAGAAACCAGGAATGACTTCGTCAGTGGTGAAACCAGGAATGACTTCGTCATTAGTGCTGCCATCAACTACAGTGATGCCTGCAAAAATCAGCAAAGCAATAAATAACGCAGTGGAAGAAAGACTAGCGCAATTGACTTCGTCACCACCGGTAACAGATAGCGCTATCATGAACGCGATAGCAGGAAGTGGTTTGAAACAAAAAAGAAATTCGAAGAATTTTCAACGACGATGATTATTGCTTTGCAATTCACCAATTGAAAACACTAGTAATGTTATAAATGTTTAAACGAACAGCTGATCCCGCGTTAGATATGGAAGCCCCAGTGCGCAAAGATGATTCCGTCCGCGATTATCAATACTATTCCTATCATGCAATACAACCCGACCTACGATCGCGAATTGAACTTCAAGTTCAAGATACCAGTAAATACTTTTTGCCGTGTGAAGCATTTATTGAAATCGAGGGAAAACTCGTAACAAATGTTGCAGCTGATACACCATATGAAAATGATCCAAATATCCGAGTTGGTTTTGTTAATAATGGTATAATGGCGTTATTTGAAAGTGCAAGATATCTCATTGATGGAAAAGAGATTGAATCAATAGACCGCGAGGTTGATGTTGCAACAACAATAATCGGGTTAGCAAGATACTCCGATGATTATACAAGATCGGCTGGTCCGTCTATGATGTTTGCAAAGGATACCTCTGATAACGCTGACCACCTTCAATACATTAAAGTGTTAACACCGCAAGACACTTCAGTTGATAATCAACGAGAAGCAACTAATCCAGAACGTCGAGCTAGACCAGGAGCTGCGTTTGATATTCTTGGAGGCGTTAATGGTAATTTCAATTTAGGATTTGCAACACGAAAATTAGCATTGCAAGAACAGCAGCGATATTTTTCATGTGCGATTCCACTCCATCATATATTTGGATTCTGCAGAAATGTAAGAAAGGTCATCTATGGAGCCAAACACACAATCGCGTTAGTGCGAAAAGGCAATGACAATGATGCAATTTGGCGTACTGGTGCCGCTGATGGTAAAGTTGTTTTGAGTAAAATAGTATTATGGATGCCAGTAATGACTCCATCAATTACCACGGAAGAGCGGCTGCTCTCATTTATGGAAACCGGTGGTAAATCATTGCTAAGTTGGCTAACAACAACGACTGATGCTAAAGAGGATAATGTTAATAGCACATTTACATGGCACCTGGCATCAAAACAAGGCGTTTCAGCTCCACGTCATATATTTATAGCGCTGCAGAATAGGAATCGATTAGGTTCCCAAGAACGCAGTCATATGATATTTGATCGATTAGGGGTAAGTGAGGTTTCACTGAGAATAAACGGACAACAAGAACCATCTGAGGATATACAGCTTAATTACGGAAACAACCAAATAGCACGTGTGTATCATCGGATGCTGTCATATATGGGTCGTGATCAAAATGTTGATACCGGTTTGCAAATATCGCAACTCGATTTTAAGAATTTGTATCCAATTTATTACTTTTCACTGGAACATCTTGATTTAACAAGGCAATCCGTCGTCGACATACATTTTAGAGCTCGTATAGATCCTGGTGGTGTTGATTATAGAGCGGTTGCTGTTATTCTCAGCGACAAATCAATGTTGTTAGAAGGGGCTGGCGGACGAATGAGAATCGTTGATGCACCAGTGGAAAATCTATGATTGAAATCGTAAACGATTTTCACAATTAGATCAATTGAAAGCATAAATGTGTTTTACAATAAAATGCCATATAGTGTTGTTAGTGTCAAGCTGACTGATGGTCAGGTCAAGAAATTAAAATCAAAATCCGCTAAAGAATGTGGAACCACAATAACGTTAAAACCAGCGCAGATGTCTGGCGGTACACATAAAATATCATTAACGGATCGTCAAATAAAACATTTTAATGATGCAATGAAAAATAAGCGAGGAGTTCAAATAGAATTTTCAAAAGCCGCAGTCGCGAACATGATAAAATCAGGTGGTATATTTCCATTGTTAGCCGCAATACCAGCACTGATTGCAGCGGCTGCCCCAGCGGTGGCGAAAGCGGCAGCGTTGGGAGCCGTTGGTACCGCGGCAGGGATGGCGTTGAAAAAGGCAACTGGGAAAGGATATAAAAAAAGGGAAAGGGGTTGTACCTACCAGGAACCCCGTATTCATGGTACAGCGGGAAATCCGTGAACGGATCGGGTCTAAGAAGAATACCAGGAACGGTTTATTAATTGAAAAATCTTCGATTTCCGAACCTATGGTTCCTATGTCCAATTTTGATTTAATTGATGCTGCTAAAAAACTAGCGATAAAAAACTTCAGAGGGGTTTTTATGAGAGATCAATTACCAAGAAAACCAAATAACGTTGAAACCGGTATCATCAATCTTGATAACAGCAGCGGATCGGGAACTCACTGGGTTGCATACGCGATTGATCCACGTGGAATTGTCTTTTTCGATTCATATGGGTTAGCTCCACCAAGCGAGTTTATGCGGTATATAAATTCTTCGATGAAACTCAAAAAGTTTCCGATTTTTTATTCCACGCTGCCAACACAACAATTAAATGATCCACCGATATGCGGCCGTGAAGTATTAAATGTCCTCGCGGAGATTTCATTAAAATCCTTTGGATCTCCGTGGAAACCACCTCATCTGGTTGTAAACGAATACACGAGTGGGAAATTACAAGGATCAATAAATTGAAAACACAAGTTACGATAACAATAATGATTGATATTTGGGGACAATCTCTGTCAATGTCGGAACCCACCGCGGAAACATCTGCGGGTTCTATCGAGGATGTAAAAAAAATAATTGAAGATAAAATAGCTGAGATGTTAAATTTAATAGATGTTGACCCGAACGAATTAGTTGTATTTCAAGATCGCCAGGGTAAATTGAAAAGCAGTAATATATCCGTGAATGACATTTTGATACGGCAGAGCGATGCCGCTGAAAACTCTATTGCGCTTTATTCCAACGGTGGACGACTTAAACCAGGTGCACTTGTGTCTACGATCACCGACGCGATTGCTACCAACGAACGTGAGCTGAATGATCTTATACGAGGTTATAATAATTTTCGCAAAAATGTTATACATAAATTCTTTGGAACCCCGCTTGTGGTTGGCATGACTCTCGCTGAAATTAAAGACTTGTTGAATTCATTCTTCGCTAACAAGGAAGCTGGAAGGATGATGACTGCTTCAGAAATCAAGGCAAATTATCTCGAGATTTCTAAACTAATAGAAGATCAAAAACCCACTAACGACGTAGTTGTTAAGTTTTTTGGAACCCCACTTGTGGCTGGCATGACTCTCGCTGAAATTAGCGAGTTTATCGGCAAGCACACTCACAATGCCTACATCGCTAATAGTTTCTTTGGTGTCCCAGCTACATCTACAATGACTCTCAAAGATATTAATATGTTTATGGTGAGACAAACAACACTTAATACCATCGTTGATAAATTTCTTGGGAGAACACCTGTGTCTGAAACCACATCGTTGACAGGCCCGACCCTCGCTGAAGTTAAAAGCGCTATTGACGAACAAAAACTCATCAACAAAATGGTTAATAATTTCTTTGAGAGTTCTAAAAATTACAATATCACGACGACATATTCTCAACTCGACGCGAATTATAGATCCCAAACAGGTTTTGGAGTTAACTTCCTTGTGGTTTCATTTTTTATTCGCCGCGATAAAACGACAATGAAGTATACCGAAATCAATAAAACCTATTCCGACGTTATTGACGATATTATTAAATTAAAGGAAGATCAAAAACCAGTCAATGACATTGTTGATAAGATTTTTGGTGTCCCGGCTACATCTACGATGACTCTCAAAGATATTTACAATGATATTCGTAAACTAAAAGAAAATTTTGAAAAGATAAAGATTCCGCATCCACACATAAGAATTAAAAATGTCGTGTATACAGTCGATCATGGAACCATGGATTGGATAAGAGACGTTTATACTACATTATCCACTGGTCTCTGGACGAGGAGTGATGCGGGGGGCGATATCTACAGTACAACGGGGATTGAAGGTATCTACAGGCTAACGTGGATCTCTATCAATCAATTTAACATGATCGCGGGCGGTAAAACCTACTCTGGTGGCACTGCGATGTTAATTATCAAGAGTAACGGTCAACACTTTAATGTCGTCGCGGTTGATAGCTCCACCATTAGATCAAAAATAACTTGGTGTTTAGAACTCGTAGATGATTTTTCAGGCTGAAGCTACTAACAATTCCCGCTAACGATGGCAAATAATTGAAAACACTAGCGGGTTTAAAATAACAATGATTTCATCAACGCAATGTCGCTATGATCAGGTCAGAGAATTTCAGACTAGACTCAAAACCCTCACTGAGGAGTATCAAATAAAAATAAAAAAATACCGACGAAGAATCACCGCAATTGATGTTATTATGTACTCGGTGTCAAGCGTTCTCACTGGCGCCGAAATAATACTTGCATCGGTTATAATGATTGCCCCGGTCGTAGTTCCAATTTGCATTTCTGCGGTGGCTACAATCGGGGGTATATCAACCGGGATAGCAAAAAAGATATCATCATGCAGCCAGAGTAAACTGCAGAATTACTTACTTCAATTTCATATTACATCAACCGCATATTCGCAATTATCATTGATGATATCATCGTCACTCGATAATACGATTATATCAGATAGTGAATTCTCAGCGATGGTCAGTATTTTTGATTCAGCGATATCAAAATTAGAGCAACAACATGAATATAATAACAATGACAACACCGATGGAATCAGAAAACACGAACCCAAAAACAAACCCAAAAACCAAAATGATCTCAATAATCTCAACCATACCAGATTGTGAGTTCTCAGTGATGGTCAGTATTTATGATTCCTCGATACCAAAATTAGAAATAAATCATGAGTATAATAACAATGACAACACCGATGGAATTACTTCAACGAGTAGTGGAGAACACGAACCCAGTACAAACAAGCATGATATCAATAACATCAACGAGTCCTGAATTTAGTGTGAACTTCCCTTCTCCGATTCCAGTGCGTGAGATCGCGCTGGCAAAATTACGAGTATATCATAGCTGGCCTAATATCAGATCGGTTGCATTTGGCGGTCAGCAACCCAATAACGCACTGGTGTTCTCGTATAAGAATAAACCCGATGGTACTCCAGAGTGGGAAACTGTTTCGTTACCAACTGGGTCGTACCAAATTAAGCAAATCAATGCTGAAATTCAGCGTAGAATAAAATCAATCACTGGAAAAGAATCAAAAATAGCTATTAATCTCCATCAACCGACGCTCTCGTCGTCGATCGAAATAAGCACAGAGGGATACATTGTAGATATCTATAACAGCTCCTTAAGAACAGTGTTAGGATGGCCTGAAAAACCACCGGAAAATTCCACCGCCGACTTAACCACGGACGTACAATCATATCATGAAATCAATCCCAGTTATCGAGATAATTTATCTGATATAAGAAAAGGAAGAATCGCCGATAGATTTATATTTACCAACAAAGACACATTGCAATGGGATTTTATCATTAAAAGAACAACCGACTCATCTGTTACTATTTCATTTACGCTAACTGACGTCCGTGGTTATTTTAATGAAATTAAACAATTATATGAAACACAACTAGAACAACTACGGAAAACAAAATCGCAAAAACACGTTGAAATAATAAATCAACTTATATCTGATATGGAATATATCTATGAACTAATTATTCAAACAATAATTAATGACAACAGCGACAATAAACAACGATTCCTAACCGATTACAATATCACAGAGGACAATCTGCGTAATTTCAAGTTTCCCGGGTACAAAGCTGATGAACTAGCAAGAATTGTTAAAACCGATATCAAGGCGCTACAAAAACAAGATCCATCTGTCCTCTTCAGGTATAATAATGATCCAGATGGTGGCGGTAGGCATATTGCCCCTCATAATGTGAATATTTCAACGGTGATTGCGCTCAATTTAGTATGTGATGTTATCGAAGGAAGCTATCAAATTAATCTCGAACGATCAAATCAAGCTCAGCAAGGATATATTCTTTATTCGTTTGCACCAACAGCTCCTCCAGGATTCCTAATTATTGAGAACCCAATTAATCCTGTCTACATGCGATGCCATAATAATTCGTTAACGAGAATTAATTTCAAACTCACCGACCAGTCAAATAATCTGATTGATTTACAAGAAGAGGTGTTAGCGATTAGTTTGTTTGTGAAATCCTAAATTGCTTTGCAATTTCAAAGGATTTTCGTCCTAAAAACTCGATCAAATATTTGGTTGAACTCGTAAAAGAATTATTAACCACAAATGAAACATTTGCAGCAGCAGAGAGGGTGGATGACAACGACGTTGGCGTATATAAGGAAATCTTATTTTATCGAAAAGACGCTATTTTTTTTACTATTTGGTGGAAGCCTCAGATTTCCAAATCGACGCTCGAAAAGTTGTGAGGTTCACCCTCTCTGCTGCTTGAAAAACAAAAAAGTCCGTTTTTCATCAAAAGTCATGCTGAAAAAAATGGTGGGAACCGGTTTTAAAGTATGGTGACGTACTATCCAATGGTGCGCAGCCAATAAACCAAGTATTAACCAAATCCAAGCGGGGTAAAGGGTTTCAACAGCTTTTATCTAAGCCCAACTGATCCATAACATGAAAAACAAAAAAGTCCGTTTTTCATCAAAAGTCATGCTGAAAAAAATGGTGGGAACCGGTTTTAAAGTATGGTGACGTACTATCCAATGGTGCGCAGCCAATAAACCAAGTATTAACCAAATCCAAGCGGGGTAAAGGGTTTCAACAGCTTTTATCTAAGCCCAACTGATCCATAACATGAAAAACAAAAAAGTCCGTTTTTCATCAAAAGTCATGCTGAAAAAAATGGTGGGAACCGGTTTTAAAGTATGGTGACGTACTATCCAATGGTGCGCAGCCAATAAACCAAGTATTAACCAAATCCAAGCGGGGTAAAGGGTTTCAACAGCTTTTATCTAAGCCCAACTGATCCATAACATGAAAAACAAAAAAGTCCGTTTTTCATCAAAAGTCATGCTGAAAAAAATGGTGGGAACCGGTTTTAAAGTATGGTGACGTACTATCCAATGGTGCGCAGCCAATAAACCAAGTATTAACCAAATCCAAGCGGGGTAAAGGGTTTCAACAGCTTTTATCTAAGCCCAACTGATCCATAACATGAAAAACAAAAAAGTCCGTTTTTCATCAAAAGTCATGCTGAAAAAAATGGTGGGAACCGGTTTTAAAGTATGGTGACCTACTATCCAATGGTGCGCAGCCAATAAACCAAGTATTAACCAAATCCAAGCGGGGTAAAGGGTTTCAACAGCTTTTATCTAAGCCCAACTGATCCATAACATGAAAAACAAAAAAGTCCGTTTTTCATCAAAAGTCATGCTGAAAAAAATGGTGGGAACCGGTTTTAAAGTATGGTGACGTACTATCCAATGGTGCGCAGCCAATAAACTAAGTATTAACCAAATCCAAGCGGGGTAAAGGGTTTCAACAGCTTTTATCTAAGCCCAACTGATCCATAACATGAAAAACAAAAAAGTCCGTTTTTCATCAAAAGTCATGCTGAAAAAAATGGTGGGAACCGGTTTTAAAGTATGGTGACGTACTATCCAATGGTGCGCAGCCAATAAACCAAGTATTAACCAAATCCAAGCGGGGTAAAGGGTTTCAACAGCTTTTATCTAAGCCCAACTGATCCATAACATGAAAAACAAAAAAGTCCGTTTTTCATCAAAAGTCATGCTGAAAAAAATGGTGGGAACCGGTTTTAAAGTATGGTGACGTACTATCCAATGGTGCGCAGCCAATAAACCAAGTATTAACCAAATCCAAGCGGGGTAAAGGGTTTCAACAGCTTTTATCTAAGCCCAACTGATCCATAACATGAAAAACAAAAAAGTCCGTTTTTCATCAAAAGTCATGCTGAAAAAAATGGTGGGAACCGGTTTTAAAGTATGGTGACGTACTATCCAATGGTGCGCAGCCAATAAACCAAGTATTAACCAAATCCAAGCGGGGTAAAGGGTTTCAACAGCTTTTATCTAAGCCCAACTGATCCATAACATGAAAAACAAAAAAGTCCGTTTTTCATCAAAAGTCATGCTGAAAAAAATGGTGGGAACCGGTTTTAAAGTATGGTGACGTACTATCCAATGGTGCGCAGCCAATAAACCAAGTATTAACCAAATCCAAGCGGGGTAAAGGGTTTCAACAGCTTTTATCTAAGCCCAACTGATCCATAACATGAAAAACAAAAAAGTCCGTTTTTCATCAAAAGTCATGCTGAAAAAAATGGTGGGAACCGGTTTTAAAGTATGGTGACCTACTATCCAATGGTGCGCAGCCAATAAACCAAGTATTAACCAAATCCAAGCGGGGTAAAGGGTTTCAACAGCTTTTATCTAAGCCCAACTGATCCATAACATGAAAAACAAAAAAGTCCGTTTTTCATCAAAAGTCATGCTGAAAAAAATGGTGGGAACCGGTTTTAAAGTATGGTGACGTACTATCCAATGGTGCGCAGCCAATAAACTAAGTATTAACCAAATCCAAGCGGGGTAAAGGGTTTCAACAGCTTTTATCTAAGCCCAACTGATCCATAACATGAAAAACAAAAAAGTCCGTTTTTCATCAAAAGTCATGCTGAAAAAAATGGTGGGAACCGGTTTTAAAGTATGGTGACGTACTATCCAATGGTGCGCAGCCAATAAACCAAGTATTAACCAAATCCAAGCGGGGTAAAGGGTTTCAACAGCTTTTATCTAAGCCCAACTGATCCATAACATGAAAAACAAAAAAGTCCGTTTTTCATCAAAAGTCATGCTGAAAAAAATGGTGGGAACCGGTTTTAAAGTATGGTGACGTACTTTCCAATGGTGCGCAGCCAATAAACCAAGTATTAACCAAATCCAAGCGGGGTAAAGGGTTTCAACAGCTTTTATCTAAGCCCAACTGATCCATAACATGAAAAACAAAAAAGTCCGTTTTTCATCAAAAGTCATGCTGAAAAAAATGGTGGGAACCGGTTTTAAAGTATGGTGACGTACTATCCAATGGTGCGCAGCCAATAAACTAAGTATTAACCAAATCCAAGCGGGGTAAAGGGTTTCAACAGCTTTTATCTAAGCCCAACTGATCCATAACATGAAAAACAAAAAAGTCCGTTTTTCATCAAAAGTCATGCTGAAAAAAATGGTGGGAACCGGTTTTAAAGTATGGTGACGTACTATCCAATGGTGCGCAGCCAATAAACCAAGTATTAACCAAATCCAAGCGGGGTAAAGGGTTTCAACAGCTTTTATCTAAGCCCTACTGATCCATAACATGAAAAACAAAAAAGTCCGTTTTTCATCAAAAGTCATGCTGAAAAAAATGGTGGGAACCGGTTTTAAAGTATGGTGACGTACTATCCAATGGTGCGCAGCCAATAAACCAAGTATTAACCAAATCCAAGCGGGGTAAAGGGTTTCAACAGCTTTTATCTAAGCCCAACTGATCCATAACATGAAAAACAAAAAAGTCCGTTTTTCATCAAAAGTCATGCTGAAAAAAATGGTGGGAACCGGTTTTAAAGTATGGTGACGTACTATCCAATGGTGCGCAGCCAATAAACCAAGTATTAACCAAATCCAAGCGGGGTAAAGGGTTTCAACAGCTTTTATCTAAGCCCAACTGATCCATAACATGAAAAACAAAAAAGTCCGTTTTTCATCAAAAGTCATGCTGAAAAAAATGGTGGGAACCGGTTTTAAAGTTTGGTGACGTACTATCCAATGGTGCGCAGCCAATAAACCAAGTATGAACCAAATCCAAGCGGGGTAAAGGGTTTCAACAGCTTTTATCTAAGCCCAACTGATCCATAACATGAAAAACAAAAAAGTCCGTTTTTCATCAAAAGTCATGCTGAAAAAAATGGTGGGAACCGGTTTTAAAGTATGGTAACGTACTATCCAATGGTGCGTCACCATACTTTAAAACCGGTTCCCACCATTTTTTTCAGCATGACTTTTGATGAAAAACGGACTTTTTTGTTTTTCATGTTATGGATCAGTTGGGCTTAGATAAAAGCTGTTGAAACCCTTTACCCCGCTTGGATTTGGTTAATACTTGGTTTAATTGGCTGCGCACCATTGGATAGTACGTCACCATACTTTAAAACCGGTTCCCACCATTTTTTTCAGCATGACTTTTGATGAAAAACGGACTTTTTTGTTTTTCATGTTATGGATCAGTTGGGCTTAGATAAAAGCTGTTGAAACCCTTTACCCCGCTTGGATTTGGTTAATACTTGGTTTATTGGCTGCGCACCATTGGATAGTACGTCACCATACTTTAAAACCGGTTCCCACCATTTTTTTCAGCATGACTTTTGATGAAAAACGGACTTTTTTGTTTTTCATGTTATGGATCAGTTGGCTTAGATAAAAGCTGTTGAAACCCTTTACCCCGCTTGGATTTGGTTAATACTTGGTTTATTGGCTGCGCACCATTGGATAGTACGTCACCATACTTTAAAACCGGTTCCCACCATTTTTTTCAGCATGACTTTTGATGAAAAACGGACTTTTTTGTTTTTCATGTTATGGATCAGTTGGGCTTAGATAAAAGCTGTTGAAACCCTTTACCCCGCTTGGATTTGGTTAATACTTGGTTTATTGGCTGCGCACCATTGGATAGTACGTCACCATACTTTAAAACCGGTTCCCACCATTTTTTTCAGCATGACTTTTGATGAAAAACGGACTTTTTTGTTTTTCATGTTATGGATCAGTTGGGCTTAGATAAAAGCTGTTGAAACCCTTTACCCCGCTTGGATTTGGTTAATACTTGGTTTATTGGCTGCGCACCATTGGATAGTACGTCACCATACTTTAAAACCGGTTCCCACCATTTTTTTCAGCATGACTTTTGATGAAAAACGGACTTTTTTGTTTTTCATGTTATGGATCAGTTGGGCTTAGATAAAAGCTGTTGAAACCCTTTACCCCGCTTGGATTTGGTTAATACTTGGTTTATTGGCTGCGCACCATTGGATAGTACGTCACCATACTTTAAAACCGGTTCCCACCATTTTTTTCAGCATGACTTTTGATGAAAAACGGACTTTTTTGTTTTTCATGTTATGGATCAGTTGGGCTTAGATAAAAGCTGTTGAAACCCTTTACCCCGCTTGGATTTGGTTAATACTTGGTTTATTGGCTGCGCACCATTGGATAGTACGTCACCATACTTTAAAACCGGTTCCCACCATTTTTTTCAGCATGACTTTTGATGAAAAACGGACTTTTTTGTTTTTCATGTTATGGATCAGTTGGGCTTAGATAAAAGCTGTTGAAACCCTTTACCCCGCTTGGATTTGGTTAATACTTAGTTTATTGGCTGCGCACCATTGGATAGTACGTCACCATACTTTAAAACCGGTTCCCACCATTTTTTTCAGCATGACTTTTGATGAAAAACGGACTTTTTTGTTTTTCATGTTATGGATCAGTTGGCTTAGATAAAAGCTGTTGAAACCCTTTACCCCGCTTGGATTTGGTTAATACTTGGTTTATTGGCTGCGCACCATTGGATAGTACGTCACCATACTTTAAAACCGGTTCCACCATTTTTTTCAGCATGACTTTTGATGAAAAACGGACTTTTTTGTTTTTCATGTTATGGATCAGTTGGGCTTAGATAAAAGCTGTTGAAACCCTTTACCCCGCTTGGATTTGGTTAATACTTGGTTTATTGGCTGCGCACCATTGGATAGTACGTCACCATACTTTAAAACCGTTCCCACCATTTTTTTCAGCATGACTTTTGATGAAAAAACGGACTTTTTTGTTTTTCATGTTATGGATCAGTTGGGCTTAGATAAAAGCTGTTGAAACCCTTTACCCCGCTTGGATTTGGTTAATACTTGGTTTATTGGCTGCGCACCATTGGATAGTACGTCACCATACTTTAAAACCGGTTCCCACCATTTTTTTCAGCATGACTTTTGATGAAAAACGGACTTTTTTGTTTTTCATGTTATGGATCAGTTGGGCTTAGATAAAAGCTGTTGAAACCCTTTACCCGGCTTGGATTTGGTTAATACTTGGTTTATTGGCTGCGCACCATTGGATAGTACGTCACCATACTTTAAAACCGGTTCCCATCATTTTTTCAGCATGACTTTTGATGAAAAACGGACTTTTTTGTTTTTCATGTTATGGATCAGTTGGGCTTAGATAAAAGCTGTGGAAACCCTTTACCCCGCTTGGATTTGGTTAATACTTGGTTTATTGGCTGCGCACCATTGGATAGTACGTCACCATACTTTAAAACCGGTTCCCACCATTTTTTTCAGCATGACTTTTGATGAAAAACGGACTTTTTTGTTTTTCATGTTATGGATCAGTTGGGCTTAGATAAAAGCTGTTGAAACCCTTTACCCCGCTTGGATTTGGTTAATACTTGGTTTATTGGCTGCGCACCATTGGATAGTACGTCACCATACTTTAAAACCGGTTCCCACCATTTTTTTCAGCATGACTTTTGATGAAAAACGGACTTTTTGTTTTTCATGTTATGGATCAGTTGGGCTTAGATAAAAGCTGTTGAAACCCTTTACCCCGCTTGGATTTGGTTAATACTTGGTTTATTGGCTGCGCACCATTGGATAGTACGTCACCATACTTTAAAACCGGTTCCCACCATTTTTTTCAGCATGACTTTTGATGAAAAACGGACTTTTTTGTTTTTCATGTTATGGATCAGTTGGGCTTAGATAAAAGCTGTTGAAACCCTTTACCCCGCTTGGATTTGGTTAATACTTGGTTTATTGGCTGCGCACCATTGGATAGTACGTCACCATACTTTAAAACCGGTTCCCACCATTTTTTTCAGCATGACTTTTGATGAAAAACGGACTTTTTTGTTTTTCATGTTATGGATCAGTTGGGCTTAGATAAAAGCTGTTGAAACCCTTTACCCCGCTTGGATTTAAAGTATGGTGACGTACTATCCAATGGTGCGCAGCCAAAAAACCAAGTATTAACCAAATCCAAGCGGGGTAAAGGGTTTCAACAGCTTTTATCTAAGCCCAACTGATCCATAACATGAAAAACAAAAAAGTCCGTTTTTCATCAAAAGTCATGCTGAAAAAAATGGTGGGAACCGGTTTTAAAGTATGGTGACGTACTATCCAATAGTGCGCAGCCAATAAACCAAGTATTAACCAAATCCAAGCGGGGTAAAGGGTTTCAACAGCTTTTTATCTAAGCCCAACTGATCCATAACATGAAAAACAAAAAAGTCCGTTTTTCATCAAAGTCATGCTGAAAAAAATGGTGGGAACCGGTTTTAAAGTATGGTGACGTACTATCCAATGGTGCGCAGCCAATAAACCAAGTATTAACCAAATCCAAGCGGGGTAAAGGGTTTCAACAGCTTTTATCTAAGCCCAACTGATCCATAACATGAAAAACAAAAAAGTCCGTTTTTCATCAAAAGTCATGCTGAAAAAAATGGTGGGAACCGGTTTTAAAGTATGGTGACGTACTATCCAATGGTGCGCAGCCAATTAAACCAAGTATTAACCAAATCCAAGCGGGGTAAAGGGTTTCAACAGCTTTTATCTAAGCCCAACTGATCCATAACATGAAAAACAAAAAAGTCCGTTTTTCATCAAAAGTCATGCTGAAAAAAATGGTGGGAACCGGTTTTAAAGTATGGTGACGTACTATCCAATGGTGCGCAGCCAATAAACCAAGTATTAACCAAATCCAAGCGGGGTAAAGGGTTTCAACAGCTTTTATCTAAGCCCAACTGATCCATAACATGAAAAACAAAAAAGTCCGTTTTTCATCAAAAGTCATGCTGAAAAAAATGGTGGGAACCGGTTTTAAAGTATGGTGACGTACTATCCAATGGTGCGCAGCCAATAAACCAAGTATTAACCAAATCCAAGCGGGGTAAAGGGTTTCAACAGCTTTTATCTAAGCCCAACTGATCCATAACATGAAAAACAAAAAAGTCCGTTTTTCATCAAAAGTCATGCTGAAAAAAATGGTGGGAACCGGTTTTAAAGTATGGTGACGTACTATCCAATGGTGCGCAGCCAATAAACCAAGTATTAACCAAATCCAAGCGGGGTAAAGGGTTTCAACAGCTTTTATCTAAGCCCAACTGATCCATAACATGAAAACAAAAAAGTCCGTTTTTCATCAAAAGTCATGCTGAAAAAAAATATTGGTGGGAACCGGTTTTAAAGTATGGTGACGTACTATCCAATGGTGCGCAGCCAATAAACCAAGTATTAACCAAATCCAAGCGGGGTAAAGGGTTTCAACAGCTTTTATCTAAGCCCAACTGATCCATAACATGAAAAACAAAAAAGTCCGTTTTTCATCAAAAGTCATGCTGAAAAAAATGGTGGGAACCGGTTTTAAAGTATGGTGACGTACTATCCAATGGTGCGCAGCCAATAAACCAAGTATTAACCAAATCCAAGCGGGGTAAAGGGTTTCAACAGCTTTTATCTAAGCACAACTGATCCATAACATGAAAAACAAAAAAGTCCGTTTTTCATCAAAAGTCATGCTGAAAAAAATGGTGGGAACCGGTTTTAAAGTATGGTGACGTACTATCCAATGGTGCGCAGCCAATAAACTAAGTATTAACCAAATCCAAGCGGGGTAAAGGGTTTCAACAGCTTTTATCTAAGCCCAACTGATCCATAACATGAAAAACAAAAAAGTCCGTTTTTCATCAAAAGTCATGCTGAAAAAAATGGTGGGAACCGGTTTTAAAGTATGGTGACGTACTATCCAATGGTGCGCAGCCAATAAACCAAGTATTAACCAAATCCAAGCGGGGTAAAGGGTTTCAACAGCTTTTATCTAAGCCCTACTGATCCATAACATGAAAAACAAAAAAGTCCGTTTTTCATCAAAAGTCATGCTGAAAAAAATGGTGGGAACCGGTTTTAAAGTATGGTGACGTACTATCCAATGGTGCGCAGCCAATAAACCAAGTATTAACCAAATCCAAGCGGGGTAAAGGGTTTCAACAGCTTTTATCTAAGCCCAACTGATCCATAACATGAAAAACAAAAAAGTCCGTTTTTCATCAAAAGTCATGCTGAAAAAAATGGTGGGAACCGGTTTTAAAGTTTGGTGACGTACTATCCAATGGTGCGCAGCCAATAAACCAAGTATGAACCAAATCCAAGCGGGGTAAAGGGTTTCAACAGCTTTTATCTAAGCCCAACTGATCCATAACATGAAAAACAAAAAAGTCCGTTTTTCATCAAAAGTCATGCTGAAAAAAATGGTGGGAACCGGTTTTAAAGTATGGTGACGTACTATCCAATGGTGCGCAGCAATAAACCAAGTATTAACCAAATCCAAGCGGGGTAAAGGGTTTCAACAGCTTTTATCTAAGCCCAACTGATCCATAACATGAAAAACAAAAATGTCCGTTTTTCATCAAAAGTCATGCTGAAAAAATGGTGGGAACCGGTTTTAAAGTATGGTGACGTACTATCCAATGGTGCGCAGCCAATAAACCAAGTATTAACCAAATCCAAGCGGGGTAAAGGGTTTCAACAGCTTTTATCTAAGCCCAACTGATCCATAACATGAAAAACAAAAAGTCCGTTTTTCATCAAAAGTCATGCTGAAAAAAATGGTGGGAACCGGTTTTAAAGTATGGTGACGTACTATCCAATGGTGCGCAGCCAATAAACCAAGTATTAACCAAATCCAAGCGGGGTAAAGGGTTTCAACAGCTTTTATCTAAGCCCAACTGATCCATAACATGAAAAACAAAAAAGTCCGTTTTTCATCAAAAGTCATGCTGAAAAAAATGGTTGGAACCGGTTTTAAAGTATGGTGACGTACTATCCAATGGTGCGCAGCCAAAAAACCAAGTATTAACCAAATCCAAGCGGGGTAAAGGGTTTCAACAGCTTTTATCTAAGCCCAACGATCCATAACATGAAAAACAAAAAAGTCCGTTTTTCATCAAAAGTCATGCTGAAAAAAATGGGTGGAACCGTTTTAAAGTATGGTGACGTACTATCCAATGGTGCGCAGCAAAAAACCAGTATTAACCAATCCAAGCGGGTAAAGGTTTCAAACAGCTTTTAT
>JARLTB010000634.1:0-37855 GCA_030141615.1 Unio pictorum
GTGCCGGTAATTAATAATATGGAATCAATTTATTATTCCCCAAGAGGATACTGGAGGGGTAAATCAGCAGTCCATAAACTCGCTAGCGCTGCAAAAGTGAAAAAAACCACTGCGGCTAATTGGTTATCCAAACAGGCACTATGGCAAATTTATCTACCACCGCCTAAACAAATTCAATTCTCGCATTTTGATGTGACCGCTCCTAATGAAGTTCATCAGGCTGATATATTATTTCTGCCACATGATCGTGGTTACAAATACGCGCTAACCGTAGTTGATATTGCAAGTCGATACAAAGAAGCAGAACCGTTAAAAACAAAATCAGCCACTGAAGTTGCTTCTGCATTTGAGAGGATTTATCGACGAGGTCCTATGCACTGGCCAAATCTATTGCAGGTTGATCCTGGTAAGGAATTTCAGGGTGCAGTGTTATCTACAATGAAACATCATAATGTCACCATACGACGAGGGCATACTGCGCTACATCGCGATCAGGCCATTGTAGAACGATTTAATCGGACGATTGCTGAGCGGTTATTTGGATATCAATACGCAAAAGAATTCATCCAAGAAAAAAGATCCCGTGAATGGGTTAAAAGATTACCATCTGTGATTACTGCACTGAATAACGAGATTACTAGAACAATCAACATGAAACCTATCAACGCGATTAAAAAGAAGTCAATACCCGTACAACCACAAAAAGATTTCAAAGAACCAATTCTTGGTAGTAATGTCATTGTGAGGTTCTTATACGAACCAGGAGAGCTTGAAGGGGGTAGAAAAAGGGCTACCGATCCTATTTGGAGCGTCACTGCACACAAGATATCTAGTATAACACGATCAACTGGTAGACCTCCAGTCTATAAACTGGATTCAACTGCCCCTCAGCGGGGTTTTACTCGACAACAACTACAGGTAATTCCCGAGGATACTCAATTGCCACCGCATGGTCTTAACTAGCACCGTTGCGTCTATTGCACTCAAGACAAGTCAACATCACATTATTTCTGACATGACCGAGACTGTTATTTTTTCTGTCTACGGTGAATTGGCGAGGATCCTTATCCGAATACTGCCAACGCATTATACAATTGCAACTCGCGCAGTGATTATTCTGTTGTTTCTTCAGCGTAATTATTAATTCAGCATCAATATCAAATTCTCGTTGTTTTTTTTTGTCCTGTTGTTTGTAACCGGAGAGTTTTTTATCAATAATTTTAACATCAATATCATCCATTGTTGTGTCATTATCATCGAAAACAATTCTTCGAAGCTGATTTATTTTTCGTACTCTGGATACTGCGAGATAGACTAAATTCGACCATTCGATGCGATTATCCACCATCCAAACAATTGTATCCGATATAGTCAATCCCTGTGAAGAGTGTATTGTTGCTGCGTATCCTAGCGTCCACGGGGATTTATTAGCACGCAATGCATCTTCAACGACATTGATATCAACCAGCACAATATCATTTAATACGAGAATTTGTTTTTCACTCTGTCCTGGAATATCAACTTCAATATTCTGTTTTCGTGTATCCGATGGCCTATAACAAAGGGGTACTGGAAGCGTTGCAAATTTTTCTTTATGCAATTCAAATAACTTCATCTGAAGTGTATCCCTGACTATTTTTCTACTTGCAATTATCAAATCATTTGGTCTCCATGTTTCCCAGAAATCGTTTATTTGAGTTTCTGAAATCACTTCACGCGCTATTTCGCACTGGATTCTATCCGGTTGTAATCTAATTAGTTTCTTAAATTCTCGTAATCGTTCATCAAGTGATCTATAATCAGTGGTGATTTCTTCATAGTAGTCTACAAAACCCCTTAGCCATTCATGTGGAGATGCACCGACAAATGGTGGTGGTTGGCCGTGATCACCGCACATGACGACTTTTGTGTTTTTGTTTAACAACCACTCAAGAAATATTTGTAATACATCTAATGACACTGTGCATATTTCATCCCAAATTATGATTTCAGGAATGAATTTATCACCCATTCGATCAGGAGTCCATTTGTCACCCTTCCATCGAAAGAAACTATGGTAAGTACAGGCATTTACCCCTCGCTGTATCATCTCTCTGGCGAGTCTGTGAGTCGGTGTTAGCACAATCATGTTAGTAGAAATACAAGTATTTCCACCACGACGAAATAATTCAATTGCACGAGTTGTCTTTCCTGACCCACCACAACCGTTTAAATAAACTGTCTTGTATCTACAGATTGGATCAGATACCGGTGGTGCATTAGAAAATTCTGATTGATTTTCAATACGGTTACAACAAAGATATTTATCATCCATGGCAACGTCTGCGGATTCACAATACTCATGTAGCATCTCCTTTTTAAATCGCCAACGCCCCCAATTTTCTTCGGGATCTGTGAATTTAGCTACAGCTGATTTGTATTTATTGTGTATATACATCGAATCAGTGGCCACTCTAACCGCGGTATTAGGAAATCTATTTATCATCGAAAATAGATTAATAGAAGCATAGGCTAGCATTGAACTTCTCAAATGTGTGTACTGGGAATTATGTCCATCACAGTAGGTAACAACCGTACCTAATTTCTCACCATTGGATAGAAAAGCATCCTTACGGGATACAAGTTTTCCCTGTTTCATTAAATCCGCTACAAGAAAATCGTATTCAGCGACATCTATGATCAACCGCGAAGAGTATTTTGCGTTGTCGTACCGTCCACCTTGAGTGAATTTACCGATTATTCTTCGTCCGAGATCCTTTGCTTGTTCTTTTTTAATTTCAAATAACTTCTTAGACCAATTCATGATTTGTTCTTCATTGAAATCAGGGAATTGTTTTCGCAATTCGCTGATTATTCTATCTAGATCGGGTTGTGGTAGCCAAACTTCTTTCTGAGCTCGATAGCATATAATAGCATCGGAAACAATCAACGATATTAGCATACCACAATCAATCATATATCTCAATAGCACTATTGGCATCCAGGCCTTTTCAGATAGGTGTCTACCGAGCCAAACATAACTACACGGATGTAACCCTGTAGCTAATTCAAATGATATCACACGAGCGAATCCGGTTAAATCAAAATCAGGTAATGGTCCATTAATCGCAACACGAGTCATTTCATGTGTTGGGTGTCCAAATCGTTTGAAGTACTCAGCGCATTCCCCATACCCGAGAAAACTTCCGGGATAACACGCGGCTATATCAATTGAAATCATACCATCACGTGAGTATTTCGTATTCCACAATCCTCCATGACCAAATTCGACGCAACTCGATTTAACATCCTCAAGAAAATCACTTCGTGTTGGACGCCATGAGTTTTTTTCTCTTGCGAAGTGAGCTACCACTGATGGAATAGTAAAACTATCCGTGAGTAGTTTTTCATGGAAACTCTCCGGTGAAAAATCACTAGCGATTTTTCTCATTCTGTTATCTAATTCTTCAACGCGATATAATTCACCATTTGGTTTTACAAATTGATCGAATCCTTCATCACTTCTAAGTAACCACACTGACACAGGATCATCTTTACACAACGCATTAATAGCATCAAATAATCTCTCTTCATAGAAAACATCCCCGACGAACTCCTTAGGGATATATTTCACGGTTCGTTCTCGTGGAAATACTGTTACCGCAGGTGTCCACGCGTGTTTGTTATGATCAATAATCTGTATTGGTGCTCCATTTTTGTTATATTTCGGTTCGTATAAAACCTCTCCGGTTATCGTCATAACTGTTATTGGAAATCTTAATGATGTTTCTAACTTAGCTATATCAGAAATCTTTGCACCGTTCTGTTTCACTGTCAGTTCCCACTCGGTTATTTTTTTTCGTCTTAGATCAGTTAGTTTATTTCCTCGGGATGCATTTGTGAAGTGCTCCATTACCCGTGTTGCTACACAATTAAGCCCTGACGAATATTTCATAGGAGCTAGTTTTGCGATATCGGGTTTATCATTTAACGGATATAGCCCATAAACCATTGCTGTTACGGGATAAGATCTTTCGTAGTATGGTTTGTCAATGCCGGTTAGAATCCCTGGTTTGGAATCTCTACTCACAATGACAGCTTTTTTATTCTTGAGGATTGGTTCAAATTTATCCCTAATAATCCATTTGCCATCGACTTCAATAATGAATTTGATTCGGAAAAAATACCGTTTTTCCCCAACACGTGAAATTATCACTGCTGCTTTTTCATCATTCATGGTAGCGTCAACAACACCATCAATTCGAAATGTTGACCAACAATAGGATGCTCCATCACGCTTAAATTCATTGAAACAATCTCTGATTTTACTAATCATGGCTTTATCAAGAATTGTATTCTTGGGTGTATTAGAAACTATATCGAGATTGAATTGAGCATCTTTCCAGGATAATTTCTTGGACGCTTTTGAAATCCGAAGGATTTTGGGTTTATCGAGATTAAATTTGTTACGTTTTTTGGGTCTATCGAGATTAAATCTAGGACTGATTTTCAATAATCTCTTAAACTCTTTCATGTTTCCGTCTCTTGGACGTTTGATACGTTTTTTGGGTCTATCGAGATTAAATCTAGGATTGATTTTCAATAATCTCTTAAACTCTTTCATGTTTCCGTCTCTTGGACGTTTGATACGTTTTTTTGGTCTATCGAGATTAAATCTAGGACTGATTTTCAATAATCTCTTAAACTCTTTCATGTTTCCGTCTCTTGGACGTTTGATACGTTTTTTGGGTCTATCGAGATTAAATCTAGGATTGATTTTTAATAATCTCTTAAACTCTTTATCAACATTGAATTCAGCATTTTTCGAAGGCGTTTTCCTTAATTCGCTCATTCTATAATTAAAACAAGCATTTAAATGAAAGATTTTTATATAATGAATCACTGCAAGTGGCTTATGATTGGATCAGTAATCCCGTGTAACAAATCATGCAGAAGTGAGTTTTGTGGGTATCATATGCAAAGCTTTCGTCGTGGAAGCCTTGGTCCGTTACCCTGTATTCTATGTGGAGTTGGGGTTAGGGGGAAATCACGGTTGTGTTTGAATTGTGGTGGTAAACGATATAGGGAATTGAAGCGTTATTATGATAAAAGAATAAAAAATGGACAATCAATCAGAAATTATGACCCTGACGCTGACAAAGTCAGTATTCTTGACGCTGACAAAGTCAGTATTCTTGACGCTGACAAAGTCAGTATCAAGGATAAAATCATAAGAACTCCTCAAGACTACATCGAAAGATTTATCATTAAACCAAACAATGAATTAGACAAACAATAGTATTATATATACGAATGAACCAAGAATTCAGACCACACCCTGTGATCACAAATTATGAAGCATCCAGTGATGGTGTTGTAAGAAATCGCAGACTGAAGAAATCAGTTGGTTCTGTGAATAATCAAGGATACTTGATGTTTACTGTTTGGGGAAAGAAGAGATATCTCAATCATCGTTTCGTGTATGAATGCTTTTATGGATTGATCGAGGATGATTTTGTTATTGATCATATCGATTCTAATCCAAAGAATAATTCTTTATCAAATCTGCAGGCTATCACACAAAGTGAGAATTCCAAACGAGGGGGGACTGGGAAATACTCGAAAAAAGCGAGACCTGTGAAATCTTTGAATACGATAACTAACGAAGAAAAAGTATTTCAATCAATGAATGAAGCCAGTAGGCACTTCGATATTTGTATATCCTCAGTACGATATGTTGCAGAGGGAATAACCAAGACGGCTATTTCAAAGAGGACTGGACAAAAAATTCGATTTAGTTACGTCTAATACGTCATATTTTTCATTTAGAAATATGTCATTGCTATAGAATAATGAATTCTGAAAACATGAATAGCATCATATCCGAGATTTCAAAATTGAAAGGTTGGGATATTGAACTATCAGATGGGTTAAATCCTGATCAAATCATGTCTGATTTTCAGGATATAGAATACGGAGTTAACAACAATAAATACATGCTGCCAAAGAAATATGCACTCATCAAAAGAATTCAGAATTCTATTAAGGACTCTCTCGCATTCTCCAGTGACGTAGGTGTGTTCGCTCCGTTATATACCATCGTAGAACGAATACGAAAAGAATTGGGGTACGAATACGAATTGAAAAAGGAGGTTAATTCTAAAGTTAGAAACCTACGAGCGTTAATTCAAGAAAATGAACAATTTTGATTGACCATTTATCATTATTTGATTGCCCGACCATTTATCATTTTTTTTTTAGCCGACCCTCAAGGGAGATGTCAAAAATCGATGGACGATATGTCAGATTGATCAATGGAAAAGTGTGGAAACTATCAGTATTAATTATTTTTATATACAATTTTGATAGTTTCCACATCATTGATAGAGCTGTTAAAACACTTCCATGACCATCCGATGGTGTTAGGTCGGGATTGAAAAATTGTTTTACAATTGAAAAATTGTTTCTGATTTCAAATAATGGTCAATGAAGCATTAACAACCCGATTGGCTCGTGAACGACTGGATGCAATCAGGAGATTTGTACCAATTCGTGACTCTGTACGGAATAAACTACAACAACGACAGAGTTTTCAGACTGATTTTGCTGCGGGATCTGAAGAATTGTTTAAACCAGTAACCACAGCAACAAAGGAGATAGAGCGTGCTATACGGGGGGATGTTCCCGAGACAGGGAAATCTGTTATTGGTGAACTCGAAAAAATAGCAGCGAAAACTGAACAAACAGAACAGGCTGTACAAAAAATAGAATCAAAAAGAACAGTAGATGATTTACTCGTGAGATTTAACGAGGAAGGGTTAGCAACAATTGATAAGACTGATTCAACAGAAATTCCTGCGCTTGTTGTTACGTCCTATGAAAACAGAAAAAAATGGTTGAAACCAGAACATTATAAATATGTTAGAAATATAACTCACTGGGCTGATATATTCTATAAAATCAAAACTGAAAAAGGTCTGATTAAGAAAGATAGTGCATCATATATTGATTATATCGATAAGGTGAGTCACGTGTATAATCAATACGAAGAGTTTAAACAACAACAAAAACCGCAAAAATTGCAAAGGCGGCGACAGCAACCTGCAAAGAAAATATCTTTTTCACCTAAAAAACAACAAATACCACGTGATGATGATGATGATCATTTTGGTTATTTACAACCCACGGATGAAAAAGAAAAACAGGATGAAGCAACTGGTTATAGCGGAAGTGGATTAAGAGATTCCAGTGAGAATCCTTGGATTTCATGTCCTGGTAGTGTTCTCAGTGATATATCACGATTAGAGGTTCTCATCGGAGGAAAACGAGCAGGAAATAACTCACCGGAAATAATTAATGAAGCAGCTGATATCTGTAGACGATTATTTCAGGGTGGTATCATGGATATCAGCACATATCGAGATTTCATTGGCGAGTTAGTGGAAAGTGGGTATCACAGTGATTAATCACCGAGACTGAATTGAAAAATCTGATGACGAAGTCGAAAATCCCTTGGATTTTTGCGATTAGATAAATAACAATTGAAAAATTGTTTCTGATTTAAAATAATGATCATACACTACAATCATGATAAACCAACCCCCGTCTACGTAGTTAATTCACGGTTTCCGGTTTATAGAGCATACTACGGAGATGGTTTAGGTAATACCATTTTAGGGTTATTTGCGAGAATGGCTCCAAAAGTGATGCCGTTGGCTAAACAACTAGGAATGAAAGCCATTGATGTTATTCGTGATAAGGGTATTGGTGCTGTTGGAGATCTTGCTGGAAAAGCGTTTTCAACTGCGAAGAATAAAATAACATCATTAGTGAGACGAAAAAAGAAACCGGTACCGTTACCGTCTACAGCAGAAATGCCTGCAAGTGTTAGTAGAATTATAAATAACGCAGTAGATGAAAAATTAGCGTCGATGGTGACTCCCTTGATAAATCAAGAGGACCAAAATAACATGATAGCAAACATGATAGCAGGAAGTGGCTTTAAAAAAACACGACGATGAAATGGGAAATCGCGATTTAGACTCTGATAAATAGAATAAAATGTTCAAAAGGTCACCTGATCCAGCATTTGATATAGACGCCCCAGTTGGCAAGGATGATTCTGTACGCGATTTTCAATTTTATTCTTATCACGCAGTACAACCAGATCTCCGATCGCGAATTGAACTTCAAGTTCATGATACCAGTAAATACTTCCTACCGTGTGAGGCATTTATCGAAATCGAAGGAGAACTTGTAACAAATGATGCTGCTCATAATGATCCACCATATGACAATAACCCAACTATCAAAGTTGGTTTTGTTAATAATGGGATCATGGCGTTATTTGAAAGCGCTAGATATCTCATTGATGGAAAGGAAATTGAATCCATTGACCGTGAAGTTGATGTGGCCACAACAATCATAGGGTTAGCGAGATATTCTGATGATTATTCAAGATCAGCGGGTCCATCTATGATGTTTTCTAAGGATATCACTGATCACCCTGAACACAACCAGTATTCTAGAGTCAAGGCAACACAAGCTACCGCAGTTGATCCAGCACCAGCCGGATATACAAGACCAGCTGGTACTTTTGATGTCATAAATAATATCATTAACTACAACCTAGGATTTGCAACACGTGTAGCAATGTTGCATGGGCAGCGTCGACGATTTTCATGTGCTATTCCACTGCATCATATATTCGGATTTTGTAGAAACGTCCGAAAAGTTATCTATGGAGCTAAACACACAGTAGCGCTTGTACGAAAGGGTACTGATAATGATGCAATCTGGCGTGATGTTGGTGCTCCCGAGGGTAAAGTCATTTTATCAAAACTAGCATTATGGATGCCAGTATTAACTCCATCAATCACAGCAGAAGAAAAATTATTATCATTTATGGAACAAGGAGGAAAGTCGTTGTTGAGTTGGTTATCAGTGACCACTGATATCAAACAGGATAATGTTGATGATATATTTACTTGGCATCTGGCATCAAAACAAGGTGTTTCAGCTCCACGTCATATATTCGTAGCGTTACAGAATAATGCGCGAGTTGGTAATCAAGAACGAAGCCATATGATATTTGATCAGTTAGGTGTTAGAGAAGTCTCGCTGAGAATAAACGGCCAACAGGAACCATCTGAGGATATACAACTCGATTACACTCACAACCATATTGCACGTGTATATCATAACCTATTGTCGTTTATGGCACGTGATCTAAATGTGGATACTGGTTTGCAAATATCACAATTGGATTTTAAAAGCCTCTATCCGATCTATTACTTCTCACTGGAACATCTCGATTTGATGAGACAATCTGTCGTTGATATACACTTTAGAGCCCGTGTAACCCGTCCTGGTGGTATTGCTAATTATAGAGCGGTTGCTGTCATTCTCAGTGATAAATCAATGCTACTTGAAGGTGTTGGTGGAAGAATGAGAGTGGTAGATGCACCAGTGGAAAACATGTAATTGAAATTGTAAACGATTTAGAATCAATCTATTATGTATAATGTCATATAGTGTTATTAGTGTTGCGTTAACTCCTGGTCAAATCAAAAAATTGCAATCGGAATCAGCTAAAAAATGTGGAACCACAATCACGTTGAAACCCAACCAAATGACTGGTGGTGCAAATAAATTATCGCTGACAACTCGTCAGGTGAAACATTTCAATGATGCACTAGTAGCAAAAAAGGGTGTTCAGATTACTCTTTCTGCGGCTGCTATCAAAAATATGATTAAAACAGGCGGTATATTTCCGTTGTTAGCTGCGATACCAGCATTGATTGCAGCAGCAGCCCCAGCGGTGGCTAAGGCGGCGGCGTTAGGGGCTGTTGGTACTGCAGCAGGGATGGCACTACAGAAAGCAACGGGGAAGGGGTATAAAAAAAAGGGAAAGGGTCTAAGACTACCAGGAACCCCGTATTCGTGGTACAGCGGAAAGGGTCTAAGACTACCAGGAACGATTTATTAATTCGGGAATCGAAGATTCCTATGTCCAATTTTGATTTAATGGATGCTGCTAAAAAGCTGGCGATTAAAAATTTCAGAGGTGTCTTTATGAAAGATCAATTACCACATCAACCAAACAGCGTTGAAACCGGTATTATTAATCTCGATAACAGCACCGGACCTGGAACTCACTGGGTTGCATACGCTATTGATCCACGTGGGATTGTCTATTTTGATTCATATGGATTAGCCCCACCAAAAGAGTTTTTGCGTTATATAAAAACCCTTCCAATGAAGACTTGGTATTCTACGCTACCAACACAACAAATGAATGACCCACCAATATGTGGCAGCGAAGTATTAAATGTCCTTGATGCTATTTCTAACTCCTTGAGTAACCCAAGCGGAAAACCACCACATGTTGTCGTGAATGAATACACTAGTAATCGCTGGCAACGACGGAGTCGTCAAAAACAATTTTAGAGAGAGAAAGAGTTTTACAATAACATGATTGATATTTGGGGGAGATCTTTGAAACCCAAACCCGATGGCACTGCACCACCTGATTCTGTCAAGGATGTAAAAAAACTAATCAAAGATGAAATAGCTGAGACGTTGAACTTAACAAATGTTGATCCTAATGAAATAGTTGTATTTCAAGACAAACAGGGTAAATTGAAAACCAGTAATATTTCTCTGGATGATATTTTGGTTAAACAACAAAACGCAATCGAGAACACCGTTGCGTTATTTTCCGATCAGGGTAAACTCAAACCGGGTGTACTCGTTTCGACGATTACAGATCGATTAAAAACTCTCAACGATGAGTTAAACAATTCTGTGGTTGTACTAAAAACACTTGAATCTAGAATTGAAGATAACGGAAAACAGTTTATATCATTTCGTAGAAATATCATTGATAAATTTATTGGAACCCAGTTGGATAAAATAGAAATAAAACTCCCTGATATTAAAAAATCCATCGATGAGACGAAAAACTTCATCGAAGCCGTCAAAGGTGATTTTTCGAGGATGATAACAATCATTGAAAAAACAAAAATTCCTCATGAGAAAACCAACAACGTGGTATACACAATCCAACACGGATCATTTGAGTGGACACCTACAAACAACAAATTAAATATCACTGCAACCGTTAAGGGTATTTATCGATTAACACTAGTAACACCATTAACTCAATTTAATATATCATCGTCGAGTTCATCCGGGGTTAATAATACGATTTCAACGATCATCGACAAGGATACAACTGAAAAGTTCACTATAACAGCTACTGATAAAAATTTGATTGGGGTTTCAGTAACCTGGTATGTGGAATTCGTAGCGGATTTAAGTAAATAACTAAATTGAAAGGATTTCACAATTGAAAACGCTAGCTTTTTTAAAATAACAACAATGACTTTGTCATCGACGCAATGTCGCTATGATCAGGTCAGAGAATTTCAGAATAGACTCAAAACCCTCACTGAGGAGTATCAAATAAAAATAAAAAAATACCGACGAAGAATCACCGCAATTGATATTATTATGTACTCGGTGTCAAGCGTTCTCACTGGCGCCGGAATAATACTTGGATCGGTTATAATGATTGCCCCGGTCGTAGTTCCAATTTTCATTTCTGCGGTGGCTACAATCGGGGGTATATCAACCGGGATAGCAAAAAAGATATCATCATGCAGCCAGAGTAAACTGCAGAATTACTTACTTCAATTTCATATTGCATCAACCGCATACTCGCAATTATCATTGATGATATCATCGTCACTCGATAATACAATTATATCAGATAGTGAATTCTCAGCGATGGTCAGTATTTTTGATTCAGCGATATCAAAATTAGAGCGACAACATGAGTATAATAACAATGACAACACCGATGGAATCAGAAAACACGAACCCAAAAAACAAAATGATCTCAATAATATCAACCATACCAGATTGTGAGTTCTCAGTGATGGTCAGTATTTATGATTCCTCGATACCAAAATTAGAAATAAATCATGAGTATAATAACAATGACAACACCGCAGGAATTACTTCAACGAGTAGTGGAGAACACGAACCCAGTACAAACAAGCATGATATCAATAACATCAACGGAACCAGAGTTTAGTGTGAATTTCCCCTCTCCGGTTCCAGTGAAGGAGATAGCGCTAGCAAAATTACGAGTATACCACAGTTGGCCTAATATCAGATCAAAATCATTTGGTGGTCAACAACCCAATAATTCACTGGTATTTGCAAATAAGAATAAAGACGACGGTACCCCAGACTGGAACGTCGTTTCGATACCAACAGGGTCATACCAAATAGAACAAATCAATAATGAATTCGCGCGTAGAATAAAATCGATTACTGGAGTAGAGTCAAAAATCGCTATAACAGTTCATGAGCCGACGCTATCATCCGCAATTGAGATAAACTCAGAAGGATACGTCGTAGATATCTATCAGAGTTCTATTAGAACCGTATTAGGATGGCCTGAATTACCACCCGGGGAAGAAACCGTTAAATTACCAGAACCACAAAAATCTGATTATATCACAGACAAAATAAAACCTAAAAATCCAATAAGGAGTTACAAAAAATACAACTTATTTATAGAGTTTTTTGGGTTAGGATACGAACCTAGTGTGGAGGTTGGACCATTGCAAGAATATAATTTTGTTAACGAACCTGAAATCATTAAAAATTTCACAGCGATGAATCATGATTTATCGCTGTTGTTAATATCTCTTAAATCCGGCTCTCTCAACCGAGATGAATTTATCAGCGTCGTAGAAACATGCAATAAAATTATCGACGATATGGAAGTATTTAATTCACAAATTATTCGAGTGATATTAGATGATAAAAACCCCACATCGAGAACAGGATTTGCAAATCAATATAAAATCCGCGTTAAAGATATCCCCACATTCAAACTACCAGGATATAACGTACCGGAACTAAAAAAACTTCTCAGTGATGCCATCGATGTTGGTTTTAAAATAATTCATGATGCATGGAAAAAAACATCATCACCGGAAATAAAAATCCTCAAACATAATAATGACCCAGATGGTGGCGGTAGACATATCGCTCCGTTCAACGTGAATATTTCATCGGTGATTGCGCTCAATTTAGTATGTGATGTTATCGAAGGAAGCTATCAGATTAATCTCGAACGATCAAATCAAGCTCAGCAAGGATATATTCTTTATTCGTTTGCACCAACAGCTCCTCCAGGATTCCTAATTATTGAAAACCCAATTAATCCTGTCTACATGCGATGCCATAATAATTCATTAACAAGAATTAATTTCAAACTCACAGACCAATCTAATAATCTAATTGATCTACAAGAGGAGGTGTTAGCGATTAGTTTGTTTGTGAAATCCTAAAAGGATTTTCATCGTAAAAGAATTATTAACCCATAGCAGCAGAGAGGGTGGATGACAACAAGTTGCGACCAAAATTAATTAAAAAATCGTAAAAATCTTCGTTTCATTTTTTTAGTTAAAATGAGATTTCGTAGATTTCAACGAAATCCTACGGATCGTTTTAAGGATTCAATCAATTTTTTTTGTCTGAAAACGTTGTAGGATTCGCCCTTTTTTTGGTTGAAATGAGATTATAGGACGGCTCGTATTAGGATTTCAATCAAATTTTGTCTAAAAACGTTGTAGGGTTCACCCTCTCTGCTGCTGGTTTTAAAGTATGGTGACGTACTATCCAATGGTGCGCATCCAATAAACCAAGTATTAACCAAATCCAAGCGGGGTAAAGGGTTTCAACAGCTTTTATCTAAGCCCAACTGATCCATAACATGAAAAACCAAAAAGTCCGTTTTTCATCAAAAGTCATGCTGAAAAAAATGGTGGGAACCGGTTTTAAAGTATGGTGACGTACTATCCAATGGTGCGCATCCAATAAACCAAGTATTAACCAAATCCAAGCGGGGTAAAGGGTTTCAAAAAGCTTTTATCTAAGCCCAACTGATCCATAACATGAAAAACCAAAAAGTCCGTTTTTCATCAAAAGTCATGCTGAAAAAAATGGTGGGAACCGGTTTTAAAGTATGGTGACGTACTATCCAATGGTGCGCATCCAATAAACCAAGTATTAACCAAATCCAAGCGGGGTAAAGGGTTTCAAAAAGCTTTTATCTAAGCCCAACTGATCCATAACATGAAAAACCAAAAAGTCCGTTTTTCATCAAAAGTCATGCTGAAAAAAATGGTGGGAACCGGTTTTAAAGTATGGTGACGTACTATCCAATGGTGCGCATCCAATAAACCAAGTATTAACCAAATCCAAGCGGGGTAAAGGGTTTCAAAAAGCTTTTATCTAAGCCCAACTGATCCATAACATGAAAAACCAAAAAGTCCGTTTTTCATCAAAAGTCATGCTGAAAAAAATGGTGGGAACCGGTTTTAAAGTATGGTGACGTACTATCCAATGGTGCGCATCCAATAAACCAAGTATTAACCAAATCCAAGCGGGGTAAAGGGTTTCAAAAAGCTTTTATCTAAGCCCAACTGATCCATAACATGAAAAACCAAAAAGTCCGTTTTTCATCAAAAGTCATGCTGAAAAAAATGGTGGGAACCGGTTTTAAAGTATGGTGACGTACTATCCAATGGTGCGCATCCAATAAACCAAGTATTAACCAAATCCAAGCGGGGTAAAGGGTTTCAAAAAGCTTTTATCTAAGCCCAACTGATCCATAACATGAAAAACCAAAAAGTCCGTTTTTCATCAAAAGTCATGCTGAAAAAAATGGTGGGAACCGGTTTTAAAGTATGGTGACGTACTATCCAATGGTGCGCATCCAATAAACCAAGTATTAACCAAATCCAAGCGGGGTAAAGGGTTTCAAAAAGCTTTTATCTAAGCCCAACTGATCCATAACATGAAAAACCAAAAAGTCCGTTTTTCATCAAAAGTCATGCTGAAAAAAATGGTGGGAACCGGTTTTAAAGTATGGTGACGTACTATCCAATGGTGCGCATCCAATAAACCAAGTATTAACCAAATCCAAGCGGGGTAAAGGGTTTCAAAAAGCTTTTATCTAAGCCCAACTGATCCATAACATGAAAAACCAAAAAGTCCGTTTTTCATCAAAAGTCATGCTGAAAAAAATGGTGGGAACCGGTTTTAAAGTATGGTGACGTACTATCCAATGGTGCGCATCCAATAAACCAAGTATTAACCAAATCCAAGCGGGGTAAAGGGTTTCAAAAAGCTTTTATCTAAGCCCAACTGATCCATAACATGAAAAACCAAAAAGTCCGTTTTTCATCAAAAGTCATGCTGAAAAAAATGGTGGGAACCGGTTTTAAAGTATGGTGACGTACTATCCAATGGTGCGCATCCAATAAACCAAGTATTAACCAAATCCAAGCGGGGTAAAGGGTTTCAAAAAGCTTTTATCTAAGCCCAACTGATCCATAACATGAAAAACCAAAAAGTCCGTTTTTCATCAAAAGTCATGCTGAAAAAAATGGTGGGAACCGGTTTTAAAGTATGGTGACGTACTATCCAATGGTGCGCATCCAATAAACCAAGTATTAACCAAATCCAAGCGGGGTAAAGGGTTTCAAAAAGCTTTTATCTAAGCCCAACTGATCCATAACATGAAAAACCAAAAAGTCCGTTTTTCATCAAAAGTCATGCTGAAAAAAATGGTGGGAACCGGTTTTAAAGTATGGTGACGTACTATCCAATGGTGCGCATCCAATAAACCAAGTATTAACCAAATCCAAGCGGGGTAAAGGGTTTCAAAAAGCTTTTATCTAAGCCCAACTGATCCATAACATGAAAAACCAAAAAGTCCGTTTTTCATCAAAAGTCATGCTGAAAAAAATGGTGGGAACCGGTTTTAAAGTATGGTGACGTACTATCCAATGGTGCGCATCCAATAAACCAAGTATTAACCAAATCCAAGCGGGGTAAAGGGTTTCAAAAAGCTTTTATCTAAGCCCAACTGATCCATAACATGAAAAACCAAAAAGTCCGTTTTTCATCAAAAGTCATGCTGAAAAAAATGGTGGGAACCGGTTTTAAAGTATGGTGACGTACTATCCAATGGTGCGCATCCAATAAACCAAGTATTAACCAAATCCAAGCGGGGTAAAGGGTTTCAAAAAGCTTTTATCTAAGCCCAACTGATCCATAACATGAAAAACCAAAAAGTCCGTTTTTCATCAAAAGTCATGCTGAAAAAAATGGTGGGAACCGGTTTTAAAGTATGGTGACGTACTATCCAATGGTGCGCATCCAATAAACCAAGTATTAACCAAATCCAAGCGGGGTAAAGGGTTTCAAAAAGCTTTTATCTAAGCCCAACTGATCCATAACATGAAAAACCAAAAAGTCCGTTTTTCATCAAAAGTCATGCTGAAAAAAATGGTGGGAACCGGTTTTAAAGTATGGTGACGTACTATCCAATGGTGCGCATCCAATAAACCAAGTATTAACCAAATCCAAGCGGGGTAAAGGGTTTCAAAAAGCTTTTATCTAAGCCCAACTGATCCATAACATGAAAAACCAAAAAGTCCGTTTTTCATCAAAAGTCATGCTGAAAAAAATGGTGGGAACCGGTTTTAAAGTATGGTGACGTACTATCCAATGGTGCGCATCCAATAAACCAAGTATTAACCAAATCCAAGCGGGGTAAAGGGTTTCAAAAAGCTTTTATCTAAGCCCAACTGATCCATAACATGAAAAACCAAAAAGTCCGTTTTTCATCAAAAGTCATGCTGAAAAAAATGGTGGGAACCGGTTTTAAAGTATGGTGACGTACTATCCAATGGTGCGCATCCAATAAACCAAGTATTAACCAAATCCAAGCGGGGTAAAGGGTTTCAAAAAGCTTTTAACTAAGCCCAACTGATCCATAACATGAAAAACCAAAAAGTCCGTTTTTCATCAAAAGTCATGCTGAAAAAAATGGTGGGAACCGGTTTTAAAGTATGGTGACGTACTATCCAATGGTGCGCATCCAATAAACCAAGTATTAACCAAATCCAAGCGGGGTAAAGGGTTTCAAAAAGCTTTTATCTAAGCCCAACTGATCCATAACATGAAAAACCAAAAAGTCCGTTTTTCATCAAAAGTCATGCTGAAAAAAATGGTGGGAACCGGTTTTAAAGTATGGTGACGTACTATCCAATGGTGCGCATCCAATAAACCAAGTATTAACCAAATCCAAGCGGGGTAAAGGGTTTCAAAAAGCTTTTATCTAAGCCCAACTGATCCATAACATGAAAAACCAAAAAGTCCGTTTTTCATCAAAAGTCATGCTGAAAAAAATGGTGGGAACCGGTTTTAAAGTATGGTGACGTACTATCCAATGGTGCGCATCCAATAAACCAAGTATTAACCAAATCCAAGCGGGGTAAAGGGTTTCAAAAAGCTTTTATCTAAGCCCAACTGATCCATAACATGAAAAACCAAAAAGTCCGTTTTTCATCAAAAGTCATGCTGAAAAAAATGGTGGGAACCGGTTTTAAAGTATGGTGACGTACTATCCAATGGTGCGCATCCAATAAACCAAGTATTAACCAAATCCAAGCGGGGTAAAGGGTTTCAAAAAGCTTTTATCTAAGCCCAACTGATCCATAACATGAAAAACCAAAAAGTCCGTTTTTCATCAAAAGTCATGCTGAAAAAAATGGTGGGAACCGGTTTTAAAGTATGGTGACGTACTATCCAATGGTGCGCATCCAATAAACCAAGTATTAACCAAATCCAAGCGGGGTAAAGGGTTTCAAAAAGCTTTTATCTAAGCCCAACTGATCCATAACATGAAAAACCAAAAAGTCCGTTTTTCATCAAAAGTCATGCTGAAAAAAATGGTGGGAACCGGTTTTAAAGTATGGTGACGTACTATCCAATGGTGCGCATCCAATAAACCAAGTATTAACCAAATCCAAGCGGGGTAAAGGGTTTCAAAAAGCTTTTATCTAAGCCCAACTGATCCATAACATGAAAAACCAAAAAGTCCGTTTTTCATCAAAAGTCATGCTGAAAAAAATGGTGGGAACCGGTTTTAAAGTATGGTGACGTACTATCCAATGGTGCGCATCCAATAAACCAAGTATTAACCAAATCCAAGCGGGGTAAAGGGTTTCAAAAAGCTTTTATCTAAGCCCAACTGATCCATAACATGAAAAACCAAAAAGTCCGTTTTTCATCAAAAGTCATGCTGAAAAAAATGGTGGGAACCGGTTTTAAAGTATGGTGACGTACTATCCAATGGTGCGCATCCAATAAACCAAGTATTAACCAAATCCAAGCGGGGTAAAGGGTTTCAAAAAGCTTTTATCTAAGCCCAACTGATCCATAACATGAAAAACCAAAAAGTCCGTTTTTCATCAAAAGTCATGCTGAAAAAAATGGTGGGAACCGGTTTTAAAGTATGGTGACGTACTATCCAATGGTGCGCATCCAATAAACCAAGTATTAACCAAATCCAAGCGGGGTAAAGGGTTTCAAAAAGCTTTTATCTAAGCCCAACTGATCCATAACATGAAAAACCAAAAAGTCCGTTTTTCATCAAAAGTCATGCTGAAAAAAATGGTGGGAACCGGTTTTAAAGTATGGTGACGTACTATCCAATGGTGCGCATCCAATAAACCAAGTATTAACCAAATCCAAGCGGGGTAAAGGGTTTCAAAAAGCTTTTATCTAAGCCCAACTGATCCATAACATGAAAAACCAAAAAGTCCGTTTTTCATCAAAAGTCATGCTGAAAAAAATGGTGGGAACCGGTTTTAAAGTATGGTGACGTACTATCCAATGGTGCGCATCCAATAAACCAAGTATTAACCAAATCCAAGCGGGGTAAAGGGTTTCAAAAAGCTTTTATCTAAGCCCAACTGATCCATAACATGAAAAACCAAAAAGTCCGTTTTTCATCAAAAGTCATGCTGAAAAAAATGGTGGGAACCGGTTTTAAAGTATGGTGACGTACTATCCAATGGTGCGCATCCAATAAACCAAGTATTAACCAAATCCAAGCGGGGTAAAGGGTTTCAAAAAGCTTTTATCTAAGCCCAACTGATCCATAACATGAAAAACCAAAAAGTCCGTTTTTCATCAAAAGTCATGCTGAAAAAAATGGTGGGAACCGGTTTTAAAGTATGGTGACGTACTATCCAATGGTGCGCATCCAATAAACCAAGTATTAACCAAATCCAAGCGGGGTAAAGGGTTTCAAAAAGCTTTTATCTAAGCCCAACTGATCCATAACATGAAAAACCAAAAAGTCCGTTTTTCATCAAAAGTCATGCTGAAAAAAATGGTGGGAACCGGTTTTAAAGTATGGTGACGTACTATCCAATGGTGCGCATCCAATAAACCAAGTATTAACCAAATCCAAGCGGGGTAAAGGGTTTCAAAAAGCTTTTATCTAAGCCCAACTGATCCATAACATGAAAAACCAAAAAGTCCGTTTTTCATCAAAAGTCATGCTGAAAAAAATGGTGGGAACCGGTTTTAAAGTATGGTGACGTACTATCCAATGGTGCGCATCCAATAAACCAAGTATTAACCAAATCCAAGCGGGGTAAAGGGTTTCAAAAAGCTTTTATCTAAGCCCAACTGATCCATAACATGAAAAACCAAAAAGTCCGTTTTTCATCAAAAGTCATGCTGAAAAAAATGGTGGGAACCGGTTTTAAAGTATGGTGACGTACTATCCAATGGTGCGCATCCAATAAACCAAGTATTAACCAAATCCAAGCGGGGTAAAGGGTTTCAAAAAGCTTTTATCTAAGCCCAACTGATCCATAACATGAAAAACCAAAAAGTCCGTTTTTCATCAAAAGTCATGCTGAAAAAAATGGTGGGAACCGGTTTTAAAGTATGGTGACGTACTATCCAATGGTGCGCATCCAATAAACCAAGTATTAACCAAATCCAAGCGGGGTAAAGGGTTTCAAAAAGCTTTTATCTAAGCCCAACTGATCCATAACATGAAAAACCAAAAAGTCCGTTTTTCATCAAAAGTCATGCTGAAAAAAATGGTGGGAACCGGTTTTAAAGTATGGTGACGTACTATCCAATGGTGCGCATCCAATAAACCAAGTATTAACCAAATCCAAGCGGGGTAAAGGGTTTCAAAAAGCTTTTATCTAAGCCCAACTGATCCATAACATGAAAAACCAAAAAGTCCGTTTTTCATCAAAAGTCATGCTGAAAAAAATGGTGGGAACCGGTTTTAAAGTATGGTGACGTACTATCCAATGGTGCGCATCCAATAAACCAAGTATTAACCAAATCCAAGCGGGGTAAAGGGTTTCAAAAAGCTTTTATCTAAGCCCAACTGATCCATAACATGAAAAACCAAAAAGTCCGTTTTTCATCAAAAGTCATGCTGAAAAAAATGGTGGGAACCGGTTTTAAAGTATGGTGACGTACTATCCAATGGTGCGCATCCAATAAACCAAGTATTAACCAAATCCAAGCGGGGTAAAGGGTTTCAAAAAGCTTTTATCTAAGCCCAACTGATCCATAACATGAAAAACCAAAAAGTCCGTTTTTCATCAAAAGTCATGCTGAAAAAAATGGTGGGAACCGGTTTTAAAGTATGGTGACGTACTATCCAATGGTGCGCATCCAATAAACCAAGTATTAACCAAATCCAAGCGGGGTAAAGGGTTTCAAAAAGCTTTTATCTAAGCCCAACTGATCCATAACATGAAAAACCAAAAAGTCCGTTTTTCATCAAAAGTCATGCTGAAAAAAATGGTGGGAACCGGTTTTAAAGTATGGTGACGTACTATCCAATGGTGCGCATCCAATAAACCAAGTATTAACCAAATCCAAGCGGGGTAAAGGGTTTCAAAAAGCTTTTATCTAAGCCCAACTGATCCATAACATGAAAAACCAAAAAGTCCGTTTTTCATCAAAAGTCATGCTGAAAAAAATGGTGGGAACCGGTTTTAAAGTATGGTGACGTACTATCCAATGGTGCGCATCCAATAAACCAAGTATTAACCAAATCCAAGCGGGGTAAAGGGTTTCAAAAAGCTTTTATCTAAGCCCAACTGATCCATAACATGAAAAACCAAAAAGTCCGTTTTTCATCAAAAGTCATGCTGAAAAAAATGGTGGGAACCGGTTTTAAAGTATGGTGACGTACTATCCAATGGTGCGCATCCAATAAACCAAGTATTAACCAAATCCAAGCGGGGTAAAGGGTTTCAAAAAGCTTTTATCTAAGCCCAACTGATCCATAACATGAAAAACCAAAAAGTCCGTTTTTCATCAAAAGTCATGCTGAAAAAAATGGTGGGAACCGGTTTTAAAGTATGGTGACGTACTATCCAATGGTGCGCATCCAATAAACCAAGTATTAACCAAATCCAAGCGGGGTAAAGGGTTTCAAAAAGCTTTTATCTAAGCCCAACTGATCCATAACATGAAAAACCAAAAAGTCCGTTTTTCATCAAAAGTCATGCTGAAAAAAATGGTGGGAACCGGTTTTAAAGTATGGTGACGTACTATCCAATGGTGCGCATCCAATAAACCAAGTATTAACCAAATCCAAGCGGGGTAAAGGGTTTCAAAAAGCTTTTATCTAAGCCCAACTGATCCATAACATGAAAAACCAAAAAGTCCGTTTTTCATCAAAAGTCATGCTGAAAAAAATGGTGGGAACCGGTTTTAAAGTATGGTGACGTACTATCCAATGGTGCGCATCCAATAAACCAAGTATTAACCAAATCCAAGCGGGGTAAAGGGTTTCAAAAAGCTTTTATCTAAGCCCAACTGATCCATAACATGAAAAACCAAAAAGTCCGTTTTTCATCAAAAGTCATGCTGAAAAAAATGGTGGGAACCGGTTTTAAAGTATGGTGACGTACTATCCAATGGTGCGCATCCAATAAACCAAGTATTAACCAAATCCAAGCGGGGTAAAGGGTTTCAAAAAGCTTTTATCTAAGCCCAACTGATCCATAACATGAAAAACCAAAAAGTCCGTTTTTCATCAAAAGTCATGCTGAAAAAAATGGTGGGAACCGGTTTTAAAGTATGGTGACGTACTATCCAATGGTGCGCATCCAATAAACCAAGTATTAACCAAATCCAAGCGGGGTAAAGGGTTTCAAAAAGCTTTTATCTAAGCCCAACTGATCCATAACATGAAAAACCAAAAAGTCCGTTTTTCATCAAAAGTCATGCTGAAAAAAATGGTGGGAACCGGTTTTAAAGTATGGTGACGTACTATCCAATGGTGCGCATCCAATAAACCAAGTATTAACCAAATCCAAGCGGGGTAAAGGGTTTCAAAAAGCTTTTATCTAAGCCCAACTGATCCATAACATGAAAAACCAAAAAGTCCGTTTTTCATCAAAAGTCATGCTGAAAAAAATGGTGGGAACCGGTTTTAAAGTATGGTGACGTACTATCCAATGGTGCGCATCCAATAAACCAAGTATTAACCAAATCCAAGCGGGGTAAAGGGTTTCAAAAAGCTTTTATCTAAGCCCAACTGATCCATAACATGAAAAACCAAAAAGTCCGTTTTTCATCAAAAGTCATGCTGAAAAAAATGGTGGGAACCGGTTTTAAAGTATGGTGACGTACTATCCAATGGTGCGCATCCAATAAACCAAGTATTAACCAAATCCAAGCGGGGTAAAGGGTTTCAAAAAGCTTTTATCTAAGCCCAACTGATCCATAACATGAAAAACCAAAAAGTCCGTTTTTCATCAAAAGTCATGCTGAAAAAAATGGTGGGAACCGGTTTTAAAGTATGGTGACGTACTATCCAATGGTGCGCATCCAATAAACCAAGTATTAACCAAATCCAAGCGGGGTAAAGGGTTTCAAAAAGCTTTTATCTAAGCCCAACTGATCCATAACATGAAAAACCAAAAAGTCCGTTTTTCATCAAAAGTCATGCTGAAAAAAATGGTGGGAACCGGTTTTAAAGTATGGTGACGTACTATCCAATGGTGCGCATCCAATAAACCAAGTATTAACCAAATCCAAGCGGGGTAAAGGGTTTCAAAAAGCTTTTATCTAAGCCCAACTGATCCATAACATGAAAAACCAAAAAGTCCGTTTTTCATCAAAAGTCATGCTGAAAAAAATGGTGGGAACCGGTTTTAAAGTATGGTGACGTACTATCCAATGGTGCGCATCCAATAAACCAAGTATTAACCAAATCCAAGCGGGGTAAAGGGTTTCAAAAAGCTTTTATCTAAGCCCAACTGATCCATAACATGAAAAACCAAAAAGTCCGTTTTTCATCAAAAGTCATGCTGAAAAAAATGGTGGGAACCGGTTTTAAAGTATGGTGACGTACTATCCAATGGTGCGCATCCAATAAACCAAGTATTAACCAAATCCAAGCGGGGTAAAGGGTTTCAAAAAGCTTTTATCTAAGCCCAACTGATCCATAACATGAAAAACCAAAAAGTCCGTTTTTCATCAAAAGTCATGCTGAAAAAAATGGTGGGAACCGGTTTTAAAGTATGGTGACGTACTATCCAATGGTGCGCATCCAATAAACCAAGTATTAACCAAATCCAAGCGGGGTAAAGGGTTTCAAAAAGCTTTTATCTAAGCCCAACTGATCCATAACATGAAAAACCAAAAAGTCCGTTTTTCATCAAAAGTCATGCTGAAAAAAATGGTGGGAACCGGTTTTAAAGTATGGTGACGTACTATCCAATGGTGCGCATCCAATAAACCAAGTATTAACCAAATCCAAGCGGGGTAAAGGGTTTCAAAAAGCTTTTATCTAAGCCCAACTGATCCATAACATGAAAAACCAAAAAGTCCGTTTTTCATCAAAAGTCATGCTGAAAAAAATGGTGGGAACCGGTTTTAAAGTATGGTGACGTACTATCCAATGGTGCGCATCCAATAAACCAAGTATTAACCAAATCCAAGCGGGGTAAAGGGTTTCAAAAAGCTTTTATCTAAGCCCAACTGATCCATAACATGAAAAACCAAAAAGTCCGTTTTTCATCAAAAGTCATGCTGAAAAAAATGGTGGGAACCGGTTTTAAAGTATGGTGACGTACTATCCAATGGTGCGCATCCAATAAACCAAGTATTAACCAAATCCAAGCGGGGTAAAGGGTTTCAAAAAGCTTTTATCTAAGCCCAACTGATCCATAACATGAAAAACCAAAAAGTCCGTTTTTCATCAAAAGTCATGCTGAAAAAAATGGTGGGAACCGGTTTTAAAGTATGGTGACGTACTATCCAATGGTGCGCATCCAATAAACCAAGTATTAACCAAATCCAAGCGGGGTAAAGGGTTTCAAAAAGCTTTTATCTAAGCCCAACTGATCCATAACATGAAAAACCAAAAAGTCCGTTTTTCATCAAAAGTCATGCTGAAAAAAATGGTGGGAACCGGTTTTAAAGTATGGTGACGTACTATCCAATGGTGCGCATCCAATAAACCAAGTATTAACCAAATCCAAGCGGGGTAAAGGGTTTCAAAAAGCTTTTATCTAAGCCCAACTGATCCATAACATGAAAAACCAAAAAGTCCGTTTTTCATCAAAAGTCATGCTGAAAAAAATGGTGGGAACCGGTTTTAAAGTATGGTGACGTACTATCCAATGGTGCGCATCCAATAAACCAAGTATTAACCAAATCCAAGCGGGGTAAAGGGTTTCAAAAAGCTTTTATCTAAGCCCAACTGATCCATAACATGAAAAACCAAAAAGTCCGTTTTTCATCAAAAGTCATGCTGAAAAAAATGGTGGGAACCGGTTTTAAAGTATGGTGACGTACTATCCAATGGTGCGCATCCAATAAACCAAGTATTAACCAAATCCAAGCGGGGTAAAGGGTTTCAAAAAGCTTTTATCTAAGCCCAACTGATCCATAACATGAAAAACCAAAAAGTCCGTTTTTCATCAAAAGTCATGCTGAAAAAAATGGTGGGAACCGGTTTTAAAGTATGGTGACGTACTATCCAATGGTGCGCATCCAATAAACCAAGTATTAACCAAATCCAAGCGGGGTAAAGGGTTTCAAAAAGCTTTTATCTAAGCCCAACTGATCCATAACATGAAAAACCAAAAAGTCCGTTTTTCATCAAAAGTCATGCTGAAAAAAATGGTGGGAACCGGTTTTAAAGTATGGTGACGTACTATCCAATGGTGCGCATCCAATAAACCAAGTATTAACCAAATCCAAGCGGGGTAAAGGGTTTCAAAAAGCTTTTATCTAAGCCCAACTGATCCATAACATGAAAAACCAAAAAGTCCGTTTTTCATCAAAAGTCATGCTGAAAAAAATGGTGGGAACCGGTTTTAAAGTATGGTGACGTACTATCCAATGGTGCGCATCCAATAAACCAAGTATTAACCAAATCCAAGCGGGGTAAAGGGTTTCAAAAAGCTTTTATCTAAGCCCAACTGATCCATAACATGAAAAACCAAAAAGTCCGTTTTTCATCAAAAGTCATGCTGAAAAAAATGGTGGGAACCGGTTTTAAAGTATGGTGACGTACTATCCAATGGTGCGCATCCAATAAACCAAGTATTAACCAAATCCAAGCGGGGTAAAGGGTTTCAAAAAGCTTTTATCTAAGCCCAACTGATCCATAACATGAAAAACCAAAAAGTCCGTTTTTCATCAAAAGTCATGCTGAAAAAAATGGTGGGAACCGGTTTTAAAGTATGGTGACGTACTATCCAATGGTGCGCATCCAATAAACCAAGTATTAACCAAATCCAAGCGGGGTAAAGGGTTTCAAAAAGCTTTTATCTAAGCCCAACTGATCCATAACATGAAAAACCAAAAAGTCCGTTTTTCATCAAAAGTCATGCTGAAAAAAATGGTGGGAACCGGTTTTAAAGTATGGTGACGTACTATCCAATGGTGCGCATCCAATAAACCAAGTATTAACCAAATCCAAGCGGGGTAAAGGGTTTCAAAAAGCTTTTATCTAAGCCCAACTGATCCATAACATGAAAAACCAAAAAGTCCGTTTTTCATCAAAAGTCATGCTGAAAAAAATGGTGGGAACCGGTTTTAAAGTATGGTGACGTACTATCCAATGGTGCGCATCCAATAAACCAAGTATTAACCAAATCCAAGCGGGGTAAAGGGTTTCAAAAAGCTTTTATCTAAGCCCAACTGATCCATAACATGAAAAACCAAAAAGTCCGTTTTTCATCAAAAGTCATGCTGAAAAAAATGGTGGGAACCGGTTTTAAAGTATGGTGACGTACTATCCAATGGTGCGCATCCAATAAACCAAGTATTAACCAAATCCAAGCGGGGTAAAGGGTTTCAAAAAGCTTTTATCTAAGCCCAACTGATCCATAACATGAAAAACCAAAAAGTCCGTTTTTCATCAAAAGTCATGCTGAAAAAAATGGTGGGAACCGGTTTTAAAGTATGGTGACGTACTATCCAATGGTGCGCATCCAATAAACCAAGTATTAACCAAATCCAAGCGGGGTAAAGGGTTTCAAAAAGCTTTTATCTAAGCCCAACTGATCCATAACATGAAAAACCAAAAAGTCCGTTTTTCATCAAAAGTCATGCTGAAAAAAATGGTGGGAACCGGTTTTAAAGTATGGTGACGTACTATCCAATGGTGCGCATCCAATAAACCAAGTATTAACCAAATCCAAGCGGGGTAAAGGGTTTCAAAAAGCTTTTATCTAAGCCCAACTGATCCATAACATGAAAAACCAAAAAGTCCGTTTTTCATCAAAAGTCATGCTGAAAAAAATGGTGGGAACCGGTTTTAAAGTATGGTGACGTACTATCCAATGGTGCGCATCCAATAAACCAAGTATTAACCAAATCCAAGCGGGGTAAAGGGTTTCAAAAAGCTTTTATCTAAGCCCAACTGATCCATAACATGAAAAACCAAAAAGTCCGTTTTTCATCAAAAGTCATGCTGAAAAAAATGGTGGGAACCGGTTTTAAAGTATGGTGACGTACTATCCAATGGTGCGCATCCAATAAACCAAGTATTAACCAAATCCAAGCGGGGTAAAGGGTTTCAAAAAGCTTTTATCTAAGCCCAACTGATCCATAACATGAAAAACCAAAAAGTCCGTTTTTCATCAAAAGTCATGCTGAAAAAAATGGTGGGAACCGGTTTTAAAGTATGGTGACGTACTATCCAATGGTGCGCATCCAATAAACCAAGTATTAACCAAATCCAAGCGGGGTAAAGGGTTTCAAAAAGCTTTTATCTAAGCCCAACTGATCCATAACATGAAAAACCAAAAAGTCCGTTTTTCATCAAAAGTCATGCTGAAAAAAATGGTGGGAACCGGTTTTAAAGTATGGTGACGTACTATCCAATGGTGCGCATCCAATAAACCAAGTATTAACCAAATCCAAGCGGGGTAAAGGGTTTCAAAAAGCTTTTATCTAAGCCCAACTGATCCATAACATGAAAAACCAAAAAGTCCGTTTTTCATCAAAAGTCATGCTGAAAAAAATGGTGGGAACCGGTTTTAAAGTATGGTGACGTACTATCCAATGGTGCGCATCCAATAAACCAAGTATTAACCAAATCCAAGCGGGGTAAAGGGTTTCAAAAAGCTTTTATCTAAGCCCAACTGATCCATAACATGAAAAACCAAAAAGTCCGTTTTTCATCAAAAGTCATGCTGAAAAAAATGGTGGGAACCGGTTTTAAAGTATGGTGACGTACTATCCAATGGTGCGCATCCAATAAACCAAGTATTAACCAAATCCAAGCGGGGTAAAGGGTTTCAAAAAGCTTTTATCTAAGCCCAACTGATCCATAACATGAAAAACCAAAAAGTCCGTTTTTCATCAAAAGTCATGCTGAAAAAAATGGTGGGAACCGGTTTTAAAGTATGGTGACGTACTATCCAATGGTGCGCATCCAATAAACCAAGTATTAACCAAATCCAAGCGGGGTAAAGGGTTTCAAAAAGCTTTTATCTAAGCCCAACTGATCCATAACATGAAAAACCAAAAAGTCCGTTTTTCATCAAAAGTCATGCTGAAAAAAATGGTGGGAACCGGTTTTAAAGTATGGTGACGTACTATCCAATGGTGCGCATCCAATAAACCAAGTATTAACCAAATCCAAGCGGGGTAAAGGGTTTCAAAAAGCTTTTATCTAAGCCCAACTGATCCATAACATGAAAAACCAAAAAGTCCGTTTTTCATCAAAAGTCATGCTGAAAAAAATGGTGGGAACCGGTTTTAAAGTATGGTGACGTACTATCCAATGGTGCGCATCCAATAAACCAAGTATTAACCAAATCCAAGCGGGGTAAAGGGTTTCAAAAAGCTTTTATCTAAGCCCAACTGATCCATAACATGAAAAACCAAAAAGTCCGTTTTTCATCAAAAGTCATGCTGAAAAAAATGGTGGGAACCGGTTTTAAAGTATGGTGACGTACTATCCAATGGTGCGCATCCAATAAACCAAGTATTAACCAAATCCAAGCGGGGTAAAGGGTTTCAAAAAGCTTTTATCTAAGCCCAACTGATCCATAACATGAAAAACCAAAAAGTCCGTTTTTCATCAAAAGTCATGCTGAAAAAAATGGTGGGAACCGGTTTTAAAGTATGGTGACGTACTATCCAATGGTGCGCATCCAATAAACCAAGTATTAACCAAATCCAAGCGGGGTAAAGGGTTTCAAAAAGCTTTTATCTAAGCCCAACTGATCCATAACATGAAAAACCAAAAAGTCCGTTTTTCATCAAAAGTCATGCTGAAAAAAATGGTGGGAACCGGTTTTAAAGTATGGTGACGTACTATCCAATGGTGCGCATCCAATAAACCAAGTATTAACCAAATCCAAGCGGGGTAAAGGGTTTCAAAAAGCTTTTATCTAAGCCCAACTGATCCATAACATGAAAAACCAAAAAGTCCGTTTTTCATCAAAAGTCATGCTGAAAAAAATGGTGGGAACCGGTTTTAAAGTATGGTGACGTACTATCCAATGGTGCGCATCCAATAAACCAAGTATTAACCAAATCCAAGCGGGGTAAAGGGTTTCAAAAAGCTTTTATCTAAGCCCAACTGATCCATAACATGAAAAACCAAAAAGTCCGTTTTTCATCAAAAGTCATGCTGAAAAAAATGGTGGGAACCGGTTTTAAAGTATGGTGACGTACTATCCAATGGTGCGCATCCAATAAACCAAGTATTAACCAAATCCAAGCGGGGTAAAGGGTTTCAAAAAGCTTTTATCTAAGCCCAACTGATCCATAACATGAAAAACCAAAAAGTCCGTTTTTCATCAAAAGTCATGCTGAAAAAAATGGTGGGAACCGGTTTTAAAGTATGGTGACGTACTATCCAATGGTGCGCATCCAATAAACCAAGTATTAACCAAATCCAAGCGGGGTAAAGGGTTTCAAAAAGCTTTTATCTAAGCCCAACTGATCCATAACATGAAAAACCAAAAAGTCCGTTTTTCATCAAAAGTCATGCTGAAAAAAATGGTGGGAACCGGTTTTAAAGTATGGTGACGTACTATCCAATGGTGCGCATCCAATAAACCAAGTATTAACCAAATCCAAGCGGGGTAAAGGGTTTCAAAAAGCTTTTATCTAAGCCCAACTGATCCATAACATGAAAAACCAAAAAGTCCGTTTTTCATCAAAAGTCATGCTGAAAAAAATGGTGGGAACCGGTTTTAAAGTATGGTGACGTACTATCCAATGGTGCGCATCCAATAAACCAAGTATTAACCAAATCCAAGCGGGGTAAAGGGTTTCAAAAAGCTTTTATCTAAGCCCAACTGATCCATAACATGAAAAACCAAAAAGTCCGTTTTTCATCAAAAGTCATGCTGAAAAAAATGGTGGGAACCGGTTTTAAAGTATGGTGACGTACTATCCAATGGTGCGCATCCAATAAACCAAGTATTAACCAAATCCAAGCGGGGTAAAGGGTTTCAAAAAGCTTTTATCTAAGCCCAACTGATCCATAACATGAAAAACCAAAAAGTCCGTTTTTCATCAAAAGTCATGCTGAAAAAAATGGTGGGAACCGGTTTTAAAGTATGGTGACGTACTATCCAATGGTGCGCATCCAATAAACCAAGTATTAACCAAATCCAAGCGGGGTAAAGGGTTTCAAAAAGCTTTTATCTAAGCCCAACTGATCCATAACATGAAAAACCAAAAAGTCCGTTTTTCATCAAAAGTCATGCTGAAAAAAATGGTGGGAACCGGTTTTAAAGTATGGTGACGTACTATCCAATGGTGCGCATCCAATAAACCAAGTATTAACCAAATCCAAGCGGGGTAAAGGGTTTCAAAAAGCTTTTATCTAAGCCCAACTGATCCATAACATGAAAAACCAAAAAGTCCGTTTTTCATCAAAAGTCATGCTGAAAAAAATGGTGGGAACCGGTTTTAAAGTATGGTGACGTACTATCCAATGGTGCGCATCCAATAAACCAAGTATTAACCAAATCCAAGCGGGGTAAAGGGTTTCAAAAAGCTTTTATCTAAGCCCAACTGATCCATAACATGAAAAACCAAAAAGTCCGTTTTTCATCAAAAGTCATGCTGAAAAAAATGGTGGGAACCGGTTTTAAAGTATGGTGACGTACTATCCAATGGTGCGCATCCAATAAACCAAGTATTAACCAAATCCAAGCGGGGTAAAGGGTTTCAAAAAGCTTTTATCTAAGCCCAACTGATCCATAACATGAAAAACCAAAAAGTCCGTTTTTCATCAAAAGTCATGCTGAAAAAAATGGTGGGAACCGGTTTTAAAGTATGGTGACGTACTATCCAATGGTGCGCATCCAATAAACCAAGTATTAACCAAATCCAAGCGGGGTAAAGGGTTTCAAAAAGCTTTTATCTAAGCCCAACTGATCCATAACATGAAAAACCAAAAAGTCCGTTTTTCATCAAAAGTCATGCTGAAAAAAATGGTGGGAACCGGTTTTAAAGTATGGTGACGTACTATCCAATGGTGCGCATCCAATAAACCAAGTATTAACCAAATCCAAGCGGGGTAAAGGGTTTCAAAAAGCTTTTATCTAAGCCCAACTGATCCATAACATGAAAAACCAAAAAGTCCGTTTTTCATCAAAAGTCATGCTGAAAAAAATGGTGGGAACCGGTTTTAAAGTATGGTGACGTACTATCCAATGGTGCGCATCCAATAAACCAAGTATTAACCAAATCCAAGCGGGGTAAAGGGTTTCAAAAAGCTTTTATCTAAGCCCAACTGATCCATAACATGAAAAACCAAAAAGTCCGTTTTTCATCAAAAGTCATGCTGAAAAAAATGGTGGGAACCGGTTTTAAAGTATGGTGACGTACTATCCAATGGTGCGCATCCAATAAACCAAGTATTAACCAAATCCAAGCGGGGTAAAGGGTTTCAAAAAGCTTTTATCTAAGCCCAACTGATCCATAACATGAAAAACCAAAAAGTCCGTTTTTCATCAAAAGTCATGCTGAAAAAAATGGTGGGAACCGGTTTTAAAGTATGGTGACGTACTATCCAATGGTGCGCATCCAATAAACCAAGTATTAACCAAATCCAAGCGGGGTAAAGGGTTTCAAAAAGCTTTTATCTAAGCCCAACTGATCCATAACATGAAAAACCAAAAAGTCCGTTTTTCATCAAAAGTCATGCTGAAAAAAATGGTGGGAACCGGTTTTAAAGTATGGTGACGTACTATCCAATGGTGCGCATCCAATAAACCAAGTATTAACCAAATCCAAGCGGGGTAAAGGGTTTCAAAAAGCTTTTATCTAAGCCCAACTGATCCATAACATGAAAAACCAAAAAGTCCGTTTTTCATCAAAAGTCATGCTGAAAAAAATGGTGGGAACCGGTTTTAAAGTATGGTGACGTACTATCCAATGGTGCGCATCCAATAAACCAAGTATTAACCAAATCCAAGCGGGGTAAAGGGTTTCAAAAAGCTTTTATCTAAGCCCAACTGATCCATAACATGAAAAACCAAAAAGTCCGTTTTTCATCAAAAGTCATGCTGAAAAAAATGGTGGGAACCGGTTTTAAAGTATGGTGACGTACTATCCAATGGTGCGCATCCAATAAACCAAGTATTAACCAAATCCAAGCGGGGTAAAGGGTTTCAAAAAGCTTTTATCTAAGCCCAACTGATCCATAACATGAAAAACCAAAAAGTCCGTTTTTCATCAAAAGTCATGCTGAAAAAAATGGTGGGAACCGGTTTTAAAGTATGGTGACGTACTATCCAATGGTGCGCATCCAATAAACCAAGTATTAACCAAATCCAAGCGGGGTAAAGGGTTTCAAAAAGCTTTTATCTAAGCCCAACTGATCCATAACATGAAAAACCAAAAAGTCCGTTTTTCATCAAAAGTCATGCTGAAAAAAATGGTGGGAACCGGTTTTAAAGTATGGTGACGTACTATCCAATGGTGCGCATCCAATAAACCAAGTATTAACCAAATCCAAGCGGGGTAAAGGGTTTCAAAAAGCTTTTATCTAAGCCCAACTGATCCATAACATGAAAAACCAAAAAGTCCGTTTTTCATCAAAAGTCATGCTGAAAAAAATGGTGGGAACCGGTTTTAAAGTATGGTGACGTACTATCCAATGGTGCGCATCCAATAAACCAAGTATTAACCAAATCCAAGCGGGGTAAAGGGTTTCAAAAAGCTTTTATCTAAGCCCAACTGATCCATAACATGAAAAACCAAAAAGTCCGTTTTTCATCAAAAGTCATGCTGAAAAAAATGGTGGGAACCGGTTTTAAAGTATGGTGACGTACTATCCAATGGTGCGCATCCAATAAACCAAGTATTAACCAAATCCAAGCGGGGTAAAGGGTTTCAAAAAGCTTTTATCTAAGCCCAACTGATCCATAACATGAAAAACCAAAAAGTCCGTTTTTCATCAAAAGTCATGCTGAAAAAAATGGTGGGAACCGGTTTTAAAGTATGGTGACGTACTATCCAATGGTGCGCATCCAATAAACCAAGTATTAACCAAATCCAAGCGGGGTAAAGGGTTTCAAAAAGCTTTTATCTAAGCCCAACTGATCCATAACATGAAAAACCAAAAAGTCCGTTTTTCATCAAAAGTCATGCTGAAAAAAATGGTGGGAACCGGTTTTAAAGTATGGTGACGTACTATCCAATGGTGCGCATCCAATAAACCAAGTATTAACCAAATCCAAGCGGGGTAAAGGGTTTCAAAAAGCTTTTATCTAAGCCCAACTGATCCATAACATGAAAAACCAAAAAGTCCGTTTTTCATCAAAAGTCATGCTGAAAAAAATGGTGGGAACCGGTTTTAAAGTATGGTGACGTACTATCCAATGGTGCGCATCCAATAAACCAAGTATTAACCAAATCCAAGCGGGGTAAAGGGTTTCAAAAAGCTTTTATCTAAGCCCAACTGATCCATAACATGAAAAACCAAAAAGTCCGTTTTTCATCAAAAGTCATGCTGAAAAAAATGGTGGGAACCGGTTTTAAAGTATGGTGACGTACTATCCAATGGTGCGCATCCAATAAACCAAGTATTAACCAAATCCAAGCGGGGTAAAGGGTTTCAAAAAGCTTTTATCTAAGCCCAACTGATCCATAACATGAAAAACCAAAAAGTCCGTTTTTCATCAAAAGTCATGCTGAAAAAAATGGTGGGAACCGGTTTTAAAGTATGGTGACGTACTATCCAATGGTGCGCATCCAATAAACCAAGTATTAACCAAATCCAAGCGGGGTAAAGGGTTTCAAAAAGCTTTTATCTAAGCCCAACTGATCCATAACATGAAAAACCAAAAAGTCCGTTTTTCATCAAAAGTCATGCTGAAAAAAATGGTGGGAACCGGTTTTAAAGTATGGTGACGTACTATCCAATGGTGCGCATCCAATAAACCAAGTATTAACCAAATCCAAGCGGGGTAAAGGGTTTCAAAAAGCTTTTATCTAAGCCCAACTGATCCATAACATGAAAAACCAAAAAGTCCGTTTTTCATCAAAAGTCATGCTGAAAAAAATGGTGGGAACCGGTTTTAAAGTATGGTGACGTACTATCCAATGGTGCGCATCCAATAAACCAAGTATTAACCAAATCCAAGCGGGGTAAAGGGTTTCAAAAAGCTTTTATCTAAGCCCAACTGATCCATAACATGAAAAACCAAAAAGTCCGTTTTTCATCAAAAGTCATGCTGAAAAAAATGGTGGGAACCGGTTTTAAAGTATGGTGACGTACTATCCAATGGTGCGCATCCAATAAACCAAGTATTAACCAAATCCAAGCGGGGTAAAGGGTTTCAAAAAGCTTTTATCTAAGCCCAACTGATCCATAACATGAAAAACCAAAAAGTCCGTTTTTCATCAAAAGTCATGCTGAAAAAAATGGTGGGAACCGGTTTTAAAGTATGGTGACGTACTATCCAATGGTGCGCATCCAATAAACCAAGTATTAACCAAATCCAAGCGGGGTAAAGGGTTTCAAAAAGCTTTTATCTAAGCCCAACTGATCCATAACATGAAAAACCAAAAAGTCCGTTTTTCATCAAAAGTCATGCTGAAAAAAATGGTGGGAACCGGTTTTAAAGTATGGTGACGTACTATCCAATGGTGCGCATCCAATAAACCAAGTATTAACCAAATCCAAGCGGGGTAAAGGGTTTCAAAAAGCTTTTATCTAAGCCCAACTGATCCATAACATGAAAAACCAAAAAGTCCGTTTTTCATCAAAAGTCATGCTGAAAAAAATGGTGGGAACCGGTTTTAAAGTATGGTGACGTACTATCCAATGGTGCGCATCCAATAAACCAAGTATTAACCAAATCCAAGCGGGGTAAAGGGTTTCAAAAAGCTTTTATCTAAGCCCAACTGATCCATAACATGAAAAACCAAAAAGTCCGTTTTTCATCAAAAGTCATGCTGAAAAAAATGGTGGGAACCGGTTTTAAAGTATGGTGACGTACTATCCAATGGTGCGCATCCAATAAACCAAGTATTAACCAAATCCAAGCGGGGTAAAGGGTTTCAAAAAGCTTTTATCTAAGCCCAACTGATCCATAACATGAAAAACCAAAAAGTCCGTTTTTCATCAAAAGTCATGCTGAAAAAAATGGTGGGAACCGGTTTTAAAGTATGGTGACGTACTATCCAATGGTGCGCATCCAATAAACCAAGTATTAACCAAATCCAAGCGGGGTAAAGGGTTTCAAAAAGCTTTTATCTAAGCCCAACTGATCCATAACATGAAAAACCAAAAAGTCCGTTTTTCATCAAAAGTCATGCTGAAAAAAATGGTGGGAACCGGTTTTAAAGTATGGTGACGTACTATCCAATGGTGCGCATCCAATAAACCAAGTATTAACCAAATCCAAGCGGGGTAAAGGGTTTCAAAAAGCTTTTATCTAAGCCCAACTGATCCATAACATGAAAAACCAAAAAGTCCGTTTTTCATCAAAAGTCATGCTGAAAAAAATGGTGGGAACCGGTTTTAAAGTATGGTGACGTACTATCCAATGGTGCGCATCCAATAAACCAAGTATTAACCAAATCCAAGCGGGGTAAAGGGTTTCAAAAAGCTTTTATCTAAGCCCAACTGATCCATAACATGAAAAACCAAAAAGTCCGTTTTTCATCAAAAGTCATGCTGAAAAAAATGGTGGGAACCGGTTTTAAAGTATGGTGACGTACTATCCAATGGTGCGCATCCAATAAACCAAGTATTAACCAAATCCAAGCGGGGTAAAGGGTTTCAAAAAGCTTTTATCTAAGCCCAACTGATCCATAACATGAAAAACCAAAAAGTCCGTTTTTCATCAAAAGTCATGCTGAAAAAAATGGTGGGAACCGGTTTTAAAGTATGGTGACGTACTATCCAATGGTGCGCATCCAATAAACCAAGTATTAACCAAATCCAAGCGGGGTAAAGGGTTTCAAAAAGCTTTTATCTAAGCCCAACTGATCCATAACATGAAAAACCAAAAAGTCCGTTTTTCATCAAAAGTCATGCTGAAAAAAATGGTGGGAACCGGTTTTAAAGTATGGTGACGTACTATCCAATGGTGCGCATCCAATAAACCAAGTATTAACCAAATCCAAGCGGGGTAAAGGGTTTCAAAAAGCTTTTATCTAAGCCCAACTGATCCATAACATGAAAAACCAAAAAGTCCGTTTTTCATCAAAAGTCATGCTGAAAAAAATGGTGGGAACCGGTTTTAAAGTATGGTGACGTACTATCCAATGGTGCGCATCCAATAAACCAAGTATTAACCAAATCCAAGCGGGGTAAAGGGTTTCAAAAAGCTTTTATCTAAGCCCAACTGATCCATAACATGAAAAACCAAAAAGTCCGTTTTTCATCAAAAGTCATGCTGAAAAAAATGGTGGGAACCGGTTTTAAAGTATGGTGACGTACTATCCAATGGTGCGCATCCAATAAACCAAGTATTAACCAAATCCAAGCGGGGTAAAGGGTTTCAAAAAGCTTTTATCTAAGCCCAACTGATCCATAACATGAAAAACCAAAAAGTCCGTTTTTCATCAAAAGTCATGCTGAAAAAAATGGTGGGAACCGGTTTTAAAGTATGGTGACGTACTATCCAATGGTGCGCATCCAATAAACCAAGTATTAACCAAATCCAAGCGGGGTAAAGGGTTTCAAAAAGCTTTTATCTAAGCCCAACTGATCCATAACATGAAAAACCAAAAAGTCCGTTTTTCATCAAAAGTCATGCTGAAAAAAATGGTGGGAACCGGTTTTAAAGTATGGTGACGTACTATCCAATGGTGCGCATCCAATAAACCAAGTATTAACCAAATCCAAGCGGGGTAAAGGGTTTCAAAAAGCTTTTATCTAAGCCCAACAGATCCATAACATGAAAAACCAAAAAGTCCGTTTTTCATCAAAAGTCATGCTGAAAAAAATGGTGGGAACCGGTTTTAAAGTATGGTGACGTACTATCCAATGGTGCGCATCCAATAAACCAAGTATTAACCAAATCCAAGCGGGGTAAAGGGTTTCAAAAAGCTTTTATCTAAGCCCAACTGATCCATAACATGAAAAACCAAAAAGTCCGTTTTTCATCAAAAGTCATGCTGAAAAAAATGGTGGGAACCGGTTTTAAAGTATGGTGACGTACTATCCAATGGTGCGCATCCAATAAACCAAGTATTAACCAAATCCAAGCGGGGTAAAGGGTTTCAAAAAGCTTTTATCTAAGCCCAACTGATCCATAACATGAAAAACCAAAAAGTCCGTTTTTCATCAAAAGTCATGCTGAAAAAAATGGTGGGAACCGGTTTTAAAGTATGGTGACGTACTATCCAATGGTGCGCATCCAATAAACCAAGTATTAACCAAATCCAAGCGGGGTAAAGGGTTTCAAAAAGCTTTTATCTAAGCCCAACTGATCCATAACATGAAAAACCAAAAAGTCCGTTTTTCATCAAAAGTCATGCTGAAAAAAATGGTGGGAACCGGTTTTAAAGTATGGTGACGTACTATCCAATGGTGCGCATCCAATAAACCAAGTATTAACCAAATCCAAGCGGGGTAAAGGGTTTCAAAAAGCTTTTATCTAAGCCCAACTGATCCATAACATGAAAAACCAAAAAGTCCGTTTTTCATCAAAAGTCATGCTGAAAAAAATGGTGGGAACCGGTTTTAAAGTATGGTGACGTACTATCCAATGGTGCGCATCCAATAAACCAAGTATTAACCAAATCCAAGCGGGGTAAAGGGTTTCAAAAAGCTTTTATCTAAGCCCAACTGATCCATAACATGAAAAACCAAAAAGTCCGTTTTTCATCAAAAGTCATGCTGAAAAAAATGGTGGGAACCGGTTTTAAAGTATGGTGACGTACTATCCAATGGTGCGCATCCAATAAACCAAGTATTAACCAAATCCAAGCGGGGTAAAGGGTTTCAAAAAGCTTTTATCTAAGCCCAACTGATCCATAACATGAAAAA
>JARLTB010000635.1:0-27758 GCA_030141615.1 Unio pictorum
TGTTCAGTGTTGACGTACAAGTGATTAAATACGCGAGGAATATTCAAATTTTGTGGTATCATGAAAAGTGACTGTTTAACACATTAACCCCTGGAGGTTTTTGCTCTTTTCGCATGAAATGCGAGTAGGAAACACATTTTGGGGACTATTTCTAAATACATCGTAATCCATCGGTTTCCAAACAATAATCTGTTAGACAAATGGTTACTAATGATACAGAAAATGTTTTTCATTGGTTAGTTTGCTGGCGCATGAGCAGAAGGGCAAAAATTGGAGATGTTTTTTTTTTTTTTTTTTTTTTTTTTTTGCTTAACGGACCCATAATTTTCGTGTGTAGAAGACTCTTTATTCATAATGTTCACCTTATCCTACTTTTTGCACAGGTTCACCTGTCTGTGTGCGTCTCAGACCGGTCTGCCGTAGATCTGAGGTCCTAAAGTCTAAAATCTGGACACAAATTCGGAACCCGACCATGGGCGATTTTTGGGTGAAAAAAAAACGGGTCCAAAAACTTCGGTTTTTCCCTCTGTATTTTGTAATACAATTAAAATGTCCAGATTACTTGCTATCATTGTAGAGCTACATCTGTCTACTTTTCAATGATACCACCCATTTTAGTGTATCATGTATGACCTTGACGCTACAGACCATGGAAGTAGGCTACTACCTCATACCTCGTAAAGTCGTCGCTAGGGGTTAATGTGTTAACAAGAATTTTTTAAAAAAAATAGAAAATTGTCTCGGAATGGCAAAATTTGTAATTCATGTTCAGTGTTGACGTACAAGTGATTAAATACGCGAGGAATATTCAAATTTTGTGGTATCATGAAAAGTGACTGTTTAACACATTAACCCCTGGAGGTTTTTGCTCTTTTCGCATGAAATGCGAGTAGGAAACACATTTTGGGGACTATTTCTAAATACATCGTAATCCATCGGTTTCCAAACAATAATCTGTTAGACAAATGGTTACTAATGATACAGAAAATGTTTTTCATTGGTTAGTTTGCTGGCGCATGAGCAGAAGGGCAAAAATTGGAGATGTTTTTTTTTTTTTTTTTTTTTTTTTTTTGCTTAACGGACCCATAATTTTCGTGTGTAGAAGACTCTTTATTCATAATGTTCACCTTATCCTACTTTTTGCACAGGTTCACCTGTCTGTGTGCGTCTCAGACCGGTCTGCCGTAGATCTGAGGTCCTAAAGTCTAAAATCTGGACACAAATTCGGAACCCGACCATGGGCGATTTTTGGGTGAAAAAAAAACGGGTCCAAAAACTTCGGTTTTTCCCTCTGTATTTTGTAATACAATTAAAATGTCCAGATTACTTGCTATCATTGTAGAGCTACATCTGTCTACGTTTCAATGATACCACCCATTTTAGTGTATCATGTATGACCTTGACGCTACAGACCATGGAAGTAGGCTACTACCTCATACCTCGTAAAGTCGTCGCTAGGGGTTAATGTGTTAACAAGAATTTTTTAAAAAAAATAGAAAATTGTCTCGGAATGGCAAAATTTGTAATTCATGTTCAGTGTTGACGTACAAGTGATTAAATACGCGAGGAATATTCAAATTTTGTGGTATCATGAAAAGTGACTGTTTAACACATTAACCCCTGGAGGTTTTTGCTCTTTTCGCATGAAATGCGAGTAGGAAACACATTTTGGGGACTATTTCTAAATACATCGTAATCCATCGGTTTCCAAACAATAATCTGTTAGACAAATGGTTACTAATGATACAGAAAATGTTTTTCATTGGTTAGTTTGCTGGCGCATGAGCAGAAGGGCAAAAATTGGAGATGTTTTTTTTTTTTTTTTTTTTTTTTTTTTGCTTAACGGACCCATAATTTTCGTGTGTAGAAGACTCTTTATTCATAATGTTCACCTTATCCTACTTTTTGCACAGGTTCACCTGTCTGTGTGCGTCTCAGACCGGTCTGCCGTAGATCTGAGGTCCTAAAGTCTAAAATCTGGACACAAATTCGGAACCCGACCATGGGCGATTTTTGGGTGAAAAAAAAACGGGTCCAAAAACTTCGGTTTTTCCCTCTGTATTTTGTAATACAATTAAAATGTCCAGATTACTTGCTATCATTGTAGAGCTACATCTGTCTACTTTTCAATGATACCACCCATTTTAGTGTATCATGTATGACCTTGACGCTACAGACCATGGAAGTAGGCTACTACCTCATACCTCGTAAAGTCGTCGCTAGGGGTTAATGTGTTAACAAGAATTTTTTAAAAAAAATAGAAAATTGTCTCGGAATGGCAAAATTTGTAATTCATGTTCAGTGTTGACGTACAAGTGATTAAATACGCGAGGAATATTCAAATTTTGTGGTATCATGAAAAGTGACTGTTTAACACATTAACCCCTGGAGGTTTTTGCTCTTTTCGCATGAAATGCGAGTAGGAAACACATTTTGGGGACTATTTCTAAATACATCGTAATCCATCGGTTTCCAAACAATAATCTGTTAGACAAATGGTTACTAATGATACAGAAAATGTTTTTCATTGGTTAGTTTGCTGGCGCATGAGCAGAAGGGCAAAAATTGGAGATGTTTTTTTTTTTTTTTTTTTTTTTTTTTTGCTTAACGGACCCATAATTTTCGTGTGTAGAAGACTCTTTATTCATAATGTTCACCTTATCCTACTTTTTGCACAGGTTCACCTGTCTGTGTGCGTCTCAGACCGGTCTGCCGTAGATCTGAGGTCCTAAAGTCTAAAATCTGGACACAAATTCGGAACCCGACCATGGGCGATTTTTGGGTGAAAAAAAAACGGGTCCAAAAACTTCGGTTTTTCCCTCTGTATTTTGTAATACAATTAAAATGTCCAGATTACTTGCTATCATTGTAGAGCTACATCTGTCTACTTTTCAATGATACCACCCATTTTAGTGTATCATGTATGACCTTGACGCTACAGACCATGGAAGTAGGCTACTACCTCATACCTCGTAAAGTCGTCGCTAGGGGTTAATGTGTTAACAAGAATTTTTTTAAAAAAATAGAAAATTGTCTCGGAATGGCAAAATTTGTAATTCATGTTCAGTGTTGACGTACAAGTGATTAAATACGCGAGGAATATTCAAATTTTGTGGTATCATGAAAAGTGACTGTTTAACCATTAACCCCTGGAGGTTTTTGCTCTTTTCGCATGAAATGCGAGTAGGAAACACATTTTGGGGACTATTTCTAAATACATCGTAATCCATCGGTTTCCAAACAATAATCTGTTAGACAAATGGTTACTAATGATACAGAAAATGTTTTTCATTGGTTAGTTTGCTGGCGCATGAGCAGAAGGGCAAAAATTGGAGATGTTTTTTTTTTTTTTTTTTTTTTTTTTTTTGCTTAACGGACCCATAATTTTCGTGTGTAGAAGACTCTTTATTCATAATGTTCACCTTATCCTACTTTTTGCACAGGTTCACCTGTCTGTGTGCGTCTCAGACCGGTCTGCCGTAGATCTGAGGTCCTAAAGTCTAAAATCTGGACACAAATTCGGAACCCGACCATGGGCGATTTTTGGGTGAAAAAAAAACGGGTCCAAAAACTTCGGTTTTTCCCTCTGTATTTTGTAATACAATTAAAATGTCCAGATTACTTGCTATCATTGTAGAGCTACATCTGTCTACTTTTCAATGATACCACCCATTTTAGTGTATCATGTATGACCTTGACGCTACAGACCATGGAAGTAGGCTACTACCTCATACCTCGTAAAGTCGTCGCTAGGGGTTAATGTGTTAACAAGAATTTTTTAAAAAAAATAGAAAATTGTCTCGGAATGGCAAAATTTGTAATTCATGTTCAGTGTTGACGTACAAGTGATTAAATACGCGAGGAATATTCAAATTTTGTGGTATCATGAAAAGTGACTGTTTAACACATTAACCCCTGGAGGTTTTTGCTCTTTTCGCATGAAATGCGAGTAGGAAACACATTTTGGGGACTATTTCTAAATACATCGTAATCCATCGGTTTCCAAACAATAATCTGTTAGACAAATGGTTACTAATGATACAGAAAATGTTTTTCATTGGTTAGTTTGCTGGCGCATGAGCAGAAGGGCAAAAATTGGAGATGTTTTTTTTTTTTTTTTTTTTTTTTTTTTGCTTAACGGACCCATAATTTTCGTGTGTAGAAGACTCTTTATTCATAATGTTCACCTTATCCTACTTTTTGCACAGGTTCACCTGTCTGTGTGCGTCTCAGACCGGTCTGCCGTAGATCTGAGGTCCTAAAGTCTAAAATCTGGACACAAATTCGGAACCCGACCATGGGCGATTTTTGGGTGAAAAAAAAACGGGTCCAAAAACTTCGGTTTTTCCCTCTGTATTTTGTAATACAATTAAAATGTCCAGATTACTTGCTATCATTGTAGAGCTACATCTGTCTACGTTTCAATGATACCACCCATTTTAGTGTATCATGTATGACCTTGACGCTACAGACCATGGAAGTAGGCTACTACCTCATACCTCGTAAAGTCGTCGCTAGGGGTTAATGTGTTAACAAGAATTTTTTAAAAAAAATAGAAAATTGTCTCGGAATGGCAAAATTTGTAATTCATGTTCAGTGTTGACGTACAAGTGATTAAATACGCGAGGAATATTCAAATTTTGTGGTATCATGAAAAGTGACTGTTTAACACATTAACCCCTGGAGGTTTTTGCTCTTTTCGCATGAAATGCGAGTAGGAAACACATTTTGGGGACTATTTCTAAATACATCGTAATCCATCGGTTTCCAAACAATAATCTGTTAGACAAATGGTTACTAATGATACAGAAAATGTTTTTCATTGGTTAGTTTGCTGGCGCATGAGCAGAAGGGCAAAAATTGGAGATGTTTTTTTTTTTTTTTTTTTTTTTTTTTTGCTTAACGGACCCATAATTTTCGTGTGTAGAAGACTCTTTATTCATAATGTTCACCTTATCCTACTTTTTGCACAGGTTCACCTGTCTGTGTGCGTCTCAGACCGGTCTGCCGTAGATCTGAGGTCCTAAAGTCTAAAATCTGGACACAAATTCGGAACCCGACCATGGGCGATTTTTGGGTGAAAAAAAAACGGGTCCAAAAACTTCGGTTTTTCCCTCTGTATTTTGTAATACAATTAAAATGTCCAGATTACTTGCTATCATTGTAGAGCTACATCTGTCTACTTTTCAATGATACCACCCATTTTAGTGTATCATGTATGACCTTGACGCTACAGACCATGGAAGTAGGCTACTACCTCATACCTCGTAAAGTCGTCGCTAGGGGTTAATGTGTTAACAAGAATTTTTTAAAAAAAATAGAAAATTGTCTCGGAATGGCAAAATTTGTAATTCATGTTCAGTGTTGACGTACAAGTGATTAAATACGCGAGGAATATTCAAATTTTGTGGTATCATGAAAAGTGACTGTTTAACACATTAACCCCTGGAGGTTTTTGCTCTTTTCGCATGAAATGCGAGTAGGAAACACATTTTGGGGACTATTTCTAAATACATCGTAATCCATCGGTTTCCAAACAATAATCTGTTAGACAAATGGTTACTAATGATACAGAAAATGTTTTTCATTGGTTAGTTTGCTGGCGCATGAGCAGAAGGGCAAAAATTGGAGATGTTTTTTTTTTTTTTTTTTTTTTTTTTTTGCTTAACGGACCCATAATTTTCGTGTGTAGAAGACTCTTTATTCATAATGTTCACCTTATCCTACTTTTTGCACAGGTTCACCTGTCTGTGTGCGTCTCAGACCGGTCTGCCGTAGATCTGAGGTCCTAAAGTCTAAAATCTGGACACAAATTCGGAACCCGACCATGGGCGATTTTTGGGTGAAAAAAAAACGGGTCCAAAAACTTCGGTTTTTCCCTCTGTATTTTGTAATACAATTAAAATGTCCAGATTACTTGCTATCATTGTAGAGCTACATCTGTCTACTTTTCAATGATACCACCCATTTTAGTGTATCATGTATGACCTTGACGCTACAGACCATGGAAGTAGGCTACTACCTCATACCTCGTAAAGTCGTCGCTAGGGGTTAATGTGTTAACAAGAATTTTTTTAAAAAAATAGAAAATTGTCTCGGAATGGCAAAATTTGTAATTCATGTTCAGTGTTGACGTACAAGTGATTAAATACGCGAGGAATATTCAAATTTTGTGGTATCATGAAAAGTGACTGTTTAACACATTAACCCCTGGAGGTTTTTGCTCTTTTCGCATGAAATGCGAGTAGGAAACACATTTTGGGGACTATTTCTAAATACATCGTAATCCATCGGTTTCCAAACAATAATCTGTTAGACAAATGGTTACTAATGATACAGAAAATGTTTTTCATTGGTTAGTTTGCTGGCGCATGAGCAGAAGGGCAAAAATTGGAGATGTTTTTTTTTTTTTTTTTTTTTTTTTTTTGCTTAACGGACCCATAATTTTCGTGTGTAGAAGACTCTTTATTCATAATGTTCACCTTATCCTACTTTTTGCACAGGTTCACCTGTCTGTGTGCGTCTCAGACCGGTCTGCCGTAGATCTGAGGTCCTAAAGTCTAAAATCTGGACACAAATTCGGAACCCGACCATGGGCGATTTTTGGGTGAAAAAAAAACGGGTCCAAAAACTTCGGTTTTTCCCTCTGTATTTTGTAATACAATTAAAATGTCCAGATTACTTGCTATCATTGTAGAGCTACATCTGTCTACTTTTCAATGATACCACCCATTTTAGTGTATCATGTATGACCTTGACGCTACAGACCATGGAAGTAGGCTACTACCTCATACCTCGTAAAGTCGTCGCTAGGGGTTAATGTGTTAACAAGAATTTTTTTAAAAAAATAGAAAATTGTCTCGGAATGGCAAAATTTGTAATTCATGTTCAGTGTTGACGTACAAGTGATTAAATACGCGAGGAATATTCAAATTTTGTGGTATCATGAAAAGTGACTGTTTAACACATTAACCCCTGGAGGTTTTTGCTCTTTTCGCATGAAATGCGAGTAGGAAACACATTTTGGGGACTATTTCTAAATACATCGTAATCCATCGGTTTCCAAACAATAATCTGTTAGACAAATGGTTACTAATGATACAGAAAATGTTTTTCATTGGTTAGTTTGCTGGCGCATGAGCAGAAGGGCAAAAATTGGAGATGTTTTTTTTTTTTTTTTTTTTTTTTTTTTGCTTAACGGACCCATAATTTTCGTGTGTAGAAGACTCTTTATTCATAATGTTCACCTTATCCTACTTTTTGCACAGGTTCACCTGTCTGTGTGCGTCTCAGACCGGTCTGCCGTAGATCTGAGGTCCTAAAGTCTAAAATCTGGACACAAATTCGGAACCCGACCATGGGCGATTTTTGGGTGAAAAAAAAACGGGTCCAAAAACTTCGGTTTTTCCCTCTGTATTTTGTAATACAATTAAAATGTCCAGATTACTTGCTATCATTGTAGAGCTACATCTGTCTACTTTTCAATGATACCACCCATTTTAGTGTATCATGTATGACCTTGACGCTACAGACCATGGAAGTAGGCTACTACCTCATACCTCGTAAAGTCGTCGCTAGGGGTTAATGTGTTAACAAGAATTTTTTTAAAAAAATAGAAAATTGTCTCGGAATGGCAAAATTTGTAATTCATGTTCAGTGTTGACGTACAAGTGATTAAATACGCGAGGAATATTCAAATTTTGTGGTATCATGAAAAGTGACTGTTTAACACATTAACCCCTGGAGGTTTTTGCTCTTTTCGCATGAAATGCGAGTAGGAAACACATTTTGGGGACTATTTCTAAATACATCGTAATCCATCGGTTTCCAAACAATAATCTGTTAGACAAATGGTTACTAATGATACAGAAAATGTTTTTCATTGGTTAGTTTGCTGGCGCATGAGCAGAAGGGCAAAAATTGGAGATGTTTTTTTTTTTTTTTTTTTTTTTTTTTTGCTTAACGGACCCATAATTTTCGTGTGTAGAAGACTCTTTATTCATAATGTTCACCTTATCCTACTTTTTGCACAGGTTCACCTGTCTGTGTGCGTCTCAGACCGGTCTGCCGTAGATCTGAGGTCCTAAAGTCTAAAATCTGGACACAAATTCGGAACCCGACCATGGGCGATTTTTGGGTGAAAAAAAAACGGGTCCAAAAACTTCGGTTTTTCCCTCTGTATTTTGTAATACAATTAAAATGTCCAGATTACTTGCTATCATTGTAGAGCTACATCTGTCTACTTTTCAATGATACCACCCATTTTAGTGTATCATGTATGACCTTGACGCTACAGACCATGGAAGTAGGCTACTACCTCATACCTCGTAAAGTCGTCGCTAGGGGTTAATGTGTTAACAAGAATTTTTTTAAAAAAATAGAAAATTGTCTCGGAATGGCAAAATTTGTAATTCATGTTCAGTGTTGACGTACAAGTGATTAAATACGCGAGGAATATTCAAATTTTGTGGTATCATGAAAAGTGACTGTTTAACACATTAACCCCTGGAGGTTTTTGCTCTTTTCGCATGAAATGCGAGTAGGAAACACATTTTGGGGACTATTTCTAAATACATCGTAATCCATCGGTTTCCAAACAATAATCTGTTAGACAAATGGTTACTAATGATACAGAAAATGTTTTTCATTGGTTAGTTTGCTGGCGCATGAGCAGAAGGGCAAAAATTGGAGATGTTTTTTTTTTTTTTTTTTTTTTTTTTTTGCTTAACGGACCCATAATTTTCGTGTGTAGAAGACTCTTTATTCATAATGTTCACCTTATCCTACTTTTTGCACAGGTTCACCTGTCTGTGTGCGTCTCAGACCGGTCTGCCGTAGATCTGAGGTCCTAAAGTCTAAAATCTGGACACAAATTCGGAACCCGACCATGGGCGATTTTTGGGTGAAAAAAAAACGGGTCCAAAAACTTCGGTTTTTCCCTCTGTATTTTGTAATACAATTAAAATGTCCAGATTACTTGCTATCATTGTAGAGCTACATCTGTCTACTTTTCAATGATACCACCCATTTTAGTGTATCATGTATGACCTTGACGCTACAGACCATGGAAGTAGGCTACTACCTCATACCTCGTAAAGTCGTCGCTAGGGGTTAATGTGTTAACAAGAATTTTTTTAAAAAAATAGAAAATTGTCTCGGAATGGCAAAATTTGTAATTCATGTTCAGTGTTGACGTACAAGTGATTAAATACGCGAGGAATATTCAAATTTTGTGGTATCATGAAAAGTGACTGTTTAACACATTAACCCCTGGAGGTTTTTGCTCTTTTCGCATGAAATGCGAGTAGGAAACACATTTTGGGGACTATTTCTAAATACATCGTAATCCATCGGTTTCCAAACAATAATCTGTTAGACAAATGGTTACTAATGATACAGAAAATGTTTTTCATTGGTTAGTTTGCTGGCGCATGAGCAGAAGGGCAAAAATTGGAGATGTTTTTTTTTTTTTTTTTTTTTTTTTTTTGCTTAACGGACCCATAATTTTCGTGTGTAGAAGACTCTTTATTCATAATGTTCACCTTATCCTACTTTTTGCACAGGTTCACCTGTCTGTGTGCGTCTCAGACCGGTCTGCCGTAGATCTGAGGTCCTAAAGTCTAAAATCTGGACACAAATTCGGAACCCGACCATGGGCGATTTTTGGGTGAAAAAAAAACGGGTCCAAAAACTTCGGTTTTTCCCTCTGTATTTTGTAATACAATTAAAATGTCCAGATTACTTGCTATCATTGTAGAGCTACATCTGTCTACTTTTCAATGATACCACCCATTTTAGTGTATCATGTATGACCTTGACGCTACAGACCATGGAAGTAGGCTACTACCTCATACCTCGTAAAGTCGTCGCTAGGGGTTAATGTGTTAATTAACAAGAATTTTTTTAAAAAAATAGAAAATTGTCTCGGAATGGCAAAATTTGTAATTCATGTTCAGTGTTGACGTACAAGTGATTAAATACGCGAGGAATATTCAAATTTTGTGGTATCATGAAAAGTGACTGTTTAACACATTAACCCCTGGAGGTTTTTGCTCTTTTCGCATGAAATGCGAGTAGGAAACACATTTTGGGGACTATTTCTAAATACATCGTAATCCATCGGTTTCCAAACAATAATCTGTTAGACAAATGGTTACTAATGATACAGAAAATGTTTTTCATTGGTTAGTTTGCTGGCGCATGAGCAGAAGGGCAAAAATTGGAGATGTTTTTTTTTTTTTTTTTTTTTTTTTTTTGCTTAACGGACCCATAATTTTCGTGTGTAGAAGACTCTTTATTCATAATGTTCACCTTATCCTACTTTTTGCACAGGTTCACCTGTCTGTGTGCGTCTCAGACCGGTCTGCCGTAGATCTGAGGTCCTAAAGTCTAAAATCTGGACACAAATTCGGAACCCGACCATGGGCGATTTTTGGGTGAAAAAAAAACGGGTCCAAAAACTTCGGTTTTTCCCTCTGTATTTTGTAATACAATTAAAATGTCCAGATTACTTGCTATCATTGTAGAGCTACATCTGTCTACTTTTCAATGATACCACCCATTTTAGTGTATCATGTATGACCTTGACGCTACAGACCATGGAAGTAGGCTACTACCTCATACCTCGTAAAGTCGTCGCTAGGGGTTAATGTGTTAATTAACAAGAATTTTTTTAAAAAAATAGAAAATTGTCTCGGAATGGCAAAATTTGTAATTCATGTTCAGTGTTGACGTACAAGTGATTAAATACGCGAGGAATATTCAAATTTTGTGGTATCATGAAAAGTGACTGTTTAACACATTAACCCCTGGAGGTTTTTGCTCTTTTCGCATGAAATGCGAGTAGGAAACACATTTTGGGGACTATTTCTAAATACATCGTAATCCATCGGTTTCCAAACAATAATCTGTTAGACAAATGGTTACTAATGATACAGAAAATGTTTTTCATTGGTTAGTTTGCTGGCGCATGAGCAGAAGGGCAAAAATTGGAGATGTTTTTTTTTTTTTTTTTTTTTTTTTTTTGCTTAACGGACCCATAAATAATTTTCGTGTGTAGAAGACTCTTTATTCATAATGTTCACCTTATCCTACTTTTTGCACAGGTTCACCTGTCTGTGTGCGTCTCAGACCGGTCTGCCGTAGATCTGAGGTCCTAAAGTCTAAAATCTGGACACAAATTCGGAACCCGACCATGGGCGATTTTTGGGTGAAAAAAAAACGGGTCCAAAAACTTCGGTTTTTCCCTCTGTATTTTGTAATACAATTAAAATGTCCAGATTACTTGCTATCATTGTAGAGCTACATCTGTCTACTTTTCAATGATACCACCCATTTTAGTGTATCATGTATGACCTTGACGCTACAGACCATGGAAGTAGGCTACTACCTCATACCTCGTAAAGTCGTCGCTAGGGGTTAATGTGTTAACAAGAATTTTTTTAAAAAAATAGAAAATTGTCTCGGAATGGCAAAATTTGTAATTCATGTTCAGTGTTGACGTACAAGTGATTAAATACGCGAGGAATATTCAAATTTTGTGGTATCATGAAAAGTGACTGTTTAACACATTAACCCCTGGAGGTTTTTGCTCTTTTCGCATGAAATGCGAGTAGGAAACACATTTTGGGGACTATTTCTAAATACATCGTAATCCATCGGTTTCCAAACAATAATCTGTTAGACAAATGGTTACTAATGATACAGAAAATGTTTTTCATTGGTTAGTTTGCTGGCGCATGAGCAGAAGGGCAAAAATTGGAGATGTTTTTTTTTTTTTTTTTTTTTTTTTTTTGCTTAACGGACCCATAATTTTCGTGTGTAGAAGACTCTTTATTCATAATGTTCACCTTATCCTACTTTTTGCACAGGTTCACCTGTCTGTGTGCGTCTCAGACCGGTCTGCCGTAGATCTGAGGTCCTAAAGTCTAAAATCTGGACACAAATTCGGAACCCGACCATGGGCGATTTTTGGGTGAAAAAAAAACGGGTCCAAAAACTTCGGTTTTTCCCTCTGTATTTTGTAATACAATTAAAATGTCCAGATTACTTGCTATCATTGTAGAGCTACATCTGTCTACTTTTCAATGATACCACCCATTTTAGTGTATCATGTATGACCTTGACGCTACAGACCATGGAAGTAGGCTACTACCTCATACCTCGTAAAGTCGTCGCTAGGGGTTAATGTGTTAATTAACAAGAATTTTTTTAAAAAAATAGAAAATTGTCTCGGAATGGCAAAATTTGTAATTCATGTTCAGTGTTGACGTACAAGTGATTAAATACGCGAGGAATATTCAAATTTTGTGGTATCATGAAAAGTGACTGTTTAACACATTAACCCCTGGAGGTTTTTGCTCTTTTCGCATGAAATGCGAGTAGGAAACACATTTTGGGGACTATTTCTAAATACATCGTAATCCATCGGTTTCCAAACAATAATCTGTTAGACAAATGGTTACTAATGATACAGAAAATGTTTTTCATTGGTTAGTTTGCTGGCGCATGAGCAGAAGGGCAAAAATTGGAGATGTTTTTTTTTTTTTTTTTTTTTTTTTTTTGCTTAACGGACCCATAATTTTCGTGTGTAGGTAGAAGACTCTTTATTCATAATGTTCACCTTATCCTACTTTTTGCACAGGTTCACCTGTCTGTGTGCGTCTCAGACCGGTCTGCCGTAGATCTGAGGTCCTAAAGTCTAAAATCTGGACACAAATTCGGAACCCGACCATGGGCGATTTTTGGGTGAAAAAAAAACGGGTCCAAAAACTTCGGTTTTTCCCTCTGTATTTTGTAATACAATTAAAATGTCCAGATTACTTGCTATCATTGTAGAGCTACATCTGTCTACTTTTCAATGATACCACCCATTTTAGTGTATCATGTATGACCTTGACGCTACAGACCATGGAAGTAGGCTACTACCTCATACCTCGTAAAGTCGTCGCTAGGGGTTAATGTGTTAACAAGAATTTTTTTAAAAAAATAGAAAATTGTCTCGGAATGGCAAAATTTGTAATTCATGTTCAGTGTTGACGTACAAGTGATTAAATACGCGAGGAATATTCAAATTTTGTGGTATCATGAAAAGTGACTGTTTAACACATTAACCCCTGGAGGTTTTTGCTCTTTTCGCATGAAATGCGAGTAGGAAACACATTTTGGGGACTATTTCTAAATACATCGTAATCCATCGGTTTCCAAACAATAATCTGTTAGACAAATGGTTACTAATGATACAGAAAATGTTTTTCATTGGTTAGTTTGCTGGCGCATGAGCAGAAGGGCAAAAATTGGAGATGTTTTTTTTTTTTTTTTTTTTTTTTTTTTGCTTAACGGACCCATAATTTTCGTGTGTAGAAGACTCTTTATTCATAATGTTCACCTTATCCTACTTTTTGCACAGGTTCACCTGTCTGTGTGCGTCTCAGACCGGTCTGCCGTAGATCTGAGGTCCTAAAGTCTAAAATCTGGACACAAATTCGGAACCCGACCATGGGCGATTTTTGGGTGAAAAAAAAACGGGTCCAAAAACTTCGGTTTTTCCCTCTGTATTTTGTAATACAATTAAAATGTCCAGATTACTTGCTATCATTGTAGAGCTACATCTGTCTACTTTTCAATGATACCACCCATTTTAGTGTATCATGTATGACCTTGACGCTACAGACCATGGAAGTAGGCTACTACCTCATACCTCGTAAAGTCGTCGCTAGGGGTTAATGTGTTAACAAGAATTTTTTTAAAAAAATAGAAAATTGTCTCGGAATGGCAAAATTTGTAATTCATGTTCAGTGTTGACGTACAAGTGATTAAATACGCGAGGAATATTCAAATTTTGTGGTATCATGAAAAGTGACTGTTTAACACATTAACCCCTGGAGGTTTTTGCTCTTTTCGCATGAAATGCGAGTAGGAAACACATTTTGGGGACTATTTCTAAATACATCGTAATCCATCGGTTTCCAAACAATAATCTGTTAGACAAATGGTTACTAATGATACAGAAAATGTTTTTCATTGGTTAGTTTGCTGGCGCATGAGCAGAAGGGCAAAAATTGGAGATGTTTTTTTTTTTTTTTTTTTTTTTTTTTTGCTTAACGGACCCATAATTTTCGTGTGTAGAAGACTCTTTATTCATAATGTTCACCTTATCCTACTTTTTGCACAGGTTCACCTGTCTGTGTGCGTCTCAGACCGGTCTGCCGTAGATCTGAGGTCCTAAAGTCTAAAATCTGGACACAAATTCGGAACCCGACCATGGGCGATTTTTGGGTGAAAAAAAAACGGGTCCAAAAACTTCGGTTTTTCCCTCTGTATTTTGTAATACAATTAAAATGTCCAGATTACTTGCTATCATTGTAGAGCTACATCTGTCTACTTTTCAATGATACCACCCATTTTAGTGTATCATGTATGACCTTGACGCTACAGACCATGGAAGTAGGCTACTACCTCATACCTCGTAAAGTCGTCGCTAGGGGTTAATGTGTTAACAAGAATTTTTTTAAAAAAATAGAAAATTGTCTCGGAATGGCAAAATTTGTAATTCATGTTCAGTGTTGACGTACAAGTGATTAAATACGCGAGGAATATTCAAATTTTGTGGTATCATGAAAAGTGACTGTTTAACACATTAACCCCTGGAGGTTTTTGCTCTTTTCGCATGAAATGCGAGTAGGAAACACATTTTGGGGACTATTTCTAAATACATCGTAATCCATCGGTTTCCAAACAATAATCTGTTAGACAAATGGTTACTAATGATACAGAAAATGTTTTTCATTGGTTAGTTTGCTGGCGCATGAGCAGAAGGGCAAAAATTGGAGATGTTTTTTTTTTTTTTTTTTTTTTTTTTTTGCTTAACGGACCCATAATTTTCGTGTGTAGAAGACTCTTTATTCATAATGTTCACCTTATCCTACTTTTTGCACAGGTTCACCTGTCTGTGTGCGTCTCAGACCGGTCTGCCGTAGATCTGAGGTCCTAAAGTCTAAAATCTGGACACAAATTCGGAACCCGACCATGGGCGATTTTTGGGTGAAAAAAAAACGGGTCCAAAAACTTCGGTTTTTCCCTCTGTATTTTGTAATACAATTAAAATGTCCAGATTACTTGCTATCATTGTAGAGCTACATCTGTCTACTTTTCAATGATACCACCCATTTTAGTGTATCATGTATGACCTTGACGCTACAGACCATGGAAGTAGGCTACTACCTCATACCTCGTAAAGTCGTCGCTAGGGGTTAATGTGTTAACAAGAATTTTTAAAAAAAAATAGAAAATTGTCTCGGAATGGCAAAATTTGTAATTCATGTTCAGTGTTGACGTACAAGTGATTAAATACGCGAGGAATATTCAAATTTTGTGGTATCATGAAAAGTGACTGTTTAACACATTAACCCCTGGAGGTTTTTGCTCTTTTCGCATGAAATGCGAGTAGGAAACACATTTTGGGGACTATTTCTAAATACATCGTAATCCATCGGTTTCCAAACAATAATCTGTTAGACAAATGGTTACTAATGATACAGAAAATGTTTTTCATTGGTTAGTTTGCTGGCGCATGAGCAGAAGGGCAAAAATTGGAGATGTTTTTTTTTTTTTTTTTTTTTTTTTTTTGCTTAACGGACCCATAATTTTCGTGTGTAGAAGACTCTTTATTCATAATGTTCACCTTATCCTACTTTTTGCACAGGTTCACCTGTCTGTGTGCGTCTCAGACCGGTCTGCCGTAGATCTGAGGTCCTAAAGTCTAAAATCTGGACACAAATTCGGAACCCGACCATGGGCGATTTTTGGGTGAAAAAAAAACGGGTCCAAAAACTTCGGTTTTTCCCTCTGTATTTTGTAATACAATTAAAATGTCCAGATTACTTGCTATCATTGTAGAGCTACATCTGTCTACTTTTCAATGATACCACCCATTTTAGTGTATCATGTATGACCTTGACGCTACAGACCATGGAAGTAGGCTACTACCTCATACCTCGTAAAGTCGTCGCTAGGGGTTAATGTGTTAACAAGAATTTTTTTAAAAAAATAGAAAATTGTCTCGGAATGGCAAAATTTGTAATTCATGTTCAGTGTTGACGTACAAGTGATTAAATACGCGAGGAATATTCAAATTTTGTGGTATCATGAAAAGTGACTGTTTAACACATTAACCCCTGGAGGTTTTTGCTCTTTTCGCATGAAATGCGAGTAGGAAACACATTTTGGGGACTATTTCTAAATACATCGTAATCCATCGGTTTCCAAACAATAATCTGTTAGACAAATGGTTACTAATGATACAGAAAATGTTTTTCATTGGTTAGTTTGCTGGCGCATGAGCAGAAGGGCAAAAATTGGAGATGTTTTTTTTTTTTTTTTTTTTTTTTTTTTGCTTAACGGACCCATAATTTTCGTGTGTAGAAGACTCTTTATTCATAATGTTCACCTTATCCTACTTTTTGCACAGGTTCACCTGTCTGTGTGCGTCTCAGACCGGTCTGCCGTAGATCTGAGGTCCTAAAGTCTAAAATCTGGACACAAATTCGGAACCCGACCATGGGCGATTTTTGGGTGAAAAAAAAACGGGTCCAAAAACTTCGGTTTTTCCCTCTGTATTTTGTAATACAATTAAAATGTCCAGATTACTTGCTATCATTGTAGAGCTACATCTGTCTACTTTTCAATGATACCACCCATTTTAGTGTATCATGTATGACCTTGACGCTACAGACCATGGAAGTAGGCTACTACCTCATACCTCGTAAAGTCGTCGCTAGGGGTTAATGTGTTAACAAGAATTTTTAAAAAAAAATAGAAAATTGTCTCGGAATGGCAAAATTTGTAATTCATGTTCAGTGTTGACGTACAAGTGATTAAATACGCGAGGAATATTCAAATTTTGTGGTATCATGAAAAGTGACTGTTTAACACATTAACCCCTGGAGGTTTTTGCTCTTTTCGCATGAAATGCGAGTAGGAAACACATTTTGGGGACTATTTCTAAATACATCGTAATCCATCGGTTTCCAAACAATAATCTGTTAGACAAATGGTTACTAATGATACAGAAAATGTTTTTCATTGGTTAGTTTGCTGGCGCATGAGCAGAAGGGCAAAAATTGGAGATGTTTTTTTTTTTTTTTTTTTTTTTTTTTTGCTTAACGGACCCATAATTTTCGTGTGTAGAAGACTCTTTATTCATAATGTTCACCTTATCCTACTTTTTGCACAGGTTCACCTGTCTGTGTGCGTCTCAGACCGGTCTGCCGTAGATCTGAGGTCCTAAAGTCTAAAATCTGGACACAAATTCGGAACCCGACCATGGGCGATTTTTGGGTGAAAAAAAAACGGGTCCAAAAACTTCGGTTTTTCCCTCTGTATTTTGTAATACAATTAAAATGTCCAGATTACTTGCTATCATTGTAGAGCTACATCTGTCTACTTTTCAATGATACCACCCATTTTAGTGTATCATGTATGACCTTGACGCTACAGACCATGGAAGTAGGCTACTACCTCATACCTCGTAAAGTCGTCGCTAGGGGTTAATGTGTTAACAAGAATTTTTTTAAAAAAATAGAAAATTGTCTCGGAATGGCAAAATTTGTAATTCATGTTCAGTGTTGACGTACAAGTGATTAAATACGCGAGGAATATTCAAATTTTGTGGTATCATGAAAAGTGACTGTTTAACACATTAACCCCTGGAGGTTTTTGCTCTTTTCGCATGAAATGCGAGTAGGAAACACATTTTGGGGACTATTTCTAAATACATCGTAATCCATCGGTTTCCAAACAATAATCTGTTAGACAAATGGTTACTAATGATACAGAAAATGTTTTTCATTGGTTAGTTTGCTGGCGCATGAGCAGAAGGGCAAAAATTGGAGATTTTTTTTTTTTTTTTTTTTTTTTTTTTTTGCTTAACGGACCCATAATTTTCGTGTGTAGAAGACTCTTTATTCATAATGTTCACCTTATCCTACTTTTTGCACAGGTTCACCTGTCTGTGTGCGTCTCAGACCGGTCTGCCGTAGATCTGAGGTCCTAAAGTCTAAAATCTGGACACAAATTCGGAACCCGACCATGGGCGATTTTTGGGTGAAAAAAAAACGGGTCCAAAAACTTCGGTTTTTCCCTCTGTATTTTGTAATACAATTAAAATGTCCAGATTACTTGCTATCATTGTAGAGCTACATCTGTCTACTTTTCAATGATACCACCCATTTTAGTGTATCATGTATGACCTTGACGCTACAGACCATGGAAGTAGGCTACTACCTCATACCTCGTAAAGTCGTCGCTAGGGGTTAATGTGTTAACAAGAATTTTTAAAAAAAAATAGAAAATTGTCTCGGAATGGCAAAATTTGTAATTCATGTTCAGTGTTGACGTACAAGTGATTAAATACGCGAGGAATATTCAAATTTTGTGGTATCATGAAAAGTGACTGTTTAACACATTAACCCCTGGAGGTTTTTGCTCTTTTCGCATGAAATGCGAGTAGGAAACACATTTTGGGGACTATTTCTAAATACATCGTAATCCATCGGTTTCCAAACAATAATCTGTTAGACAAATGGTTACTAATGATACAGAAAATGTTTTTCATTGGTTAGTTTGCTGGCGCATGAGCAGAAGGGCAAAAATTGGAGATGTTTTTTTTTTTTTTTTTTTTTTTTTTTTGCTTAACGGACCCATAATTTTCGTGTGTAGAAGACTCTTTATTCATAATGTTCACCTTATCCTACTTTTTGCACAGGTTCACCTGTCTGTGTGCGTCTCAGACCGGTCTGCCGTAGATCTGAGGTCCTAAAGTCTAAAATCTGGACACAAATTCGGAACCCGACCATGGGCGATTTTTGGGTGAAAAAAAAACGGGTCCAAAAACTTCGGTTTTTCCCTCTGTATTTTGTAATACAATTAAAATGTCCAGATTACTTGCTATCATTGTAGAGCTACATCTGTCTACTTTTCAATGATACCACCCATTTTAGTGTATCATGTATGACCTTGACGCTACAGACCATGGAAGTAGGCTACTACCTCATACCTCGTAAAGTCGTCGCTAGGGGTTAATGTGTTAACAAGAATTTTTTAAAAAAAATAGAAAATTGTCTCGGAATGGCAAAATTTGTAATTCATGTTCAGTGTTGACGTACAAGTGATTAAATACGCGAGGAATATTCAAATTTTGTGGTATCATGAAAAGTGACTGTTTAACACATTAACCCCTGGAGGTTTTTGCTCTTTTCGCATGAAATGCGAGTAGGAAACACATTTTGGGGACTATTTCTAAATACATCGTAATCCATCGGTTTCCAAACAATAATCTGTTAGACAAATGGTTACTAATGATACAGAAAATGTTTTTCATTGGTTAGTTTGCTGGCGCATGAGCAGAAGGGCAAAAATTGGAGATGTTTTTTTTTTTTTTTTTTTTTTTTTTTTTGCTTAACGGACCCATAATTTTCGTGTGTAGAAGACTCTTTATTCATAATGTTCACCTTATCCTACTTTTTGCACAGGTTCACCTGTCTGTGTGCGTCTCAGACCGGTCTGCCGTAGATCTGAGGTCCTAAAGTCTAAAATCTGGACACAAATTCGGAACCCGACCATGGGCGATTTTTGGGTGAAAAAAAAACGGGTCCAAAAACTTCGGTTTTTCCCTCTGTATTTTGTAATACAATTAAAATGTCCAGATTACTTGCTATCATTGTAGAGCTACATCTGTCTACTTTTCAATGATACCACCCATTTTAGTGTATCATGTATGACCTTGACGCTACAGACCATGGAAGTAGGCTACTACCTCATACCTCGTAAAGTCGTCGCTAGGGGTTAATGTGTTAACAAGAATTTTTTTAAAAAAATAGAAAATTGTCTCGGAATGGCAAAATTTGTAATTCATGTTCAGTGTTGACGTACAAGTGATTAAATACGCGAGGAATATTCAAATTTTGTGGTATCATGAAAAGTGACTGTTTAACACATTAACCCCTGGAGGTTTTTGCTCTTTTCGCATGAAATGCGAGTAGGAAACACATTTTGGGGACTATTTCTAAATACATCGTAATCCATCGGTTTCCAAACAATAATCTGTTAGACAAATGGTTACTAATGATACAGAAAATGTTTTTCATTGGTTAGTTTGCTGGCGCATGAGCAGAAGGGCAAAAATTGGAGATGTTTTTTTTTTTTTTTTTTTTTTTTTTTTGCTTAACGGACCCATAATTTTCGTGTGTAGAAGACTCTTTATTCATAATGTTCACCTTATCCTACTTTTTGCACAGGTTCACCTGTCTGTGTGCGTCTCAGACCGGTCTGCCGTAGATCTGAGGTCCTAAAGTCTAAAATCTGGACACAAATTCGGAACCCGACCATGGGCGATTTTTGGGTGAAAAAAAAACGGGTCCAAAAACTTCGGTTTTTCCCTCTGTATTTTGTAATACAATTAAAATGTCCAGATTACTTGCTATCATTGTAGAGCTACATCTGTCTACTTTTCAATGATACCACCCATTTTAGTGTATCATGTATGACCTTGACGCTACAGACCATGGAAGTAGGCTACTACCTCATACCTCGTAAAGTCGTCGCTAGGGGTTAATGTGTTAACAAGAATTTTTTTAAAAAAATAGAAAATTGTCTCGGAATGGCAAAATTTGTAATTCATGTTCAGTGTTGACGTACAAGTGATTAAATACGCGAGGAATATTCAAATTTTGTGGTATCATGAAAAGTGACTGTTTAACACATTAACCCCTGGAGGTTTTTGCTCTTTTCGCATGAAATGCGAGTAGGAAACACATTTTGGGGACTATTTCTAAATACATCGTAATCCATCGGTTTCCAAACAATAATCTGTTAGACAAATGGTTACTAATGATACAGAAAATGTTTTTCATTGGTTAGTTTGCTGGCGCATGAGCAGAAGGGCAAAAATTGGAGATGTTTTTTTTTTTTTTTTTTTTTTTTTTTTGCTTAACGGACCCATAATTTTCGTGTGTAGAAGACTCTTTATTCATAATGTTCACCTTATCCTACTTTTTGCACAGGTTCACCTGTCTGTGTGCGTCTCAGACCGGTCTGCCGTAGATCTGAGGTCCTAAAGTCTAAAATCTGGACACAAATTCGGAACCCGACCATGGGCGATTTTTGGGTGAAAAAAAAACGGGTCCAAAAACTTCGGTTTTTCCCTCTGTATTTTGTAATACAATTAAAATGTCCAGATTACTTGCTATCATTGTAGAGCTACATCTGTCTACTTTTCAATGATACCACCCATTTTAGTGTATCATGTATGACCTTGACGCTACAGACCATGGAAGTAGGCTACTACCTCATACCTCGTAAAGTCGTCGCTAGGGGTTAATGTGTTAACAAGAATTTTTTTAAAAAAATAGAAAATTGTCTCGGAATGGCAAAATTTGTAATTCATGTTCAGTGTTGACGTACAAGTGATTAAATACGCGAGGAATATTCAAATTTTGTGGTATCATGAAAAGTGACTGTTTAACACATTAACCCCTGGAGGTTTTTGCTCTTTTCGCATGAAATGCGAGTAGGAAACACATTTTGGGGACTATTTCTAAATACATCGTAATCCATCGGTTTCCAAACAATAATCTGTTAGACAAATGGTTACTAATGATACAGAAAATGTTTTTCATTGGTTAGTTTGCTGGCGCATGAGCAGAAGGGCAAAAATTGGAGATGTTTTTTTTTTTTTTTTTTTTTTTTTTTTGCTTAACGGACCCATAATTTTCGTGTGTAGAAGACTCTTTATTCATAATGTTCACCTTATCCTACTTTTTGCACAGGTTCACCTGTCTGTGTGCGTCTCAGACCGGTCTGCCGTAGATCTGAGGTCCTAAAGTCTAAAATCTGGACACAAATTCGGAACCCGACCATGGGCGATTTTTGGGTGAAAAAAAAACGGGTCCAAAAACTTCGGTTTTTCCCTCTGTATTTTGTAATACAATTAAAATGTCCAGATTACTTGCTATCATTGTAGAGCTACATCTGTCTACTTTTCAATGATACCACCCATTTTAGTGTATCATGTATGACCTTGACGCTACAGACCATGGAAGTAGGCTACTACCTCATACCTCGTAAAGTCGTCGCTAGGGGTTAATGTGTTAATTAACAAGAATTTTTTTAAAAAAATAGAAAATTGTCTCGGAATGGCAAAATTTGTAATTCATGTTCAGTGTTGACGTACAAGTGATTAAATACGCGAGGAATATTCAAATTTTGTGGTATCATGAAAAGTGACTGTTTAACACATTAACCCCTGGAGGTTTTTGCTCTTTTCGCATGAAATGCGAGTAGGAAACACATTTTGGGGACTATTTCTAAATACATCGTAATCCATCGGTTTCCAAACAATAATCTGTTAGACAAATGGTTACTAATGATACAGAAAATGTTTTTCATTGGTTAGTTTGCTGGCGCATGAGCAGAAGGGCAAAAATTGGAGATGTTTTTTTTTTTTTTTTTTTTTTTTTTTTGCTTAACGGACCCATAATTTTCGTGTGTAGAAGACTCTTTATTCATAATGTTCACCTTATCCTACTTTTTGCACAGGTTCACCTGTCTGTGTGCGTCTCAGACCGGTCTGCCGTAGATCTGAGGTCCTAAAGTCTAAAATCTGGACACAAATTCGGAACCCGACCATGGGCGATTTTTGGGTGAAAAAAAAACGGGTCCAAAAACTTCGGTTTTTCCCTCTGTATTTTGTAATACAATTAAAATGTCCAGATTACTTGCTATCATTGTAGAGCTACATCTGTCTACTTTTCAATGATACCACCCATTTTAGTGTATCATGTATGACCTTGACGCTACAGACCATGGAAGTAGGCTACTACCTCATACCTCGTAAAGTCGTCGCTAGGGGTTAATGTGTTAACAAGAATTTTTTTAAAAAAATAGAAAATTGTCTCGGAATGGCAAAATTTGTAATTCATGTTCAGTGTTGACGTACAAGTGATTAAATACGCGAGGAATATTCAAATTTTGTGGTATCATGAAAAGTGACTGTTTAACACATTAACCCCTGGAGGTTTTTGCTCTTTTCGCATGAAATGCGAGTAGGAAACACATTTTGGGGACTATTTCTAAATACATCGTAATCCATCGGTTTCCAAACAATAATCTGTTAGACAAATGGTTACTAATGATACAGAAAATGTTTTTCATTGGTTAGTTTGCTGGCGCATGAGCAGAAGGGCAAAAATTGGAGATGTTTTTTTTTTTTTTTTTTTTTTTTTTTTGCTTAACGGACCCATAATTTTCGTGTGTAGAAGACTCTTTATTCATAATGTTCACCTTATCCTACTTTTTGCACAGGTTCACCTGTCTGTGTGCGTCTCAGACCGGTCTGCCGTAGATCTGAGGTCCTAAAGTCTAAAATCTGGACACAAATTCGGAACCCGACCATGGGCGATTTTTGGGTGAAAAAAAAACGGGTCCAAAAACTTCGGTTTTTCCCTCTGTATTTTGTAATACAATTAAAATGTCCAGATTACTTGCTATCATTGTAGAGCTACATCTGTCTACTTTTCAATGATACCACCCATTTTAGTGTATCATGTATGACCTTGACGCTACAGACCATGGAAGTAGGCTACTACCTCATACCTCGTAAAGTCGTCGCTAGGGGTTAATGTGTTAACAAGAATTTTTTTAAAAAAATAGAAAATTGTCTCGGAATGGCAAAATTTGTAATTCATGTTCAGTGTTGACGTACAAGTGATTAAATACGCGAGGAATATTCAAATTTTGTGGTATCATGAAAAGTGACTGTTTAACACATTAACCCCTGGAGGTTTTTGCTCTTTTCGCATGAAATGCGAGTAGGAAACACATTTTGGGGACTATTTCTAAATACATCGTAATCCATCGGTTTCCAAACAATAATCTGTTAGACAAATGGTTACTAATGATACAGAAAATGTTTTTCATTGGTTAGTTTGCTGGCGCATGAGCAGAAGGGCAAAAATTGGAGATGTTTTTTTTTTTTTTTTTTTTTTTTTTTTGCTTAACGGACCCATAATTTTCGTGTGTAGAAGACTCTTTATTCATAATGTTCACCTTATCCTACTTTTTGCACAGGTTCACCTGTCTGTGTGCGTCTCAGACCGGTCTGCCGTAGATCTGAGGTCCTAAAGTCTAAAATCTGGACACAAATTCGGAACCCGACCATGGGCGATTTTTGGGTGAAAAAAAAACGGGTCCAAAAACTTCGGTTTTTCCCTCTGTATTTTGTAATACAATTAAAATGTCCAGATTACTTGCTATCATTGTAGAGCTACATCTGTCTACTTTTCAATGATACCACCCATTTTAGTGTATCATGTATGACCTTGACGCTACAGACCATGGAAGTAGGCTACTACCTCATACCTCGTAAAGTCGTCGCTAGGGGTTAATGTGTTAACAAGAATTTTTTTAAAAAAATAGAAAATTGTCTCGGAATGGCAAAATTTGTAATTCATGTTCAGTGTTGACGTACAAGTGATTAAATACGCGAGGAATATTCAAATTTTGTGGTATCATGAAAAGTGACTGTTTAACACATTAACCCCTGGAGGTTTTTGCTCTTTTCGCATGAAATGCGAGTAGGAAACACATTTTGGGGACTATTTCTAAATACATCGTAATCCATCGGTTTCCAAACAATAATCTGTTAGACAAATGGTTACTAATGATACAGAAAATGTTTTTCATTGGTTAGTTTGCTGGCGCATGAGCAGAAGGGCAAAAATTGGAGATGTTTTTTTTTTTTTTTTTTTTTTTTTTTTGCTTAACGGACCCATAATTTTCGTGTGTAGAAGACTCTTTATTCATAATGTTCACCTTATCCTACTTTTTGCACAGGTTCACCTGTCTGTGTGCGTCTCAGACCGGTCTGCCGTAGATCTGAGGTCCTAAAGTCTAAAATCTGGACACAAATTCGGAACCCGACCATGGGCGATTTTTGGGTGAAAAAAAAACGGGTCCAAAAACTTCGGTTTTTCCCTCTGTATTTTGTAATACAATTAAAATGTCCAGATTACTTGCTATCATTGTAGAGCTACATCTGTCTACTTTTCAATGATACCACCCATTTTAGTGTATCATGTATGACCTTGACGCTACAGACCATGGAAGTAGGCTACTACCTCATACCTCGTAAAGTCGTCGCTAGGGGTTAATGTGTTAACAAGAATTTTTTTAAAAAAATAGAAAATTGTCTCGGAATGGCAAAATTTGTAATTCATGTTCAGTGTTGACGTACAAGTGATTAAATACGCGAGGAATATTCAAATTTTGTGGTATCATGAAAAGTGACTGTTTAACACATTAACCCCTGGAGGTTTTTGCTCTTTTCGCATGAAATGCGAGTAGGAAACACATTTTGGGGACTATTTCTAAATACATCGTAATCCATCGGTTTCCAAACAATAATCTGTTAGACAAATGGTTACTAATGATACAGAAAATGTTTTTCATTGGTTAGTTTGCTGGCGCATGAGCAGAAGGGCAAAAATTGGAGATGTTTTTTTTTTTTTTTTTTTTTTTTTTTTGCTTAACGGACCCATAATTTTCGTGTGTAGAAGACTCTTTATTCATAATGTTCACCTTATCCTACTTTTTGCACAGGTTCACCTGTCTGTGTGCGTCTCAGACCGGTCTGCCGTAGATCTGAGGTCCTAAAGTCTAAAATCTGGACACAAATTCGGAACCCGACCATGGGCGATTTTTGGGTGAAAAAAAAACGGGTCCAAAAACTTCGGTTTTTCCCTCTGTATTTTGTAATACAATTAAAATGTCCAGATTACTTGCTATCATTGTAGAGCTACATCTGTCTACTTTTCAATGATACCACCCATTTTAGTGTATCATGTATGACCTTGACGCTACAGACCATGGAAGTAGGCTACTACCTCATACCTCGTAAAGTCGTCGCTAGGGGTTAATGTGTTAACAAGAATTTTTTTAAAAAAATAGAAAATTGTCTCGGAATGGCAAAATTTGTAATTCATGTTCAGTGTTGACGTACAAGTGATTAAATACGCGAGGAATATTCAAATTTTGTGGTATCATGAAAAGTGACTGTTTAACACATTAACCCCTGGAGGTTTTTGCTCTTTTCGCATGAAATGCGAGTAGGAAACACATTTTGGGGACTATTTCTAAATACATCGTAATCCATCGGTTTCCAAACAATAATCTGTTAGACAAATGGTTACTAATGATACAGAAAATGTTTTTCATTGGTTAGTTTGCTGGCGCATGAGCAGAAGGGCAAAAATTGGAGATGTTTTTTTTTTTTTTTTTTTTTTTTTTTTGCTTAACGGACCCATAATTTTCGTGTGTAGAAGACTCTTTATTCATAATGTTCACCTTATCCTACTTTTTGCACAGGTTCACCTGTCTGTGTGCGTCTCAGACCGGTCTGCCGTAGATCTGAGGTCCTAAAGTCTAAAATCTGGACACAAATTCGGAACCCGACCATGGGCGATTTTTGGGTGAAAAAAAAACGGGTCCAAAAACTTCGGTTTTTCCCTCTGTATTTTGTAATACAATTAAAATGTCCAGATTACTTGCTATCATTGTAGAGCTACATCTGTCTACTTTTCAATGATACCACCCATTTTAGTGTATCATGTATGACCTTGACGCTACAGACCATGGAAGTAGGCTACTACCTCATACCTCGTAAAGTCGTCGCTAGGGGTTAATGTGTTAACAAGAATTTTTTTAAAAAAATAGAAAATTGTCTCGGAATGGCAAAATTTGTAATTCATGTTCAGTGTTGACGTACAAGTGATTAAATACGCGAGGAATATTCAAATTTTGTGGTATCATGAAAAGTGACTGTTTAACACATTAACCCCTGGAGGTTTTTGCTCTTTTCGCATGAAATGCGAGTAGGAAACACATTTTGGGGACTATTTCTAAATACATCGTAATCCATCGGTTTCCAAACAATAATCTGTTAGACAAATGGTTACTAATGATACAGAAAATGTTTTTCATTGGTTAGTTTGCTGGCGCATGAGCAGAAGGGCAAAAATTGGAGATGTTTTTTTTTTTTTTTTTTTTTTTTTTTTGCTTAACGGACCCATAATTTTCGTGTGTAGAAGACTCTTTATTCATAATGTTCACCTTATCCTACTTTTTGCACAGGTTCACCTGTCTGTGTGCGTCTCAGACCGGTCTGCCGTAGATCTGAGGTCCTAAAGTCTAAAATCTGGACACAAATTCGGAACCCGACCATGGGCGATTTTTGGGTGAAAAAAAAACGGGTCCAAAAACTTCGGTTTTTCCCTCTGTATTTTGTAATACAATTAAAATGTCCAGATTACTTGCTATCATTGTAGAGCTACATCTGTCTACTTTTCAATGATACCACCCATTTTAGTGTATCATGTATGACCTTGACGCTACAGACCATGGAAGTAGGCTACTACCTCATACCTCGTAAAGTCGTCGCTAGGGGTTAATGTGTTAACAAGAATTTTTTTAAAAAAATAGAAAATTGTCTCGGAATGGCAAAATTTGTAATTCATGTTCAGTGTTGACGTACAAGTGATTAAATACGCGAGGAATATTCAAATTTTGTGGTATCATGAAAAGTGACTGTTTAACACATTAACCCCTGGAGGTTTTTGCTCTTTTCGCATGAAATGCGAGTAGGAAACACATTTTGGGGACTATTTCTAAATACATCGTAATCCATCGGTTTCCAAACAATAATCTGT